>JAJHZJ010000309.1:262500-677500 GCA_023548195.1 Bettongia penicillata ogilbyi
CCTTTACCGTAAACTCCTTGCTCTCCCTCACTTCATATATCCAATCAGTTGCCAAGTCTTGTCAGTTCTCTCCTGATAGTGCTTTTCCCACTTGTCTGCTTCTCTCAGCTCACATAATTACCACCCTTCTTCAAAATCTCAACACCTCTTGCCTCCTAGATCATTACAATAGTCTTCTAATTGGTCAATTTAACTCCAGTCTCTCCCTTTTCCTTTATACAGCTGCCAAATTTATTTTCCTAAAGTACAGGTCTAACCATGTCGTCCTCTCCTCAAGAAGTTTCAACAGCTCATTATTATCTCTAGAATAAAATTTAAAAAAAAACCTCTTCTGTTCAGTATTTAAAGACTTTCACAGTTTGTTTCCCACCTACCTTTGAGACTAATGTTGTGTTACTCCCCCTCATCCATTCTATGTTCTAGCCAGAATTGACTCATTGATGTTCCTATATGGGAAATTCATATCCTGTCTTCATAACTTTGCTTAGGTTATTCCCTGTGTCTATAATGAACTATCTGCTTAATTCATCCCCTTGAAATCTCTAACTGGCACGACTTAAGCACTCTTTCTTTTAGGAAGGCTGTTTGGATCAATCCAGTTGTTAATGTGGCCTCCAACTTTGGATGTAATTTATGTGTGTGTATGTGTGTACATTTATATGTATGTATACTTATATATGTATAGATAGACAGACAGGTAGATAGATATAGATAGATAGGTAGATAGATAGATAGATAGATAGATAGATAGATAGATAGATAGATAGATAGATAGATAGATAGATAGAGGAGAGCTTTATATCAAGTGGCTCAGATTACTTATCATGTATTTATAGTCTTCCTGGGAGTTATGAAGCAACAAATTATTATTAACAGCATTTCATGTAACAAGGTGTGAGAGGAAAGGAAATCAGTATATGGTAAATAACATGAAGTGATATTCCCAAGATCACTCAGCAATTCAGCAATGAAAGTATGTCTAAGAGTCAGATCTCCCAATTCTTTGATTTAAAGTTCTTCACCCTGTGCAAAACTATGTGAAATCAGATTTGCTACTGAGATTACAAATGAGTCTAAATTCACTCATAAGTCTGGTCTTCTAGCATCTGACTTTTTAACACTGTCAAGCACCATTTGGTGAAGAGAATTTCCTCACCATGAGAGCCCTAAACTAAAGAACGAAATCACGGTCTGACCTGCTGCCACCCAAAAAAATAAATACTTGAAAAGGACAAAGCATGATGTAGATGCATGAGATCCACAAATTCTGTAATTCTGTGACCTAAGTCAAAGATCAAAGCAAGTCGCTATGAATCTAATGGTCCTTAGTTAATTCATTCATTCAATAAATTTACTGACTAATTAAAAAAATTAAGTACTTCTGAAATTCAAGACCTAGAGGCAGCATGGTAGGAATTCGGGAAACCTGAATTCAAATCCTAAGTCTGACACTTGCCAGTTATTTTGATCAAGTTGCTTCATCTTTCAGTACCCTAGACAACTTTTAAAACAATACATTATAGAGAAGTGGCAGATCTGCAATGGGAGAGGAAGTTTCCCTACCAGGAGCTCCCTAAACTGATGGACTCCACCCTCACCCCTTGTCAAAATGTGAAGTGTCCTAGAGACAAAAAAATGAAAAATGACCCAGTCCCTGCCCTCGAAGAGCATGGAGGGTGGAGAATATGACTTGTACAAAAAATAATTACAATAAAGGGTGTAATTAGGTGAAATGAGAGATGGAGACCAATTGCCTAAAGCATTTTTAAAGAAAGAGCACTTTCACCTAAGAAGACTGTGGGAGGCTTACAGGGGAGGTGGTACCTAAATTGATCCTTGAAAAAAGAGGAGAATTTCAAAGGTCAGAAACGGGATGAGATGGGAAAGGAGGGAGGGCAGGATGTTGTTGCAGACATAGATGATAGTCTGCATGAATTCTTGGAGCCAAGAGAAAGGACAAGACTGGAGAAAAGCTAGTAGTCAAATTTAGCTGGAATGTAGGGTTCATAAAAGGGAGTAGTGAAATAAGACTGGAGAGCTAAGTGGAAGCCAGATTGCACACTTCATTAAAGGTCAAGATGAGTAATTTAATACTTTTTTTTTACCCTTAGGGACAATAGAGAGCCACTAAAAGATTTTGAACAAGATGCGGGCAGCCTCTGACCTAGTTTGAGAGGCTGATTTAGAAGAACTGGCAACTGATGGGCTATGGGGGTGTATGTCAGGTTGAATAAAGAGGAAAGATGACTCAAGTTTGAACCTGGATTTCTGGGAGGATATTGGTACCATCAGCAGCAAAAATGGGAACGTTGATTTAAGGAGAAAGATGAAAAGTTCGGCTGAGATATGTTGTGTTTGAAGTGCCAGGGGTTCATCCTTCAAATAACTCTTCAGCAAAGCTGATTACAAAACTATTGTTAATATGGAGAATAAAAGATTTGAATGAGGACACCGTCCTCCCACCACCTTGTAAAAGAAATCTGCGCAGTTAATGAAGCATTCTGATCCTTGACTATGGTCAGACCCCAGAGACTTAAGCACCGGGCATATTTTTAACATTCTAATAAATAAGAAATGGAACAGAGTTGGAAGGAGTGTGCTGTTGACAGGCAGTTCAATGAGAGTTCTGGGGTTTTTTCCAGCATCTGCCATTGTGTATCCCCAAACCACCAACAACCATCGCAGAGAGGCTGAAATTTAGATTCTGATGACAATCCTTGAAACCAAGAATAAACTTCAAAATCCATCAGTTACAAAAGGGAAGAAAGATTTGTCACTATTCAAGGTAGACATCTGCTCTCTTGCAATTGCAATAGAACCATAGGGAGGTCTTTTCTTTGGTAGAAGAAAAGTTCTAGTCCTCTCCTAGCTGGGTTTTTGGTTTTTTTTGTCAATGTAGGAGAAAATGTTACACCGTTTTTGGTGCCAGTCATAAGAGATTTACAATTTAACTTCAAGTTAACAAATATTGATTGGTCTATGATGTGTAGGGCACTGTATTAAGGGCTGAAAATACAGAGACAAAAACAAAACAGTTCTTCAATTCAATTAACCTTCTCAAAATACTACTTTTTTCATGTTACCTCCTTCTTTTGCCTTTAATCTTTCAATGATTCCCCAGTGTACATAGGATAGAGTAAACTTTTTAGCTTAAAATTTAAGTACCACTGACCTAGCTTATCTTGTTTTATTGCAAAGGGAAATATATCATGTATCATGTGTAAAGGTGGGTAAATGAAAAATATATAAATAATCCTTGATCAAGAAATAAATACAAGGTAACATGATGAGGAATCAGATGACTTTGACCATGAAGGGAGGTTAGGTGAGAGGGAATAGGATGCAGAACAAAAAAAGGCTTCTTATTAGGAGGAGTATCTGAGCTTGGTATGTGGGTAGCAGAGGTGACAAGGGAGTTCATTCTAGTCATCGGATATAGCGTATGAAAAGACATGGAGATGGGGATTAGAAGGTCCTTTATGGGGAAGAGTTAGAAGAACAATTTAATTAATTGGACTAGAACAGATAATATATTAAAGGGAATAATGTGAAATGAGTTTGGAAAGGTGGGTGGGGTGTAGATAATAGAGAACATTAGATGCCATGTTTTCACAAGACAGTGAATAGGTTTAGAAGAGATGTTGGTGGTTGGAGAAGGTAATTATAGAGCTCTGGACTCGAGATTGTGTCAGTTTCAAGTGACGGCCACCATGGTGAACGGTGCCGAGGCAGAATCAAAGTCATAGGCTGAGCCAGTCTCCTTCCAATCATGAAATTAAGCACTAATGAATTAAATTTCATTAAAATAGAAGCTAGAGACATTAGGAAAATACAGAAAGGACATTTCCTGGAAAAGTACCATGCTAATCAGAAAGCAAAATGACAATCCATTGACACAGTTGATTTCCCTACTCAGGGAGTGGGGCTGAAACACCAGAATCATTTTTGTTGCTTCTCTCATTTTCCCACACACATCCTTGACAGATAAAAAAGCATCAGTTAGTAAATCAGACCATTAAATGTCTACTATGTGCCTGCCAGGCACGGTGCTAAGTGCAGGGTTTCAAAGAAAGCCTCATAAGACAAGCTCTGTTCTTCAGGAGGTCACAGTCCAATGAAGAAGACAACATGAAAATAACTATGTACAAAAAACTATATAAGGTATAAATTGAAAGATCAACAGGGTGAAGGCACGAGATGTAGAGGGAACTGCAAAGACTTCCTGTAGAATGTGAGATTTTAGCCGGACTTAAAGGAAGTCAGATCCTGACAACGTCTCCTTTGTAATGCCTTTTGCATTTATTCTGTTATCACTGATATCACCTTAGTTCATACTCTTGATTAGTTCATTGCTAGATTAATGTAGTAGCCTCCTCATTGGCCTCCCCTCCTCCAGTCTCATCATCTGGTTGTTGTCCTTCATCTTCGAAGAGGACTAAAATGGCATCACCATTGTAGAGTGAAATTTCAGTGCATCTGACTGTGGCCGATCAGAACAATATGAGCTCAGAATGCTCTACCACAGGTTGGGCACAGATAGTCCATATGAATATTTGGGGTGGGTATCCCAAATTTGCGCATCTTGTGTTTCCCTTGTGCTGTCTCAATTCTTGCTCTCAAAGAGCACAGCACCTTTTCTTAAGTGGGCACATCATGCTGAGCAGTCCTGTGCCCATGTTTCCCATGTTGCACAGTCAAATCCAAAGTTCTTGAGAGAGACCTTGAGTGTCCTTGTATCATTTCTTCTGGCCAACATGTGACCTCCTACTCCATGCAAGTTCTCCATAAAATAGTCTTTTTGGTAAGCATACATCTTGCATCCGAACATGACCAGCCCATTGGAGTTCCACTCTCTGAAGCATTGTTCAAATATTTGACAGTTCAGCTTGAGCAAGGACTTCAGTGTCTGGTACCTTATCATGCCAGTGATCCTCAGAATCTTCCTAAGACAGTTCACATGGAAGCTATTCAGTTTCCTGGCAAAGCACTGGTAGACTGTCCATGTTTCACAAGGACATAACAATGAGGTCAGCACAATGGCTCTGTAGACCTTCAGTTTGGTAGTCAATCTAATACCTCTTCTCTCCGGAACTTTTCTTCAGAGTCTCCCAAACACTGGGCTAGCTCTGGCAATGCATGCATCAACCTCATTCTCAATGTGTATATCCTTGGAAAGTATATTACCAAGGTAAGTGAACTTATCCACAGCATTCAGATTTAATGCTTTCAATGAGGATAAACATGGCATCAAGGTCAACCACTGTACTGATGGTAAGTTCTTCAATTTGAAAAGGTTACAAGCCAAGACTAAAGTGGAGGGAGTGTTAGTGCACGATTTTGTTTGCAGATGATTGTGCACTCAATGCAGCCTCTGAAGCTGAGATTCAACAAAGTATGGATCAATTCTCTGCTGTCTATACTAATTTTGGCCTAATAATTCACACCAAAAAAACACAGATGCTCCACCACCACACCATCCATACATGGAACCATTGGTTACAACATCATCTAATCTATGGTGATTAGATAATTTCCTAAAATACTACTTTTATCATGTTGCCTCCTCCTCTGTCTCAAATCTTCCAATGGTTTCCCAGTACTCATAGAAAAAAGTACAAACTCCCTACCCTAGAACTTAAGTACCACCACTATCTAATAATAGACTACCTTTCTTTTCTTATATTTCTTATTCTCTAACTGGAATTGGGCTCACAGCTATGTAGCTCAGTGGAGAGAGGACTGGGCCTGTAGTTGGACTGATCTGAGTTCAAATCACAGCCTCACACTCTAGCTGTGTGAGCCTGGACAAGTCATTTGATCTCCTCCTTCCTCAGTTTCTCAATCTATAAAATGTGGATAAAAATGCTTAATAATAGTACCTACCTTCCAGGGTTTTCATGAAGGTAAAATGAGATAATATTCATGAAGCTCTTTGCAAATTTCAAATCATTCCTACTGGTCTCAGCAACAACAGTAGTGGTAGAGAAGTAGTAGTAGTAGTAATATCATTATTAGCAGCAGCAGTGCCAGGAAACAGCTCTGAAAAGTCATCTTGGTGACTTGTGTTTTATTCATTGCTCAAATGAATGCTAAAAAAATAGTATTAACTTCTACAATCCTTCAAGGATCTATGATTCCAGTAGTGTGTGTGTATGTGTATGCATGTGCATGTACATGTACACATATGCACACAAGCACACTATGGACTCTACCAGATCACAGTTGTTCCACTTCTTAGTTGAAGGTCTTTATGAGATGATGCAGTGAAAAGAAATAAATTATTACCCATTAGCTGACAGCATCTCCAGAGTTAGCTTGTATGGTCCTTCGATGCTGTGCACATAGTCCTTCACCAGGCCCATACCTTTTCTAACTTGACAGAAGCTGTCAGAACTTGTACCCTGCTGGCACAGCCTTCAAGAATCCAGGCAGTGAAGAGATACCAAGGGATATCTTTGGCAAAGGCAGGAACAACAACTTCAAAATTATTCAATACACTAACTTCTCAACAGGTTACCTGATATGCCTCAAGGCTGTTAGGCAGCCTGTCCCTGGTGCCTGAAATTCCACCATTATGGATTCAGTTCTTCAGCGTCAAAATGTTTAAAATACAAAAAAACAGAGGAATGACCTCAGAGAAGTCATATGTTATTAATCAATACTATATTGTGAAAGAAGTTATGAGATTTTAATCCCTTTACCCATATCTTTGATCTCGCCGTTTTTCCTCTCTTTGATCCCCTCTCAAGGGATCTTACTCATACTTAGTCCTTCACTTTTTTCATATTCAATCTCTCTTTTTAGCTTTCAAATATGTTCATCTCATCTTAAAAAACGACCCTGTTGTCCCCTCTAACTTCCATTGTTTTTTCTTTCACTGACAATTTTCAAACTTCTAAGTCATAATTCTTTTTCCCATTCTTTCTACCTTTTTTCTCTTTGTAATTCAGTGTCTAGCTTCACAACTCCTGTAACTGCTCACCTTAAATTCTCTTCCCATGGAGAATGATAGTCTATTGCAGTGATATTTCTCATCTCCTCCTCCTCTTTCTTTTCCTCCCCTTTCTCTTTCTTCTCTTCCTTCTCCTACTTCTTCTCTGTCTGTTTCTCTCTCACACTTCTCTCTTTCTCCCCTTCACATTCAGCTCCTTGCCTACTAACTATGGTAAATCTCAGGGCTTAGTCCTCCATCCTCAGTATCTACCCTATGTCACCTTGAGCAAACCATTCACCTTTCTGGGCCTCCTTTGTAAAATGAGGAGTTTGGATTCAAGTATCTTTATTAGCACTCATAACTCTAAACTTTCTAACTTCTCTCTCTCTCCCTCAGCTTATCCATTCTCATGACCTTAGCTCCCAAATTTGTAGCTGCATTTCTGTCCTGACTATTGAACAACATTCTTATTAGCCTATATCAATGTTGTCCCAAATTCAACATGTTCAAGGTAGTACTAATTTTCCCTTCCAAAGCAGCTTCTCCTCAAAGTTCCTTTGTGTCCTGTGACTTCTTCTAGAGCCATGACTTCTGCCACTACAATGCCCTTATGGAGAAAAAAGGTAACTCCAGCTACTGTGAACAGGCTGGATCTGGACCACAACTTTACCATCCGTCTGCCCCTACACCCTAAGTGTGGCCAGGGCCTTCACTGTGGGGCCACACAGAACCGTAACTAGGAACCACAAAGATGACCAAAGAACACACACAAACACGGATTGCTTGTTCTCCCAGCAGGCCTCCCAGAGAATTTCTGATTGACCACACGCGAGCCCAGAGAGACAAGGAGAAAGAGCCCTGAGCCCCAGACTATCATCACCAAACCACAACTCCCACAAACCTTGCTCAACCTCTGCTCTTGCTCTCCACCTTCCCACTTCCCTGCCACATTCTTTGCAGTGACTGCTAGTGAACTTCAGCGTAATTCTGTTTACAGGGTGGTTAAAATAGATGCCATCCTTGCCCACTCTGTTTCCTCCCTTTAAATAACCTGGCTAGTAGAGTCCTAGGATAAAGTGCTGATGCAATTAGACTCCATCCATCCTCAGCTGTTCTCAGAAGACCCTACATAACAGCAGCCTCCTGGGCCATTGTCTAGCCTAGGCTCTTTCCGCCATGTTCTCCGGTCGTCATCTGTGCTTCTTTCTCTCCATTATGCAGAGATTATGTCTCTGGTAATGCAACCACCTTTCTCACAGTCTTCCCGAATGAAAGTTTCACTTCCCCTTCATGCTCCTTATCCACCTGCATATCCTTTCCATTTTTCATTTAAAATGTGCTTTTTTTTCATTCCTGCTCTTTAGTTCAAGGCAACATTGCTCAGTCCAAGTCTTTATCACTTTGTAACTACCAAGTTAGGCCACAACTACCAGACATACATCATTGTAAAAGTTTGCAAAGATTTGATCCGTCAGGGAAGGCTTCAGATAGGTCAATGCTTACAGAATATATGTTGTCTAAAAATTATGGGTTTAGAACTGTAAGGGATTTGGGGAATTATCTTGTCCAATACTCTTGTTTTATAGCTGAGTAATTAGAGGTACAGACAAAGAAGTGACTTGACCAAGGTCACAAAGGGAATGGTAGAACCAGGGTTCAATCACAGAGACTTGACTTCAAAAGCCAGTGCTCTTTCCATTGGACTTTCTTTTTTAATTTTTAATTTAATTTTTTAAATTTTCTTTTTAAAATTTTTTTGAGGCAATCAGGGCTACACAGTATCTCAGACTGACTACAATATTGTATTCTTAAAGGGACGAAGTTTGAAGTGCCTAGGGCTCCTTCCTTTGAAAGTCATTTCATCTTCTAGACCGGATCCCTTTTACATAGACACTCCACATTTGCTATCCTGCTTTATTCTCCAAAAGTTTCCTAATGGATATCCATCATATCCATCACATTTCCTAGTAGTTCTTGCCCATAAAAGGTGATCCAAAATTACCTTTTGGCTAAATGATTCATACAACTATCAAAATAAACATCTTGTTTTTTATAGAACACCAAGAGATGAAGTCCAACATTAAGAAGCCACATGCTAAAGATTGCTTATATAGAAAAAATAAATTGTAAACACTCATTCACAAGCAGAGCCAACCTCAAGACAGAGTTGTGTAATTTATTTTTGGTAACTCCTGACAATATCAATGTTTCCTTCCTTTCGGTACTCTTTCCCTAGGCACCCACATCCTTTATCTAGGTCCACAAACTTTGGTCCTTCACCAGAAGTTTACTGGGAAACATTTAATAATTGACTTTATTAGGGGGAAAATACTCATATGACATGTTTTTTTTTGGTTTGATATGCAATATTAACATTTTCTCTATCACTTTCATAACTCTTGACAATCAAGAAAATAATAAATCAAATCTTGATTTATAATATTTACCTAGACTCATACTGGAAATTTAACAATAGGTCCTAAAGCTGGTAGGAGGTGGCTTTAATACACATCTGCCCTGTACCCTTGCAAGCCCCCACCAGTAGTATCTGGTCCCAACATTCTGCCTCTCTCTCATTTCATCATATCAAAATGTCCTGCTCTCTGTCTCATTGACAGTTTAATCTTTCTAGGTCTTACTTCCTCATCCATGACATGAGATGGTTCAATTCTATAGCAACAATTCACTAAAGTTTATTAAGCAAGTACTGTGTGCTGGGCACTCAGAGAGGTACCAAGTTTAGCTAAGATGTAGTTGCTGACTTCATAAGGTTTACAGTATTGTACAAGAAATAAAATGATCTCTTAAACTGCCTTAAGCCCTCAGATTCTCTTAGACTATGAGTCTAAAATCTTAAGATCTACTAATCCGTGAACTAGCGAACAGCAGCGACAACCATAATAAACTTAATAATTCGCCTACTGAATTTACTAAAGGTAATACACATGTGTTTGAACTATAGCTTCCTGGATTGTTCATTCTTTGTCATCTGCAGTTTTAATGGTGGGAATTTCCAAGGGTGGGGAAGGGTAAAACTCCGTAGGATAAACTAATGAAGAGATCTCTTATAGTAATCTAGTCCTTCCCATAGCATTCAAATAACACTCCATAAGCCTTTTTTATCACTTCTTTTGGATGTACTTTGGAATAGCCTCATTTATAAAAATGATTGCAATTGAATTCTGGGGTTCCATCCATGTTACCATGCTCTTCAAGTAATTTTTTTATTCAACAAATTATGGGTCTGAGAATAACCTCAAGGTTTCTGTAGGCATACACAGGCCGGTACTTATCTAATGGACTTTTTCAAACTTAAATTGGAGGCCCAAGTATACATACTAACCTATCACTTATTTTTTCCATCTCTTCTATTCATTAATATGTTGGCCTGCACTGATTTTTTTCTTCCATCATTCACATCCAAAGACTGTTTTCATCATATTTATGAAGTGTTATCTTGCAAATCTCTTGAAGACAAGGACTGCTTTTGTTTTTATTATTTCCTCTAAGTTTCTGAATATCCTCCTTAAATGCTTCAAACCCTGCTTTGTTCTGAAGTTGCTAAGAACCCAACATACTAAGGACGAATGGGATTGGGGTAGCATAGACCATGGACTGTAACTGCAGGAAGTGGAAATGCAAAGGTAGGTTTTCAGATCCTTTGCTGTGTGACAGGCCTTCTGTTTCTTCATATGGAAATGGAAGATAGGTTATTAATCAGTTTCCCAGGGAGTGAGGATGGGATGGAATTTATCACATATTTCCTACAGTGCTAACTTACCCATGTAATGTTGTTTTGCCTAATGGAACCAATAAACAACGCTGGGCAGTTTTGCATGTAGTTGTGTGGACTAATTCCCATTAAAAAAAAACTAATACTTAAAGAAAAATGTTATTTTTTTATTTTCTTGATTTAGCAAGAAGTGAAAAATATTTCGGCACCCAAACTCAAATACTGGCCAAGGTGAAAATAAATGGATGTTCCCAATTTTCAAAGTCGGAAAAAAAGAACAAGGCCAGAGGTATTTTTTCTGCCGTTATTGAAAACAAAAAAAGCTAACCTGACCTGTGAAATGAAAAAGTCTCTATCTATGGGGACTTTTGCAATCCTTCCACAAACTTCAGTGTTTTTCTTTTGTAATCTGACAGTTTCCTATTTGCAGACTGATCTTTAAAAACATCCCTATTTCTAAATGTTAATATGTAACCAGCACATGCATTATTCACAACTCTGATTTGGTCAGGACCTGAGTTCTCCTTAGCAATCAACACAGTGCCTTGTCTGCTCATAGTTTGCTGTTGTTGTCATTTTCAGTTGTATCTGATTCTTGCTTACCTAACCATTTGGTGTTTTCTTGACAAAGATATTTGAGTGGTTTGCCATTTCTTTCTTCAACTCCTTTTACAGATGAGGAAACTGAGGCAAATAGAGTTAAGAGACTTGCCCAGGGTCACACAGATAGGAAGTGTCCGAGGCTAGATTTGAACTCAGGAAGATGAGTCTTCCTGACTCCAAACATGTCACTTTCTCCACTGCCCCACCTAGCTATCCCCTTGTCCACGGTAATATGAGCTAATAAATATATCTTGAATGAATCAATATGGCTATGAGTAATTATTTTCCTCCTTTTCACTACTCCATTCCTTTCACACAGTCACAGACATACACAGAGACGCACACACCCTTCATAACATTTAGTGTCTAAGATGTTTGTTGTCTTTCTCTCTCTGTCTTGTGTCTCTGTGTCTCTGTGTGTCTCTGTCTCTCTCTCTCTCTCTATCTCTCTCTCTCTCTCCCTCTCTCTCTCTTATCATTGGGTTCCTACCAACTATTTTACAAAACTGAATTTGATTTAAAGGAAGGAAAGTCAATTCATGTAGTAGAACACAGGCTGCATCATACTGTGGGAAAAAAGCCCTGGTCTTAGGACTATAAGACCTGAATCAAAATTTTTGCCAATAACTAGTTGTGTGTCTGTGACCTTGAGGAAGTCCCATCAGTCTCTGGGCCTCTCTATCCTTATCTGTAAGTTGAGCACGGTTGTACCAGTACATCCAGTTCCAGCTATGCCATGTCCTGACTCTGACCCAAGGACATTGTGGTTGCCAGTTTGCATCTAGGACCCTAATCCCCTTTCCCATAGTCATATGACATTAGGGGACAAGACCTCAGATATTTTTGCCTGCCAAGGCAACAACTCTTAGAAATAGTTGTTTTCCCTTGTCTTCATAGATTAAATTGGAGGCAAAAAGTGTTCAAGTCCCCTTATTGTGATGCTGCCTTATGACCTTGGAAGGGGGCAGGAAAGAGTCACAAAGAGAGAATTTTTTTTTACTTTTATAAAGATGAGATTTTCTGTTCTGATGTATCTCATCCTGAATGATCACCGACTTTAATCCTTTTCATGTAGGAAGATTCCTTTCAAATGGCAAAAAATTTTGTAGGTTTTCATGTATGTTAGAAGTTGTAGTAGTAATATTTGTTCATTCAGTCATTATTCAAGGATAAAAACTACTAAGAATTCACGTTTTAAGTGAAATATTTTACTAATCACATTAGCATCTACATACCTTTGAAAAACTAATACATTTATGGTATATGATAAACATTACCTACTCTTCCTACAGGTGAATAGACAATATTGATTTAAGGAGCTATCTGTTGCAATGAATAGAGCATATGGCCTGGAAACAGGAAGAGTTGAGTTCAAATGCTACCTCAGACACGGACTAGCTCTGTAACTTGAGACAACTCATTAGCTTTTATCTGCCTTAGTTTCTTCATCTGTTAAATGAGGATAAAAATAGTACTTATCTCCCAGGGTTGTTGTGAAGATAAAATGAAATAATATTTGTAAAGTGCTTTGCCAACCTTAAAGTGTTAAATAAATGCTAACTATTAGTATTATGACCATTGTAGAAGGTGTGTTTGCTTCTTTATCTTACTGAGCGATACTGAATATTTGATGGAAACAAAACAGTAATTGGAGGCAGGTGGATGCCACAGTGCACAGAGGTCAGGTCTGGAGTCAGGGAGACACATCTTCCTGAGCTCAAATTTCTGCTCAGATACTTACTGGCTGTGGGACCCTGGGCAAGTCACTTTAACCCTGTTTGACTCAGTTTCCTCATCTATCAAATAAGCTGGAAAAGGGAATGGTGAGTCTCTCCAGTATCTTTGACAAGAAAACCATGAATGGGATCATGAAGAGTTGAATAAAACTGAAAAATGACTGAATAACTTCAACATATTTCCCATTGTATCCTTCCCCCTACCAATAAATCTTCTATAGCCCTAGGCCCCCACCACTAGGGCATATATTTTTAATGTCATAAAATTCCACTGTCTTTGCCATGTGGCTGTTTATTTTGAGATAAGCAGAGCCATAGGCTTATACCCTGTGCAACGTAAGACAAAAGAGATCTAATTTTCAAATGCAGAGAGGTGTAATTTTCCAACCTTCCTAAGGCTCATAAATGTTTCTGCCCATCTCTGGTGGTAAAAGAGGATGTGGCAGGGTCCTAACTGACTTTGCAATCACAACAGCCTCTTCCTACATTTGTGACACAGAGATGTACGCATACAAGAAAATCAGGGTAGATAGTGCTCCAGCATCAGGAACACAGGTTCAAGTCTTGTCTCTGACACAGACTGGTTGTGTCACAGTTCAGTGCCTGCCCATTCTAGCCAAGTTTCTTTCTTGCCTTGGTAGAGGGGGTTCTTCTTCCAAAGTTTCCAATAAGGTATTGATCTGAATTTTTATGCTTGTTTTTGTTTTTAATACATACACGAGAAGAGTGCAATAAAATAAAAAGAGCCAAGAAAACCAAATTCTAATGCTGATCTTGGAACTCATCAGCTACATGACTGTAGGCAAGTGGGAATCACAGACTTAGAAGGATTTGGTTTTTTATTTTCATAGAATCATAATTTCTAAAACTGGAAGGGATCTTAAAAGTTATTTAATCCAGCTCCTTCATTTCAAAGATGAGGAAACTGAGGACCATAGAGGTGGGGTAACTTGACAGACATACAAAGGAAGAGACTTAAAAGGGAACAAATATTTATTATGTACCTTCTATGTGCCAGACACTGTGATAAGTGCTTTCAAATATTATCTCATTTTCTTCACAGCAACCCTATGAGGTAGGTACTGTTATCATTCCCATTTTACAGTTGAGGAAACTAAGGCAGATAGAGGTTAAGTGACTTGCCCAGGGTCATATAGGTAGTAAGTAAAAGAACCATGATTCAAAAACAGGTCCTGTGACTCTAAGTCCGGTACTCCTACTCTCCCACACTCCCTTCCCCTATATCTAATCCAGCACCATGACCGATGAGTGAATTCTTTTCCAGGTTATGTTAAGGGTTAAGAGCAAAGGGAGAGCACCATTTAAAGAACTTCTCCCTTTAACCCCAGCCAGGGACTTTCTAACCACACAACTGAATTTGGCCACTAGACTCAAACCAAACATACCATATCTCATGAATAGGAAGTGGCCAAGCTCCATCTCCTCCCCACTGAATGCTTGAGTCAAAATATAAGGGAACAAGGGGATTTTCAAAAGATAAATGTCTGGAACTGAGAAATGAATGACCCTGGACAAAACAAATAGGTTACCCATAAGTCAGCGCCTTGGCAAGCAATGTTCAGGATTCATTTTCTTCCTATTTTGTGGAGTGTCTCGCCACCTATCAGATAAGCCTGTTTCAAGGATGTTATCTTTGCTTCCCAATGCAATAGCTTTTTATCTCCTTCCTGAGCCTCCACACTCTGTTACACTGCTATGCTCGGGCAGACGACTGCTTTGGCATTCATAGGATTCTTCCCAAAGCAATGCCTCCTGTGGCCTGCTACTCATCTGAGTACCACATTTCGTGCCAGTAAGAACTGGATTTCCATCATGCACAGATGCATATGGCTTTTTTAAAAAGGTGTTATTATAATATCATCCAATAGAGCTATTTTTAAAGGGTTTTATACCCAAATTGTAAAGCATGTTATTTATGTAACAGTACAGAGAGACAGACCTGTTCTTCAGCAAGACCCAGACTATGTAAACAGAATGTAAGATTGCAGACAGCAAGTGAACTTCCTGTTCTGCCTGCAGTATCTCTCCGGGATAGCCAGGTTCATACTTTGACAAAAGAAAAACTTTCAATTTGATACAAGAATTCAAGGACGTAGCACAAACAAAAAGAAAGCCAATAGTAACAGAGATAATTAACGTCTCATTTGACAAAACAGCTGGGGGGTGGGGAATAAGGGAATTACCTTGACCCTGACTTTGCTGCCATATTACTGTGTGAATGGGGATAAGTTCTTTACTTGTGACTCAGTTTTTACATGTGGCCCAAGAGAATGGAGGTGGGGGGGAGAGGTTTCACTGGTCTTCATGGCAAATCATGAGAAAATTCCCATCAAAAATAATGGGGCATCTTCAAGAGTGGCATTGGTGGCAAAGGTTTTTATACTGAGATATCAACCTGTGCAAGATGTGTTCTTTAGTTATGTTACTATATAAGTGGATGCTGACTGTTCTCATTTGGCTAGGGTATGTAGCAATGATACTAAACTTGCAGGGATGGGGAACCTGTGACCTTGAGGCCACATGTAGCCCTCTAAGTCCTCAAGTGCAGCCCTTTGATTGAATCCAAACTTCACAGAACAAATGAGGCTAATAAAAGGATTTGTTCAGTAAAATGAGGCCACACCCAAGGACCTAACACACATCTCAAAGAATTAAACAAGAACTCTTTTATCCCAGTGGTAGAACCAAAGACATGGGAAAAAAATTCTGAACCATATCCCATTCTATCTGGGAGGAATTCCTGGGATACTAAGAACAAAATTGATATCATGAGTCATCAAGTTAGGCCATGTGGTTGGCCAAAGGAGAATAGTATAGGTTGATGAACTTTAAAACTGTCCCATAAGGCCCTGGGGTAGATACCTTGCTAATACCTAAATTATCTTTTACTTTCTGTGTAATTCAAAAATCTACTATCTCCTTGTAAATAAATATCTTTGCTCAAAGTTCAAGTTGACTTAGATATGAAATAAGTGATGAAAGCTCTTGAGGCATAGTGCATCCCAGCAGTGAGGAAGACTGAGAAAGTGTCTAGATAGCAAGAGTGGGACTGTAAGTCCAGAACAGAGAACCAGTATGGTATAATGGAACAGACATTGAATTTGAAATCAAAACACCAGGGTTCAAATCCTTTCTATGACTCTTTGTGACCTTGACAAGGTCATTTAAATTTATTGGTCCTTGGTTACATCATCTGTAAAATGAGGTTAGACTAGACAATTTTTAATATTCTTTCCATATCTAGATATATTATCCTGTATCTTTTCTGGCAAATGGTAAGTGCTTAATAAAAGCTGATCAACTTGACTTATGAGGCAGCAGAAGACATAGATTTTCTGGGATGTAGTAGTTTTCAGTGAAGCCTTTCACTGGCCTTTTGGCAAAAGCAGCACTAGAGCCTCTAGCTGGTTTTGGAACCTCACAGACATTCCAAGTACTGAAGAAAATGTCTGATTTACAGTAATGACTCACATTTATGTGGTACATTTAGTTTTACTAAACATTTTCCTCATAAAGCCTTATGAGATAAGAAATATAAGTGTTATTGTCCCCAATTTTCAGGTGAATAGAAAGTAAGATAATTTATGTGTAGGGAATATGTTTGTTTCAGATTACGTGGGAAACTTTTTTAAAATCAAATTTGGTTTACTCACTATCCATTTCAAATAATGGAACATGACTGAGACAAGTTCTAATAGTCTACCACCTGGAGCATCAGAAAGAATGTGCTAAATGTCCAGTTCATCATGCCTCTCCTCTGCAGAGTCACGGAGGTGGCCAGAGGAGACAGTTATTATTAACTCATTTAACAAAGGAAAAGAGCAGATGACATGCAGAGAAATTAAATCATTAGTCTAAGGATCTGTGACTCACAGCATCATGACCCAGAATTTCTGCTGCCAGAGGGAGAAATTCAGCAACGATTCCAAGTAAAGTAAGACATGGAGGCAGGGTAATTCTACAGATAAAATACAGGTTTTAAAGTCAGAAAGATGTATGTTTAAATCCCACCTATGGAACTTATAGTTTTATGACCCTGACTGGGCAAGTTCTTTACCTTCTGTAGCCTCAGTTTCCTCTTCTGTAAAATGGAAGGATAACACTAGGAACAACTGTCTCACAGGCCTGCTGTGATACCCAATGAAATTAATAATGGATAAGGGGGTGACTTAAAAACCACAAATTGTAAAGATTTTAGACTTTCTAGAAAAAATATAGGAGAGATGGAGGGAGGAAGGAGAGAATGACAGAAAGCCAGTCAGAGACAGAGAAAGAGAAGGAGGAGGAAGAAGAACAGGAGGAGGAAGAGGAGAGGGAGGAGGAAAAGGAAGGAAGGAATGAAGGAAGGAAGGAGGGAGGGAAGGAAGGAGAGAAGAAAGGAGGGAAGGAAGAAGAGAAGGAAGGAGGGAGGGAAAAATGACAGAAGTAACTAAAGAATATGGCCATACATATTAGATAAGAGAGCTTCCATCTTTATGCAATATCTAGAAAGAGAATAAGGAAGTGAATTGGTCTCTGAAAACCAGCTTCTGGTTCTCCGCTTCTTCCTGTCCCCATTTCTTCTACAATTTGTTGCCTGTGTAGACCTGTGGCCTTGGGATGGTAATCTGGTCCAGAAGTCAACCATAGCCTCAGCTCAAAAGAAAAATTTTGGAGCAACAGGGGAAAGATCTTCTTTCATAAATCCCTGATAAAATAAGATCCCTCGTGAATAGGAGAAAGTTAGATTCATTCAGTTCTCCAAATTTCCAGGTGACCATTCTGCTGAATCCTTCAGTTTCATTCATCTCATGAATCTTCAATAACAAAGCCACAACCCCCATTGCTTGTATTTCCCTCCAGAATGAAAAATGGGGTGCACTTTCTTAGAAATTAGTCCCTGGGGCCCATGGATTTCTCTGTCACATCATTCTTAAACACAAAACAGAAAACCAAAGGGAGAATAACGTTTATCAAACAATGCTTTGTATTTGCTTTTGTTCATCTATATTACATCCAAACCATCCTCCTTACTATTCCCTGTACACAACCTCCCATTCTCTATCTCAGTACCTTTGCATGGGTCACCCCCCAGACCTGGCATGTGCTTCTTCCTCACCTCTATCTGGTAGAATCTCTAGCCAACTTCAGGGCTCAGCTCCTCTCACCACCTAATATAAGACCATTTCTGAGTTGTTAGTGCTCTCCTGATTCCAATTACTTATTATTTCCTTTGCATATATTTTATATTTTGAAAGCCAGCATGGCTTTGAATAGAGATCTGTCCTACATCCAAGAAGATCTTTTTTAAAAACATTTTTTAACTAGTTCAAGTTTTGCTTCAAGCATCCTGGTTCTTTGAGCTTAGGCTATTAAGTGTCCCAGAAAACTCTGTATAAATTGCAGAAGACATACTGATATGAATTGGTAAAGATAGTGTCCTTATCAGGGATTTCCCTCTATCAATAAAATCACAAGTATAATATCTATCTGTATTTTCTATTGGCTTTTCTGTGTACATGGTTCCCTGCCTCTCTCCCCCATAGTAAGCTGCTTGAGGGACTGTGTATCCTTATGTCTTTACATTTCTAGTGCCTCACACATAGTAGGTACTTGGGAAATACCTGTTGAACGAATGAATAAGAGTCCATCTTAATCAATTTCTTTAATAAAATTGCTTCAGAATAACAAAACAAAGCAAGGACAAAACCAAATGACACTTTTCATAAACTTACTACTGAGGGTCAAACTTTCCAGAGAATTCCTTTACCTTACACACAAAATATACTTTCCCAAGCACTCAGTCTTGAAAACTAGGAGTCACATTTAACCCTTCCATATTCAATCAGTTGATAAGTCCTATCTTTTCTACTTCTACAATATTTCTTGTGTCTATCGTCACTCCTTATGCTTACCTTGATCTGCTGAACTATCCCTTTGCCTGCCTCCAATTTTTTCCTTTTCCAGGTTACTGTCTTCATCATTTCTATTCTATTAATTCACATTCTAGTATCATTAATATTTCAGTGTGGTTTTCCCTGAGCACAGTCATTGCTCATAAACCTTCAGGCACTCTTCTCTGGTCTCCAAAGTTGACTCCAACCTACATTTCCCACTTGATTTCCCATCACACTTCCATTTGTCATAAAAGTCAGGTTGACATCTTGCCTTTTTGTTCAAAACCCCACATCTCTCAAATCCAAAACTTTCTCTCTAATCACACAATGACTGCTTTAGCTCAGGATCTTGTCACCTCTCACCTGGGTTATTTCAAAGGCTTCCTAACCAATTTCCATGCTTCAAGTCAATCCTTCTCTAGTATATCTTCACTCTGACTGCCAAAGTGGTTTTTATTAAGCACATTATCTCACAATACCACTTCTCTCCTTGATAAATGCCAATGTTTTACTATTGCTACAAATGTAAAATATAAATGTTGGTTTTTTAAAACTCAGATGCAGCCCTTTGACTGAATCCAAATAACCATAAAAAGGATTTGTTCTGTGAAGCTTGGATTCAGTCAAAGGGTCACACTTGAGGACCTAGAGGATTACATGTGGCCTTCAAGGAAGCAGTTTCCCCGCCCCTGGCTATTCCAGAGAAGGCATCCTATTAATTGATTCATTAACCCTATGGTGTAACGCAAACTGGACCCAAACACAGACCATATGATTTCCTACATTTTTTCTTTGTTCAATTTGCTCCCTCTGTTGGGAATACTGTATCCCCAAAGATCTGCCTGCCCATTTCCTATTTAAGTTTCAAGACCTACTTCAAATGGATTTTCCTTCATAAAACTTTTTTCTGGTTTCCCAACCCTCTCCCTACAACAGCCCAACATTTGTCAAAAATGTTCTGTCTCTCTCTTCTCCTCCCTCAGAGTACCCTCTTATGCAGAGATTCTTAACGCAAGTAACTCAGATCACACCCAAGAGCTACTGGATAGATTTCAGAGGGCCTGTCAACTTCAATGGGAAAAAATGCATGTTTATTTTTATTAGTCTCTAACTAATATTTAGCATTCTGTTAAATAATTAAAAATATTATTTTGAGAAGAGGTTTATAGGCTTCACCAAACTGTCAAAGGTGTCCATGACCAAAAAAAAAAAAGAGGAGGGGAAAAAAAACATTGATTAAACATCTATTATGTTTTAGGAACTATTCTAAGCACTTTACAAATATTATCTTATTTGATCCTAAAAAAAACAAAACACCAGGGGATGGAGAGGCAATAATATAATAATATAAACATACAATAATTATATATATATAATATTCTAAGTGATATGTCACCATTTCACAATTGGGGATACTGAGGCAGAGAGAGTTTAAGTGACCCGCCCAGAGTCACACAAATCTGAGGTTAGATTTGAACTCAGGTCATCTTGACACCAAGCCTAGGTCCAGGTTTCTAACCACTATACAATTTACAGCCACACCCCCTCCCCCATACCTCATAAATGTTAAAGAAGGCCTGTTCTGAAGGAACTTCCATTTTTAATTTTGTGTCGTAATGATTTGTATCATAGGTCATAAATCATCAGGTCATAGAATCTGAACCTTAAGACCATAGGGACGATAGAACTTGGTTAGAGACATTAAACATCATCTAGTTCAACCTCTTTATATTTTTAGATAAGGAAAATGAAGCACAGAAAATGAATGATATGACTCCCCCAAGATCATATGGCTGAGCCAGAATTCATGCTTAGCTCTCCTAACTCCAAACTCAGCCATCTTTCTGGCATACTATGGACCACTGTCTCTCACACTACATTATAAATTCCTTCAGATAAAAGAATGCCTTTTTCTCTTGTCTCTCCTCTAAGAGATATCAAACAAATGGACAGGGATGATAATCTGAACACATTTCTTGAGTATTAGTTATATGTCTGTCTCAATCCATTCCCAATCCATTGTATGTAAATAACTTTATTTCACTTTTTATGCCCAGTGCATGGAAACATATCCTTTCCCTTTAAGCAAACTTTAAACAACTTCCTTAGTATCCAGGATTACTTCATAAGGGGTGGCAGGTGGTAGATATGCTACAATTTCTTTTTATAAAAATGACTAATCAGCCCTGGACAATTATGATTGGACAAAATTGCTGTTTCCTTGTAACTCGTCTCACGGTATAATATTTCCTAGGCACCCCAGGTACTAATTGAGAGACTTGCTCTTTGGTTACTCTCCAAAATCTTTTCTTTCAATATGCAAAATGTGTACTGTCTCCAAACCATCCTTCTGGTCCTTCTCTAACCATCAGCAATTGGCGGAGGAGGTCTCTTAGAGAGGAGAGAGCTACTGAGGAAAAGGAGAGAAAAAATGCACCTTGGCCGAAGAAAACTGTCCTCTTCTGTTTAGAGAAGAGTCACGACTCAGGGCATCCAAGATCAGGTACTAGAGAAGGTCAGTATGTCTAGGGTTCTCACTGTTCCTCACATACAACACTCCATCTTTTGTGTCTGCACATGCTGCCTCATGCCTTAATGCCTCCTTACTTAATACCCCCAGTTCTCTTCAGAGCTCAGCTCAAGCAGCACCTTCTACATCTTTTTTTTCAAAGTGCTTTTGTTTTATAACATATATTGTCTCAATTCATCTTCATAGTGATCATGGGAGGCAGGTAATTTTATCATCCCCATTTTACAGATGAGGGAACTGAAGTTAGGTGACATGGCCAGGGTGACAGGAGTAGTAAGTGAGGGGTGGAGGAGGTGGGATTGTGGTATCATTGGCATCTTTGACAGTCTGGAGAAACTTCTCAGAATCATGTTTTTACATTCGTGAAATAAAATGAATAGTTCTAAGGGTAAGTGAAAATAAAAATGTGTTTTTTTTTCCTCCCCATTCAATACTACAGACTTCACTGAAACCGCTTTGAGGTTTCACTTGGAAGGTGGGCTGGTGGATAGAATTCAGGTTAAGAACCTGTGTATATGAAACCATTCCTAAAATTTTTTCACCCTTAGCTGCTTGCACCCTTTCCTCACAATGACCATGTATTTATTGTGTATGTTCTTTGCACATACTTTTTATGTACATAATGTTTCTGTGATGGAATATAAACTCCTTGAGGTCTCAGAGCTCCATACAGCTCTAAGACTATAAATTATAGAGAAGTTATTGACCTGCACTAGCAGGTGGAGCTGCCTCCCTAGAGAGTGCTTAACTCTCTGTCGCTGTCTCTCTCTACCTATTTCTATGTATACATATCCAGGGCAAACCAAGTCTTAATGCATTTTAAAGCTTTAAGAGCTTAAGGCTGAAGTAAGACTTTTGCAATACTCTGAATGTATGGGCATGTACACACGTACATATTTATTCTTACCCATATACTTGTATGTGTCTGTGCATATAATCCAAATATTTATTAAATTATCTGCTCTGTGCCAGCTACAATGATGAACTACAAAGCTACAGAGAAAAATACAATCAGTGAAACAATCCCCTTTCCAAACATTTATATATCTAGTCTATGTCTGAATCAAAAATGGAAGTAGAAATTGGATTTTTAAATGAATTTTTCCCAATGGCCTGAGCTCTCCTAAACATTTCCTGTCCTGTTTGTTGAATATGAGTGATGTATGAGCATCTGTCTTTCAGGGAGTGAAAGATTGGTCACAAGGGGATCAATGATTCATTTTCTATTAGTAATTGATCTAAGGCCAAAAAAAGGGGGTCAGAGAATGGGCAACAATCTGACCCTCCCTCTGAAAAGCCCAGAGAGAGCCAGGTCTCCCCCATCCCCATGAGCCAAATTCCCTTTTCTTAACTACTGGCTCAAGCCTACAATTGCTTGTGTTTGAGCAACATTCCATGAGTCACCAGCCCAACTAAAGCCTCAGCTCTGCAGTAACTTTTCCATCTGAATTCTATAGAGGGTCAGGTAAAGGCCAGCCGGCTGTCAAAAGCATTGCTTGCCTTGACAGACTGTGCCCTTAAACTGCACTGGGAGTGACTGTCTGGAAGCATTAAGGTCATCCTGGTATATTAGATAGTAATACCCCAGAAGCCAAAGCCAACATATTTCAGCAATAAAGAACAAATCTTCCCATTTATTTCAAAGAATGAAATTTCTGTAGCAGAAGTAGATGGGAAATAATGAAACTACACTAAAATGATGATTATTAGATTCCTAAAATGGCTAGTGTAAACTGTCATTGACTCGACTGGACGGGAAGGAAGTCTGAGAATCAGTTCCAAGCTGACTCATTTAGCTTAAGCAAATTGTTTAAGTCCCTTGTTGGCTCAGTTCTTTTCTCCATAAAATAAGAATCTCCTCCCCTCCTTTGATTATACCATGATGGAATCATAGTACCAAGGACACCTCCCAAGGTCATGTAGTTCAAATCCAAGCAGTTCTACTATTCCAGTTTTGTTATTCAAGATAGGGGTTTTTCTTGCTTTTGAGATAATTCCAGGGGGAAAGAATTAATTTGCTCTCTCTGGGTTGCCTCTCATTTACATTTGTACATTTGTATTATATAATTACTTGAATGTTACCTCTTTCTTTAGAATGCTAGCTTCTTGAGGCTTTTTGCCTTTCCTTTGCTTCCCCAGCACTTAACGCCATGTCTAGCTTACTTTTGTTTTTCAGTTGTATCCAACTCTACATGATTCCATTTGGGATTACCTTGCAAAGATATTGTAGAGATGTGTCATTTCCTTCTCTGGCTCAGGCAAACAGGATTAAGTGACTTCCTCAGGGTCACACAGCTAATAAGTATCCAAGGCCAAATTTGAACTCAGGAAAATGAGTCTTCCTGACTCCAGGCCCTGCACCACCTATCTTCTGTACTTGGCATATAGTAGGCATTTAATAAATGTTTGTTGACTTAATTCAGTAGATACATTACATTTAAAAATCTACTAAGAGCAAAAGCAATAAAAATTGCCTATCAAATTAAAGGTCAAGTTTCATAAGCATCACTGAAGCCAGGCCACTTTTTTGACCCTCACTTGGCTTTCACATCAACTTCTCCATAAGTTAGGTGCTATGCGCCGCCAACACCAGCCAACTTGAAAGACCAGAGCTATTCCTCAGCATTATCCTTGAACTAATATGTGCCCCATTATTGACCGCCATGTTATTTGTACAAAAGTGGTTGATCAGTGGAGCAAAATGCCACCCTGAAGGCTTCCCTTCAAGTAAGCATCTTCCATGCACAGGTCAGAATCATACAAAGTATCTTGAAATACAATAGTCACAGTGACTGACTACCTTATTTTATGTCATCTCAGAAAGGAGATGCCCTGCCCTTCCTGTCATCTGCAGGAACAGCAGCCAGGCTAACAGTTCCAAGTTTGCCTAACCATTGAATGAGTTCCTCCTTCCCTCCTTTATTTAGTCAAGTATAAGGTGTTTTTCCTAGCCAATTCTTTTTTAACTTAACCTTGAAGCAAAATTTCTGAATTTGTTTTCTCCAAATGCTTCCTAACATAGCAGACAAATCTACTCTATTACACTTTGTTTGTAAAGAACTTTTCCAGGATTAAAGGATTAAAAATAGTCAAAAAACAAACTATTTCATTTGCTATCCCATCCCAATTTCTAAAATAAACAAATGAATGGATTAAAAAAGTTATTTTTAAAGAAAAAATGTGCTAAAATAAAAATTTCCAAAATATTGGTCATTTTCCCATCATTAACAAGTCTTCCATTTGGACCCAGGAAAAAGGGTAAAACTTAGAGAAGCAGAGAGATGAGAGAAGATAATTCTAGAAACAAGAAACAGAGGAGGAAGGAACCCCTTCGCTGTTCATAAACAGCAGAGTCAAGCAATTAGGCTGGGTCCAGGGAGGGGTTATGTGGAAAAGCAGGGGTACCTAAGCAACAGTGCACTGTGTTTAACAACTAATTCTTTAAAAAAAAAAAAAAGGAAAGAAAAACACATTGCAAACTTTTAAATTAATTCACACTATTAACATTTTCTCTATCACTTGAAGTTCAGACCATCAACAACAGTACATCAAGTCTTGATTTATAACATTTTCTAATTTCTGAGATTTAAATAAATGTTCACAATGAAAACTGAACATTCTGGCTCTCATGAGCCGGTATGAGCTTATTCCAGCACACCTCTGCCCCTAAGGAGAGTAAGATAGATTAGGACCAGACTGAAGTGACTTAAATGCCAAAATAGATAAGGAGTTAGGGACATTATCCTACAGGCAAGAAGACATGGATGATTTTTTGAGTGGGAAAGAATAGGTACGTAACATTTTTGTATAAGAGAAAAACAGAATAAATTTATAACAAAATATTAGACTGTAAGGTACATGATAAGTGATAAAAGGATGAAAATGACCGTTGTAGCCAAAATTCATCAGGGAAAACTTCACATGGATGGGAAACTGCCATTTTTATTTGAAAGTATAACCACTGTTATGTTAAATCCATTGGGAAGAACATCAGAAGCTTCAGGACAAAGGACACACATGGAGCAAGGCACTCAATAGGTCACAATTTCATGAAATATTTAAGTTGATCATGAAATTTCTGGTCCTTGCTACCCTCTATCAAAAATTACTCAGTCAAATCAGCTGCATAGTCATTTAGATGACTTAGACATTTAGATGACTCTGTTCTACTCTATAAAACATTTATTAACTATCTATTATGTGTTGGGTTGTAAAAGCAAAGATCCTGAACTTCAGAGAAAATACAGAGAAATCAAAACCAGCAGACAGGGCTTCTAGGCACCTGACTATAAGTAATATGTACATCACAGATCAACAGACAGATCCAACTGTCTGACCATACATACATAGTTACCAGAGAGACGCAGAAATAACTGGGGTTTTCAAAACTGGGGGGCTCCTTAGCAGCTGCCCAGAGTCTCCTCTGGTCAAACAAACACTTCCTATGAGTGTATCCCAAAGTATATCCTCGCCTCAGAGTATTTATACACTTTTCAGAGCCAGAGGGTATCACAACTCTTGAGAATCAGTGGCTCATTAACAAAAGGTGTGGACCTTCTCACAAATCTCCCCTAATCAAACTCCCCTTAATGGACAGGCCTATTAATGGGTTGGGAAGGTCTTTAATCTCATTAGCTAATGCTAATGCCACAGGTACCTCGTAGATATTAGGGATGAACAGGGGAAGAAAATTCTAATCATCAAGGAGCTTATAATGGATTTGGAGGTTGCAATATCACCATGTATGCAAAGCAATATAGAGTAATTTTAAGGAGAGAGCACCAACAACCTGAAATATCAGAATAGGTCTTCTGTAAGAGTCGGCACTTGATCTTTCCCTTGAAAGAGGTATAGAAGACAGCCTATATGATCAAGCAATCAATAAACATTTATTAAGCACCTACCGTGTACCCAGCACTGCGCCAAATACCAAAAATACAAAAAGAGGCAAAAGACAGTCCCTGTCCTGGGGGAGTTTACAATCTAATACAAAGCAATAGTGACAAATGATGGAATGTCATATACGAATAACAACTAAAAGATCAGTTTTTATTAAAAAAGAGAGAGTAGGTAAAGGGAAAGGAACAGCATATAAGAAAGGAGAGGTGGATGGGAGCCAGATTTTAGTGGATTTTGAATGCTAGTGACTGGCTTCTGCATTTTATCCTCTCAATTCCAAGGCATTTATTAGATGTCTACCATGTACCAGGCAATATGGTAGGTGCTAGGTACACAAAGAGTACAAAATCTATCCTAGAAACAACTGAAGTTGACTGGAATTATGGAGCTGAGCACTCTGTGATCATTTAATATCATGGATACAATCTCTGGCCCTGAGGAAACACTCCCTAATGCAGTATATTTGAGGAGGGGGTACGAGGTCTATGCACATAAATGGGAGGCAGTGTCATTTGGTAGAAATATCCAGAACACTGGACTTTGAGTTGAATACTTGGTTCATCCACTGACTATGTAACCTTGTCAAGTTGTATAAACTCCAGGAGCCTCAATTTCTGCTTTTGTAAAATGATGATAATTATACCTGGAATGTTTGGTCCCCCACTTCATCCTCCATTTTGTCTGTCTTCATGCGAGACTCAGTGATGGTCTGTGCATCTGTCACCCAAGGACCAGCCTAGCCAAGGTCAGAGAGCTCCACTACCAGAAGGTTAAATACCATATAATGATATTTCTGGTCAAAGTTCCTCATTAGACAATGTTCTAAGACAGAGATTCTTGACTGAGAGCGAAGGAATATATGAGGATAGATTTCAGGGCATCCAAGAACTTGCTTGAGGAAAAAAATTATATCTTTGCATTTACTTATCTCTAACTGAAATTCAACATTTCCTTTCATTGTGAATTTTTTAAAAATAGCATTAGAATGGCATCATAGTTTTCAACAGACTGCCAAAGGGATCCATGACATTAAAAAGGTTAAGAATTCCCACACTAAGGTAGGGGTAGGGTTGGAGGTTAAAGAGGGAAAGTGATGGGTTATGATTTTCACAGGAGGAGAGATCAAGCACATGGTTGAATTTACAAACCCTTGAACTTTTGAGATGTTTCTACTTTTTTTTTTAACATCCTACAGGTTTCCAAAGACTAATTGAGTATTGCTATAGGGCTACTGTCTTCCATTTGTACATATCCTTGTAGCCCTCCAATGTTTGCAGCTGAAATCTCTTTGATCCAGTCCATGGGTCAGCTCTGCCCAAACCGCTAGGACCAATCCTGACCCTAGGCTAAAGAACTACGAAAAGCCCAAGGTCATAGTTCAACATACCCTGGAAGTAGCTAGTCTTGTTGGCGATCCTAATCTGATTTGGTAATTCATCTCATAGAATCATAAAACCTTGGAACTAGAACTAGATATCAGAAGCCATCCACCTAGCCCAGATCTGTACCTGACAAGGAATACCCAACAACCCCTATCTAGGCCTTGCCATGAAAACCTCAACGGATGGTGAATTCACTTCCTCTGAAGGTAGCCCAATCCATCCCTGGAGAGCTTGAATCATGAAAAATGCTTTCCGTTTATTTGAGCCTGACTGACTTTTTACTACTTCTGTCCATTGTTCTTAGCTCTGTTAGACCTTTGGGTCTACCAAAATTAAGTCTAAGTCATTTTCCACAGGAAATACAAAAGAAAGCTATCGTGTCTCTAGGAAGTGGGTTCCTACCTTTTGCCTCTTTGATTAGAGTGGCTCAAATCCCGAGACTCCTCAGGTATTAGATTTCCTGTTCTCCTGACTTAAATCTCTCTAGCCTCCATGACCTGCTCTTGATGGGTCTCAGACCCTTCCTTTTCTCCAGATTCAATTTATTCTCTAGATTTCTCCACTTACCTTTCACTCATTCGCTTTCCAGCTCCCTTTATGTATTATCTTCCGCCATTAGAACATCAGCTTCATAAGGGCTAGAATTGGGTTGTTTCTCTAGCACTTAGTATAATGCCTCACACATGTTGTGGTTCAATCCTGTCCAACTCTTCATGACCCCATTCGAGGTTCTCTTGGCAAAGACACTGGAGTAGTTTGCCATTTTCTTCTCCAGCTCAATTTTTTTTAACAAAGGAGGCAAACAGGGTTAAGTAACTTGCCCAGGATCACACAGCTAGTAAGTGTCTGAGACTGGATTCGAACTCATGAAAATGTCTTCCTGTTTCCAAGCCCAGTACTCTATCCACTGCACTATCCAACTGTCCTCACATGTAGTAAAGTTTAGTAAGTGTCTGTTCTAATTACTTACCTATCCATATAGGTATTTATCATCCTTCTATCCATTTATTATCTATCTATCTCAAACTCAGCCTAGATCTTTGGCTATTAATAAATGTCATACCTGTCTTTCCCTTTTAGGTTCATACCCCTTCACAACCTTCCCTGAAATAAAAAAAAAATTCTTGGCTTTGCTCAAGAAAATGCCAAACCAGGACTCACTCTCCTCTTCTGACCCACACCCGGCCTTCACCCTACTCTGTGAGTCTGACCGGATTCTTGCTTATGCACTTAACCTGTATTACCACTGCAGCTGCACCCACCCCATCACTCAGCCTCATTCTCTAGCACCTCTTCTTTTTCCATTTCTTAAACTAAGGGACTGGCATCATGTTATAGTCATAAGAGTACTGAAATAGAAGTCAGTCACTGCATTCACATCTACTCTATGCAACTGCTTAGTTATATGATAATGTACTAAACATTTTCACTCTTTAACTCTTTCTCAGATCCCTCTTTATTTAATGGGGATAATGGCCAATGAGGTCCCAACACTTCGAACATGTAAGACAGTGACGTGGAAGCTTAGTGATCCTAACTCCAGAAACTAATGATATGGGATACTCAAAATCACCTCTTTAGAGCAGGTGTAAACTCAGAATTTTTTGTTTCTTGTTGGTTTTCAATATAGTGAGAGAAAACTAAAAACATTTTGTTTGGTTGCTGAGATGGAACTCGGTGCATTCACAAAAGGTTCAGGGAAGTAAACTCATTCTCTCTTTTTCAAAGTCAAATGACACAAGAATTGCTTATATCATGGGACTCCAGAGGGGAGCAGAGGTAATGGCAATGCCCTTTCTCTACTGCCTTATGTCCACAGGTGGCTGCCATGTCACTGTGACCACATGGTACCTCTGTTTCTTTTGCATCTTTGTGTTTTTTTCTTCCTGTTCTAAGGCATTCATTTACCTTTATATTTATGCCTCTGTTCAGAGACAGAACAAACCAGGATGTGACCTTGTGAATTTTGAAAGGTCAAAAAAGTCATCAAAAGTCCACTTAGCAACTAGAGCCAGTAGCAGCAGTAGCAGAGTGTCTTGAAGAGCCAGCCCTAAGGAGTAATCATATTGATCCAGCTAAGCAGTGAATCAGCCTGACACTCAATACATTATGTCCTACAAGCAAGGAAGCAGACTCATCCATCTGTTATGTCATGTCCAGAAGTGAACTTGGTCGGGGAATGTTTTGTAGTAAACATTTTCAAAAGTTTTATTTTTTTACTTATTTTTAATTTTTTTTATTTTGAGTTCCAAATTCTCTTCCTCCCTTCAACCCTTCTCCCACCCACTGAGAAGGTAAGAAATATTATATAGATTATACATGTGAAATCATGCAAAACATATTTCCACATTAGCCATGTTGTAAAAAAAAAAAAACAAGAAAAATAAAATAAAAAATTACTCAAACTTGCATTCAGGGTTCATCAGTTCTTTTTCTAAAGGTAGATAGTTCTTTCATCATGGGTCCTCTAGAATTGTTTTGAATTATTGTATGGATCAGAGTTTTCATAGTTAGTCATTGTTACAATATTGCTATACAACATCAACAATGTTATACACATTATAAACAATGATCTCCTGATCCTGCTCATTTCACTTTGCATCAATTGATATAGATCTTCCCAGGTTTTTCTGAAACAACTCTGTTCATTTATTATAACACAATGGTATTCCATTGCAATCATATACCATAACTTGTTCAGTTATTTTCCAATTGATGAACATCCCCTCAGCTTCCAATTCTTTGCCACCACAACAAAAAGCTGTTAGAAACATTTTTGTATATATTTCCTCCTCCTTTTAATTTGAACTCTTTAAGATATAGCTTTAGTAGTGTTAATACTATACCAGTTTTATATTCCTTTGGACAAAGTTCCAAAACCAGAAAGATGGAACCAATACCCAAATCCATCAATTAATGTTCCTGCTTTTCTACATCCTTTCCAACATTTGCCTTTTTCATTTTCTGTCATGTTAGCCAATCTGATAGGTGTGAAGTAGCACCTAAAAGTTGTTTTAATTTTAATTTCTCTATTCAATGTGATGTAGATTACTTTTTCATATGACTATAGATAGCTTTAATCTCTTCTTTGGAAAACTGCCTGTTCATATTCTTTGGTCATTTATGGATTGGGGAATGGCTTTAATTCTTTGAAAACTTTACTCAGTTCCCTATAGATTTGAAAAATAAGACCTTTATCAGAGAAACTTGCTTTGAAAAAAAATTTCCCCAGTTTTCTACTTTCCTCCTAATCTTGGCTCTATTTGTATAAAACCTTTTTAATTTAATGTAATCAAAAATGTCTAACATATCTTATGATGCTCTCTATCTCTTATTTGATCATAAATGTTCCCTTTATTCATGAATCTGACAAGGAAACTAGTCCTTACTCCTTAATTTACTTATGGTATCACCCTTTATGTCTAAATCACGTACCCATTTTGACCTTATCTTTGTATACAGTATGAGATGTTGGTCTATGCCTAGTTGCTGCCAAATTGCTTTCTAATTTTCCCAGCAATGTTTGTCAGATAGCAAATTCTTTCATAAAAGTCTGGATCTTTTGGTTTATCAAACACTGGATTATATAGTAAACACTTTGAGTCTAATCTCCCAATGGATGGAATGGGTGTGGGTCATTTCTGTAGAAACCCAAAGAGCTTAAATTAACTTGCCCAAAGTCAGAACTCAAATTCCAAAACTCTGATTCCAAATCTTATATTCTTTATACTATTGTGTTCTACTTACATCATTATTATATTAATATACACAACTTATATTCTTTCTGTCTTCAACGATGCGATCTGAGTGGCAATAATATGTTCTATTGATTCAATGTTAGAATCACATAGCTGATCCTCATTCACCCATTAAGTGGGAAGTATGCTCATAGGAAACATCTTGGATGACAATCTTGATGTGAACTGTAATCAGGGTGGTATCAGAGTGGTCAATTGTTCCCCATTCTATAATATTTCCATAAGCAAATTGTTTACCCTGAAATTCTTCTTTTGATGAGTCATTATGTTACAGAAATGACCCTGAAAACCAAAAGATTATGCCAAATGAAGGGCAAGCTCTGACTGGTCAATTTAGAAAACCCTAAGTCTAAGGCCAGAGACTAACTAGAGACATTTCTTGAAGATCAACTCAGTCAAGTATGAAACTACAGGGTCCTTGCCTCATGAAGTTTTTGGCCACAGCCACTCATTAAACAAACTATTAAGGCATGGAGGGGTGGAGGTTTGTACCAATGGAGGAAGTACCCACATGATTCAATTAAACCAACATTTATTAAGCACCAATTAAATGCAAAGCATACTATGAGTAAAACCAAAGATTCTCTGGAGAACTACCTTAAAAAACTTTTATTACTTCGGCTGTTTCTCTGGAAAGAAAATATTCCTCGAACAGTTACAGGATTTTGCTTTTTCAGCAATACAGTACAAGTCTGTACTTACTCTATGCTGATTTACTTAATCTGTTTTTCATGAAGCCATCTTAAAGTTTAACCAATTGGAGGAGGTACAGGTGCCACCTTAATTAAATCTGAATTATTCTATAATTCCTAATATCAACGAAACAGGCTAAATTTGGCCTTCTCCTGATGGAGTAGGAGAAAATTTCGTGTTTATACATGATTATGCTAACAGCACCATTAATCAAGTTAAAAAGAGAGAAGGCTCTGTTTCCATGTGACTGTAGCCTTAACTTTATGTCACTCTAGGGCTCCCTAAGTGAATGCTACTGATCTTAAAAAAATGGAATGCTGTATCCCTACCTTTTCTAGAATTTTTTAAAGACAGAACTATAAAGAAGCTTTTTTGTTTGAGCAATATTTTCCCTCTTTTTTAATAACATTTTTATTGGAGCCTTTTATTCATTTTCCAAATGCCACCTCTATACCATCACTGAGCCCTACTTAAACAAATCTGATGTACAAAACAATCTTCTCTGACAGTGACATTCTGCCACTGTAGTTCCTCACATGACTGAGAGAAGGCAGATTTATCCTTCAAGAACAAGATTGGTCAATGCAATTAAGCTGAGTTCAGCTTCTTTTCAGCATTAGTGATTTTCATTCACATTGCTGTAGTCAATGCCTATATTGCATGTGTTTAATATATTGTGTGTGTGTTATATATTGTATGTAGCGCTCCCTTGGCTCTGCTTTCTCTTGCTTTGTATCAGTTCATACAAGTTCATCCATGCTTCTCTGAATTTCTAAAATTTGTGGTTTTTTATGGCACATAGTCACATATTGCAATATGCTTATCTATTCCCTCATTTATTGGGCATTTACAACATTTCCAGTTTTTTGCTACCATCAAAAATATTCAAACAGTATTTTAAGCTTAGAAAACTTTTTTTAAAATGTCAGTCACACAAGATTGGCCTTTATGCCTTTAATCGTATCTAGGTCAATCAGTGTCTGCTTCTATTTTTTTCTCATTTTTTTGCTGAGATCCTAAGGTCCTTAAAATCAGTGTATATTACATAATCATACTTAAATTCTATATCTTTTTATTTGTTAACTATTTCATTCGTATTGGTTATAGATGCCCAGCTCAATTACATGTGTAACGTTCCTGAAGGCAGATACTGTGTAATAGGCTTCTCACTGTCCTCTTCTTATATTCCCTATATATACTCCATAGAATCTAGCATAGTGATGACCATGTATACCTCAGCACTTCTATGTATACTTTCCATGTATACTTTCAGCACTTCTGTGATATCATCAGTATGAGTATTCCGGTGCCTGCTGCAGATTATATTCTACCCACACCTTCTTACTCCTTTATGAGCCTTGCCCACATAGAGACATATAGGTGGTAGAGTGAAAAGTGTTGAACATGGGGTCAAGAAAACTGAATTCAAATCTCTCTTCAGACACCTATTAGTTTTGTGACCCTGGGCAAGTCACTTAACCTCTGCCTCACTTTTCTCATCTGTAATATGAGAATATAAGTAGCAACTGCCTCCCAGGGTTTTTGTGAGTATCAAATAAAATTATGTTTGTAAAGTACATTGTAAACCTTTTAAAGCACCATGTAAATGTTAGCTATTATTTTTATCATCAATTATCCACCTGATATGCTTGAGACTTTCTTTTGTACCTTTTTATATAGTGTATATCCCATTTTTTGTCCATCTGCAATATCTGACTCTTGCCACATAATTGGTTCACTTACTCAATTTTCTAGTTATGTTTATCTTTCATGATGCTTTTTACACCACTTCCTTTCTTCAGGTCATCGCTGATCATAGTCTACAGTCTATTTATACCCACCAGGCACCTCTTGACTCACCTCTAATTCTTGCATTAACCACAACCTTAATTCTGTGGCAAATGGGATGTTACACAACATTTGTGATTCGTCAGTAGTAGAAAAATAACAATGTTGAGAAATTGGGTTTCTATGTCAAGGTAAAGCTTGAAGGTTATTAAAAGTGCTGGGCAGTAATCTAGAAGCAATCCATTCTGTTTTTTATCTCTTATTTCATTATGTAGTATTATCCTATATATATATATGAACTAAGTCAATGGGCTAACCATTCCACTGCCTGATACGATTTGGGAATCAGGCATCTTTTATCCATCCTCTTGGTTTTTCTTGTGTGGAGAACTGGATTAATCTCTCTTGAATAGCTATGAGGTGACCTTGTGGTATTATCAGGCTTGATGCATCTTCACACATAATAAGTTCTAAATAAATTTTGCTGACTAAGTCCGGTGATTAGTTTTGACACACCCTTTGCCTCATTGACATGGAAATTTGGTCATTTTTTGGTGAGTGTTATTAAAGACAAATAAGAACTATGACACGAAAAGAACAATTTCCAGAATTCTTTTTTATCATTTTAAACAAACTTTATCATTGTGGTACAAGGCTACAAATAGTAAAACGCTTCTTTGACAGTATCCTATAAAATCATGCAATTTTATAGTTGACAGGAATCTAAGAAATAACAAGATCAGGAGATTGACATATCCCTTTAGAGATCACTTTGCCCAACCTGCCCCCCCATTCTCAGGAATTGTTGACATTTAAAAGAATCAAATCATAATAAGCTTGGAATAAATGATAAATCATAGAAATTTTTTTCCAATTAAGAAATTTCTCTTAAGGTTATTTTCTTGTTTCTTTAAATCAAGCATCATCCCTCTTGATTGTTTTTTAAAAATTTAGCTTTCATAATCCTTGATTCAGTTTACTATTGAGAGTCTGAATCAAAAAGGGAAAGTGTCTTATTCTTAAACCTGAACTTTTGCAGAATCACAGAATTACTGAGATAAAGGAACTTCAGCGGTCACCTAGCCCAATGTATCTGAACAAGATTTCTGTCTCAGTCCAACAAAGAGACATGAAGATTTTGCTTGAAGAACTCTAGTAAGGGAAATCTACTTCCCAAGGAAACCCATTCTGCTTTTTGATAGTCTATATTTAATCTTTTTTTTCCTATGTAACACAAAAGAATTTACATAAGTACTCACACAGCGTTCAGAAGAAGTGGTACAAGGACCCTTTCTAGGTCTTCCTTAAGAACTTTAGCATCTGTTACGAAACATGGAAGATATTAGCGCAGGGCTACTCATCATGGTGTGTCCACATCAAAGAGAGTGCTATCTGGTATGAGGAAAGCAAAGTCACAGTAGCACAAAGGAAACACGAGATGTGCAAATCTAGAGACATCATCATCCCAAATGTTCAAATGGACTATTTGTGTCCAACCTATGGTAGAGTCTTCTGAGCTCATATGGACTGATCAGCCACAGTCAAACACACTGGACCTTGATCGCAACATCATGTTGTCACTGTCCTTTTCAAGTATGAAGGCCAATCAACTATTACAGCAACAGAAACACCAAGGGTAATGCTGTGAGTAACTATTCCAACTACTATTGTTCATGAACCCCTACTGGTATATTTGCCATGAACAATCAGCCATTTAGACTCATTTAACTCTTGGCAAAGGTATTTACTAAAATAGTATAGAGCAAACAGTAGTTACAAAAAAACACTCTGTAAATCTGGAACTCACTTTCTTATAAACATGTGCAACATTCGTAGAAAGAATGGGCTCAGATTTAGAATACGTTGACAATTAGACACATAATTAGGAAATGTATGGCAAAGATAACTCACAACCCCTGGTAATGCATGACGTGGAAATCCCTTCTGTCTTCATAGAGTTGTCATACTGCTCTCCTTTGAGGCAACATTTCTGATGGGTGGGTCATTCAGCCGGGCTCCAGGGTTTACTCCTTTCTTGAATCCATAGCCAGTACTCTTCTGTGTTATTCCTTGAATCTTGTTCTCTTGAAGTTTTTTCTCTCTAGTGACCATCCCTCTATCATATCTATCTCTCTCTGTGTTATATGTATATATATGTATGTATATGTGCTCCAGGCTTGATTTATTATATCCATCTAGTCCACTAGTTCCAAAAATATGACAAGATGGGAAACAGGAAAGGAAAACATTTCATTCTTTCCACTAGAATATCCTCCACAAAGCACTCTTAAGTCTGAACTTTTAAACTTCCTACATGAGTGTATCTATCTATCTATCTGTCTATCTATGTATATATACACACACACATATATATATATACATGTACAAACACATACATATATACATGTATGTATGTGTGTTGTATACTCGTGTGTGTGTGTGTGTGTGCATGTAAAGGTCCAATACTGATTCTTTCATCCAATCCCAGGATAATGTGCATGTGGTATCAGTTGCGTTTATCTTATCCTCAAGGTCCTATAATCCTCACAAGTTGGTGAAGAACTTACGCACCCATTGTAAAATACTTCTTTAATACCTTCTGAATACCTTGTACTATATCAGCCAAGATGGGAAGGGTAACTTTGTTGTGTACACTTACATTGAAACAAAGTCTCTCTCTGAAACTTCTAGACATTGCTTTGCCTTCTCGGGCCAAACAAAAGTAATTTAATCCTGATTCTGTATTGCAGTGCCTAAAGTTCTTTGTTTTTTTTTTAAAGACAGCTCCCATAACCTTGTCAATACTACTGTCTCCCTTTTCTTCACTTGATCATCACAAAGCAGGAACTCAAGACTTTTCTCTCATAGTCAACCTTCTCTGGACACTCTATAATTTATCAGTGTTTTCCCTAATGTGCAGTGCCCAGAACTGAATATAGTGCTATAAATGAGGTCTGACCAAGAAGAATATAGTGGGACTGTCACTTTCTTTCTCTTTCTTCCTGGTTAAATCATATCTAGCTCTCTGTGATTGCATTTGGGACTTTCTTGACAAAGATACTGGAGTGGTTTGCCATTTCTTTCTCCAGCACATCTTACAGATGAAGAAATTGAGGCAAACAGTTACGTGACTTGACCAGGGTCACACAGGTAATAAGTGTCTGAGGCCAGATTTGATCTCAGGAAGGTGAATCTTCCTAATTCTGAGCCCAGTGCTCTATCCACTGAACCACCTAACTGCCCATCTTTTTCCCAATGTAGTCTAAAGTCACATTGGCTTGTTGGCTCATGTACCACATTGTTGATTCATTGAGCTTCTACTTCACCAAATATCCATAATTGTCAGCCCTTCCCTCCCCGCTCCCCAAAAATACCTTGCATCTACTTGATACGTGTGTACAGGCTGTTTCCCCTCACAGAATGTAATCTCTTTGAGGGACAGGACCATGTCATTTCTGTCGTTGAATCTTCTGTGACTGGTACATAATAGAAGTTTAGTAATTCTTGTTAATTTTAACACAATTGCTGATTAATTGATCTTTTTCAAAGGAATTGCTGCAAAGTCACACTTTTCTCATCTCATTTCCAATGTGAAGTTAATTGCTTTGAAAATAAACCAATTTATAAACACTTTATCAGTGATTCAGTGTTAGTGGTCAGTATGAGTTGTAAATATCATTAGAAGCAGCAGGGAGGATCAGTGGATAAAGTACTGGGCTCAAAGTCAGGAAAGCCTGAGTTCAAATCCAGCCTCAGAAACGGCCTGGCTGTGTGACCTTGGGCCAGTCACTTAATCTCTGTTTGACAATGGATTGGTGTCTCCCTGAAGACAGAAATGGCTAACCATGCTAGCGACTTTGTTAAGAAAACCCCATAAGACTGAATGAAACAACGAAATCATTAGCCCTCAGACTACAAGCATGCACAAACTTCAGTGAAATAGAACCGCTCACCACTAATACCTTCATAGGAAATAGGCCTGCTTTCTACTATAGGAAAAAGTCATCTTATGTGACATGCAAATGAGAGATAAGAATTGGATCTGTGATTTCACTGATTAAAGAACTCTCAGGTTCCAATGCTAATTAGTACCTTTCCTTCAATTTTTTGTCTTAGAGGGTTGATTAGACTCCTGAAAAGTTAAGAGATTTGTCCAAGGTCACACAACTAATATGTATTGAGGCAGGGCTTAAATATGGGTCTTCCTGGCTTTGAGGTCAGCTCTCTGTCTTCTATTTCTTTCTATATAGGACTAAGGACTTGCAATTGCTATCTTTCTAGTAGTCCAAAAGTTGATTAACCCAGACATTCCCCAGAAAGGCTGAAAAGAAGCAAATTGGAACTTGGACCAAGTGTGACAAGGATGAGACTGATAAGAGCGAAGGAAAGAAACCATCTGCTGCTAAGAAAAAGAGGTAATAGGAGAAAGAGAGAGAGAGAGAAACAGAGAGAGAGAGAGAGAGAAACAGAGAGAGAGAGAAACAGAGAGAGAGAGAGAAACAGAGAGATAGAGAAACAGAGAGAGAGAGAGAAACAGAGAGAGAGAGAGAGAGAAACAGAGAGAGAGAGAGAAACAGAGAGATAGAGAAACAGAGAGAGAGAGAGAAGCAGAGAGAGAGAGAGAAACAGAGAGAGAGAGAGAGAGAGAGAGAGAGAGAGAGAGAGAGATCTAAACCAAGAGAAGAGAATAGCTGTTTCTGAAAGCTGATCTGGGTTGTTGGCTTAATACAAAGTTAGCAGATTCTGGCTATACAACTCCAAGGATTAACAGACAACTAGGCCAACTATTAGAGAGGAAATTTTGAATTAAATTCAGAAAACTAACCCTAGAGTTCAACCAGAAAGAACATGATGTTACCTAGGGCTAGGCAAAAGAGGAAAAGGCCTAGTTCGGAAGTGATCCAGGTTGTAACTAAAATTCCAGTAAGCGTTTCCAAGCTTAAATCTGTCTACACTAAAATGTCCAAATATCAATAAATTGCTGTAATTTAACAATCTGTTCTAATGGACAGTGAGCTGACCTCCACATCAGAAAGGTCCTGGTTCAAGGTCTACCTTTGACACATATTAACAGTGTGACCCTGAGGAAGTTATTTAACTGAATGCCCCAAGTAATTCTCTAAGACTCTAAATTGTAGAGAGGTGCCTATTTATATTGATTGAGTAATAAGGGGAATTTTGTCATTAAGAGTCCTTTATACATGAAAACACAGGTCTAGATATGAAAATATAGAGAAATAGAGATGGAGAATGAGAAAGAGATGGGGAGGAAGAAAGTAGAAAGAGAGAGAGAGATACAGAGAGAGACAGCGAGAGAGAAAAGCTATCTTGTGATGGCTCACACTGAGCTAGAGCAGATGGTATAATGGTTGAGGATGTTGTGATTTGAATGGGAGAAGGAAATGAGACACGAGTGTGGGGTCAGGCTATAGTCCCAAGATTACGATAAAAAAAGAAACCCTTAAATCTTTAGGATGATGGTGGTGGAACATGGAAAGCCTTGTTTCAGGGTAATCACAGCTAAGAAATAGCAGCTCTTCATTTCTGAGGTTTTAGATTGCTTGAAATGCCTGTGTTTTTAAAGGCTGATGTTCATATAAACATATATTCTTGTCCTCATAGTTTATTCATGGACATGTGGAGATCCAATGCTTACTAATCAGAATCGTTGCTTTTCGTTGGTGTAGTACATTCCTTTTTTCAGCCAAAGTGATCACAGCCTCTAAAGATCTCCTTTTCCTCAAATTACACCAGGGAGATAACTGCCTTCCCTGCCATCTTGATCATAATGTCAGAATACGTCCTCCATAGCACCAGCCTCACCGATCTCCATATCACAGCAAAAGGATGAAGTCAAAGATAGGAAAATGGGACAGTTCAGGAAGTTCCAAAGGCCATCAGGGACCCAGAGAAGCACAAAATCTGTTCCTCAGGTTCAGGCAGAGCAACACAAGAGTATGTGGTTTTGGTCATGTTCCTAGGTTTCATTTTGTAATATCCTTGTGGAAAACAAACCATGTGAAGCTATACTATCTTTATGAGTAAATTTCTACATGTGGTAGGAGAATGAAAGACATTTTTCCCCTCTGTCTCTGACTTTCCATATAGGACATGAGAAGCAACACATTAGATGGATAAATATGGTGCCAGACTTTCAAGTCATCATGCCTTGAATTTGAGCCCTACGTCTAATACTGCATTACCCTGTCTGATTACTTAACCTCCTTGAATATGTTTCCTCATCTATAAAATGGGGATAATGATAGCTGCAGTGTTTATCTCATAGGACTTCCATGAGCCTCAAAAATTAGATAATGTATTTAGTGTCTACTATGTGCCATGCACTGTGCTAAGAAATGGGATAATATGGGTGATTTGAAAATCTTAAAGGATTACATATATTTATTAGGATAAAACTTTTGGAATGAAAACAAGATAATCAAAATAGAGCCACTCTTTTTAGGGAATCCTACAGTGAATTTGAAGAACTTATGAACAAGTCATGTGCTATAAATCCTACGGTCCTTCTAATCCCCCCAGACACCATCTTCAAATTCATCCTTTCTGACAATCTAGTTCCCAGATTCACATAGTACCATGTGAATAGTGATAGATGGTATATTAAAGGTATATATTAAGGTTTGCAATGGACTTCAAGTGGACTTCATTTGATTCTCACAATTACCCTGTGAGGTGGGTAATGCTTTTCCCACTGGACAGATAAAACTAGAACAGAGAGAATAGGTGACCTGCTCCCCTGATCATACAGCTAATAAATTGTTGAAGAATGATTTGAACTCTGGACTTCTTGGTTTCAAGTCCAATACCTTCTACTTCAACACTTAGCTATCTAATCAATTTTGTGGTTCCGTCATTTCAGTCAGGTCCAACTTGTTATGAACCCATTTGGGGTTTTCTTGGCAAAGATCCTAGAATGAGTTGCCCTTTCCTTCTCTAGCTCATTTTACTGATAAGGAAACTGAGACAAACAGAATTAAATGACTTGCCCAGGATCAACAGTGAGTGTCAGAGGTCAGATTTGAACTCAGGAAGATGAGCCTTCCAGACTTCAAGCCCTAAGCTCTACCCACTGCACCATTTAGCATGCATGTGAACATTGTCTAATGAATGGTTGTGATCAGAATGAATGCCTCTGCTTTTAGCCAACCCTCAAGTGATGAGCCTCAGCTGGTTGTTCAACAACGAACAGCTCATCCATTGTGAGTCTGTCTCAAGTGTCCAAAGCCTTTTTCTAGCTTGGCAGACCTGGCTAGAGTTTATGTTTCAATTCAAGAGCCCAAGTTCATCCCATGCTGTCATAAACTGTCAAACTGGTGCTTCACTGAAAGAATCTCCCCAAAACTTAATTTTAAAGAGGATAAAACTCTGCAGTTCACAGGCAGCTGATAAAGCCCCTGGGAAAGCATTTTGGGGATATGTCTGTCCTGTTTATAGTCTGAGCTTGCCCTACTAGTTCATTAACTCTAACTTTGTTTAGAAACTGATATCTTAGGGAACCCACAGCTAGCTGGTCTATCACTGTGTAATATGAAACAGTCCTCGCTGGCTAACAACCTAGGAAATCATTCTGTTCTTACCTCTTGCTATTTTTTTATGAATACCCAGAACTGAGCTAAATTTCTCAAAGCAACAGGCAAAAACTCTGAAAATTGGTTGACCTTCTCCTGTCTTTGCCTAAGTTCACACACAGACACAGACACACAGACACACACACACACACACACACACACACACACGAAGGAAATATATTTATCCCAGATGTTGAGATTTCCCTGATCCAGAGGCATCATTTATATTGACAGTGGGTTTCAGTTCTTCTTATAGGGTTCCTCAGAGAAAATGATCCTGATAAATAGCATAGGCTTGCATTGCATAGAACTGATTTTGTGGGTGTTGTGATTAATGAGAGAGTCGTTCTTCTAACATCAGGCAGATGTTGGTTACAGAAATAGCACCCCATGTGTACAACAAGCTGAGAAGCCACTAACAGTCAAGGGCTCCAAAACAACATCAAAAGCTCATTTGGGAATTACCCAAATTGACTATCCATTACTAAACAGACTAATTCTCAGTGGGCCTCTGTTTCCAAATTACAGCACAGAACATCACTCTATAAACGACCAATGGTGCTGTCCTATCTTCAGAATCCACAGGGAGACATGTATTCCCTAGCCATTAGGAAAAGGAAGAAAGGGAGGAGGAGAAAGAAGAAAGGGAAGAATGGAGTATGGAATGGAGTAAGGAGGAAGAATGGAAGAAAGGAAGGAAGAAGGAAGGAAGCGAGGAAAGAAGGGAGGGAGGAGGGAAGGAGAGAAGGGAGGGAGGGAGGAAGGGAGAAAAGAGGAAGAAAGAATAGTTGAAATTTTTAGCTATTTTTTTGTTTCTTTGCTTGTGTCCTTATCCTTAGTAAATTAACATCTTAATGACCTTTTCCTTTCTCTCCCCTCAAAAGGCTAATCTTGACTCAGATTACTCATTCACCAAAGTCATGATTACCTTGTACTGAAACCAGTTGTCCGTTAGCACAGTAGGTGAACCATGACTGGCACATTTTAATCACATATAAATGCAGAGGGAAACAACACCTAATCAGGTGGAAAGAGCACCAAACCAGAAATCTGAGCACCTGGGTTCTAGTCCATTAATTAGTGATATGAGTTGGAGCAAGTTGCTTCTCTTCTCAGGGACTCAGTTTCTTTATCTTAAAAGAAGAGGTCAGGTCAGACCAGATGATTCTAAAGATCCCTTCCAGATCTCAAATCCTGTAAGTCAATAAACTAATAAAAATAAATACAAAGCATTGAGGAAAAAAATGAAAAATGTAGTCAGGAACAAAAACTATGGATTTAAATGAACTGGATCCAATCTTGTGGATGTCTGCCTCATCAGTTACTCTTGTTAGCTCATGCCCCTTTGGGAGAATATAAGACTATATAGTTTGTGTGAGAAAAGAGAAGCAGATGTCCAGTTCCTGAGCAAGCACTTGGGATAATAGTATGGTCAATATGCATGTATTAATCAACAAGCATTTATTAAGTGCCTATGATATGCCAGACAGTGTGTTACGCAACGGGAATACAAAAGTATAATCCTGACCTCAAGGAGCTTACTTTCTAACAGGAAAGACAATATGCAGGTGATCATATAACATACAGGATATATCCAATGTAAAGGGCCAGCAATCCCAGAGGGAAGGCAGTAGAGGTGTCTTGAAATTTATCTTCTAAAGTAGGAATGTGGCCTTGAAGCCACATGTGGCCCTCTAAGTCCTTTGATTGAATCCAAACTTCACAGAACAAATCACCTTAATAAAAAGTATTTGTTCTGTAAAACTTTGACCCAGTTAAAAGGCCGCATCCAAGGACCTAGAAGACCACATGTGACCTCGAGGATGCAAGTTTCCCATCTCTGCTCTAGAGTAATAATGAGTCCCAAATCTTGAGCTCTGGACCCAAAAAATAGCAGACTTACCTTCTATAGCAAATATACTTTCTGTAGGCTGAATAAATGCTTTGTATAGATATTCAAGTCTTAACCTTATGTTTATAACTACTCACCCGTCTCCATTTACAGGTTCAGAGGCTAACTCAGGCCCAGGGTCTGAGAAGCTGCTTGGCACTGCATTCCAACCTCTCCTTTGGAAACTCCTGCAATGGAGTGAGAACCAGCAACACATTGGCCAATAAGGAGAGCTCATAGGATGAAACCAGTGGAGAGAATAACTGGCCTAGACTTAGGAAGACATGAGTTCAAATCTGAACTCAAACACTAACTACATAAATGATTATTCCCTTCATTGCCTTGGTGCCTCTCCTGATGTCTTTCCTACCTCCCAACATCAGGGTTAGGCCTGACTACTCCCAGAAGATTGTACTCTGTTGTGTGTGTTCATCCTCGTTGTTAAAGAAGACCTTGCCACCAGAGAAATAATGACATGACTTGCACTTGACTTTGTTCTGAGTGACGGAGGGCTGTGCAGGTCACCAGTCTCACTTCTCCTCCAGAGCCATCTGAATCTAGTGACCTGATTGATATTCATCAAGATGACTGGAGATGACCCAGGATGAGGCAATTGGGGTTAAGTGACTTGACCAAGGTCACACAGCTAGTGAGTGTCAAGTGTCTGAGGTGAGATTTGAAGTCAGGTCCTCCTGACTCCTGCACTGGTGCTCTATCCACTGCACCACCTAGCTGTCCCATACTCTATTTGGAACTTGGAAAGACATCCCAATTACCAATTATCTCCCAATTTACTCTCACAAGTAGATTGAGTCTCCTCCCTAAGAAGTCTCAATAACAACTATTGATCTATTCCCCTGGGAATTTACAACCTCAGCAACTTATGTTTGTTCATTCTTCTCCTCAGCCCTTGGTTCTGGGGAAGACCAAAGTCCCTCATCTTTTCTCTAGCTGATCAGGGTTGCATATATTTGGGGGGGGCAGCTTCTTATGCAAAGGCCATTGTTCTTGGCAGAGACAAGGCCAGGGAGATCACACTTGATGCCCTAAAATTACCACTCAGCTCCCATCTGGTTTCCTTTACAATTTTGTTAACCACAGAATGAAGAGACAAAATTGCATGTTTGTAAGAACTGTTCATGGCACTTACTAGTTTGATAAATCAGTGCAGGAGAAGTAATAAAAGCTCATATGTGTAAAACTCTTCCCAAGCACTTTTCCTAAGCACAACTTTGCAAGCTGGGTGAGGGTGAGGGTTAGGGATCAGTATTGTTATTTCCATGTCACAAATAAGGAAACTAAGGTTTTGAGAGATGGAGAAGAGTGATTGTTTCATTTCTTTTTATCTGTACTCCTAATGCCTGGACTAGAACTTGGCATATAGTAGATGCTTAATAAATGCTTATCTATGGAGTCATTAGAGTGAAACGTGTGTGTGTGTGTGTGTGTGTGTGCATGTGTGTGTGTGTGTGTGTGTGTGCTCAAATTCAATCTGGATCTATAATTTCATTAGTAAAAGGAAGTCTCCCTAAGGAAATTCCCTGAAGTGATTTAGATAAGCTTCTATTCTGCAACTTAAGACTGAGAGTTGCCAAGGAGAGCTGGATATTTGTGACTTGCCCAGGATTGCACAATCAATATATGTTAGAAACCAGACTTGTACCCAAGTCTTCTTGACTCTGAGGCCAGTTCTCTGTCCACTATATCCTTTGTAACATGGTCAGAGTTTTCCTCACGCAGTTCCCTTCCCTAGGAAACATGGGGTAGAGCCTAAGTCAAGCTGCCCCAGGATTTAATTGACCCTGTATTCCTTGACACAATTTCCTGGTCATCTAAGGGCATTAGAAAGTCCCAATCACAGGCCATCTAGACCTCTCAGACTCATTGGGTGCCTCAGACAAGAAGGTTAAGCGGACTGCCCCCCAAACTCCCCAGTGAATGGCAAACCAAATGAAAATGTAATTGGGAAATGTTTATGAAAATAAACAAAAATACAATACAACCTTGGTCATGTTGATTTGTGGTTTTCTAAGTCAATGTGTTGACCTCAAGGATCTATTTCTATTTGAGTTTGAGACCACTGCCTTAGACCATGTGGGTCACTATAACTTTTTAGACCTACCAGTCAGAAGAACTTTCCTAAGAAGCTGAGGGAGACCGAGTCTACCGAAGTTGATACTAACCACCACTGTATTTTTTTTAGTGCATGTCTCTGTTGTGTTAGGGCAAAGTCAACTTCCTTTGTTAAACCTCCAATGACTTATGAGTGCCTCATTTGGTCCCAAAATGGAACCTGACCTAAGAGAGTGATGGCAAGAGAGCCTCACCTCCAACACCACAGTTACCTCTCCTAATAATTATAGTTGGCAAAAACAGAATAAACTTCATTGAGATGCCTGGGTTCAACTTCTTTGGAGGTTTACAAGCAGAGAGTGTTTGGATGACTATTTATCATGGTTTGTGATAGAAAGCATTCCTTTTTAGACCTGGGCACAATTGGGTGGTCTCTGGGGCCCCTCAGAACTCTGAGGTCCTAAGATTGTACGATTCTAGGTCTATTTCCAAAAATAATTAGGGGAAATGGAAAAGAGCCTGTATGTTCTAAAATGTTTATAGCAACTCTCTTTGTGGTGGCAAAGGATTGGAAATTGCAGAGATGCCCATCAATTGGGGAAGGGCTAAACAAGTTGTGGTATATGATTGTAATGGAATACTATTGCCCTTTAAGAAATGAAGAGCCCAATGATCTCAGAAAAACATGGAAACATTTACATGGAATAATAGAGTGAAAAGAGCAGAAACGAGAACACTGTATACAGTAACAGCATTATTGTTTTAACAATGACTGAGGGAATATGTTATTTTTATTATTATAAATACCCAAATTAATTCTAAAGAACATATGGAGAAAGATGCTATCTCCACCCAGAGAAAGAACTGATTGATAGAAGTATGTCTAGAATAATTTTACATACATATGCCCATTGATGTCTAATAATGGTTATTTCTAGGGAAGAAGAAAAAAAGAAATTTACATGATAACTTTATAATATATTTAAAAGGAGTATCAAGTTGTACATAATAGATTTGTAGTTTCTTGTGAAATTGTGTTTTTATTATACTAAGTTAAGGAAATGCTTGCTGCATTCCACAAATCAAAAAAACAAAAATGAAATTTTTAAAAACAATTCCATGAGGAGTGAAGGTTTTAGGGACAAAAAGGGACCTTAATGACTTGCCCCAAATCACATAGCTAATAATTTGCAGACCAGGAGTTTGAACCCAGGTCTTCTGGCTCAAAATTTAATAATCTTCACCACACCATGTTTGTTTCTCATGATGACAAAAAGATGTCTTTCGAATGTACCATCTGTCTACTTGGGACTCCCTAGTACCTGAGAAGACCCTTAGCATGTGCTTCCTGGAGCCTCAGACTCTGATTCTGGAAACTGAGATTGTAGTCTGAGATTTAGGGCAATGGGGTAGTAAATCCTTTCTGTTCAGAACTACCAAGAAAGCTTCATGTGAAGTTTGCAAACCACAGCCGAGAACCCAAGGAGCTTGATGTCAGCCAAAAGCCAACACTCCATGATTCATCCTCCCCTTCACAGAGAGCAAGAAACCAAGCCAAGGAATGCCAGTTCTTGCCTGCAAAACAACTGGTCAATTCACAACAACTTCAGCCAGTTCCTTGGTCTCATGCAGACTAAAACACGGGGGGAAGAGGGGGATAAAAATTAGGCCCTTGGAATGTGTGCCAAGTAATAGAGTACACATTTTATTCCCAAACATTGTGGCCTGTTCTCTGAAATTAATTTTCCAAGTCAGGCCATGGAGGACAAAGCATGACAAAAAGTTCAGGAGTTCTTTGTCAGTGCCCCAAATCCACTTTATAAAAGGTTCCCAAACCAAAGAAGTTAATTAGTGCCTTGCAAGTTATTGTTTCGGGGTTTGACAGAAGTCTGTAGCCACATGACAGCAGAGTTTGGCACGAGGAAATTGCTTGTCAGTACTAGAAATGTATCTTCTGACCTCTGATCTACTCCCTCAGATTATTTCGTGTCGTTCTAGGGCTAACATTCAGTAGCCTTCTGAGGATTGCTGGGAGTAGGGGGTTAAATTTCCAGAGGAAAGGTAGTTATGCAATTCAACAGCAAGTAAGAACAAGCGTTCACAAAATGCCTACTGGGTGCAGGGGACTGCATGAAGTGCTGGAGGAGATGCAAAATATAGATAAGACTCAAGCTCTTTGTCCTCTTGGAGGTTATAGAACATTAGAAAAAGGCACAAATAGCATAATGAATGATGTTACATGACAAGTACATCACAGAAGTGAAGAATACATTTTCTGTGTAGTCACAGAGAGGATTGCCACTAGCAAGTCACCAAAGAATGGTTCAAGTTTTGGGCTGGACTTTAAAGGCTGGGTAGGAAGACATTCTAGGTTCAGGTCTAAAGTTAAGAGAAAGGTCAGGGCTGGAGACAGAGATCTGAGAGCCATCCACATGAAGATGGTGCTGAAGCTATGAGATTAAATGAGATATCCAAAGGAGTGTTATGTTTAAAAGTTCTAGAGACATAGTTTCTGGGTAATTAATTATTTTATTAATAATTCTAGTGTTTTATTAATAAAAGGAATGTTCATGTGAGACCATTCTTTGAGACCAAAGACCACTTATGGAAATGGGCTCACAGTTTCTGTGACCTTGGAAGGGTGGATGTTTCTGAGGGTGGCAATCAATTAATGATAAAATGAATATTATAATGAGAGACAGGATTATCACAATGAGAATCTTGAGGTATGTAACACTGAGCACCCAAATCTTGGACAGAGAGACTTATTTTTCCAGATCACCCATCTGACAAAAGGGAAAACACATTTTCCTTGACCTGTTTGGGTAAACACAACAAGCAGGAATCCATCCATTCAACTAATCTTAGAATTTCTTTACTTTGATTAGACCTTAGCTCTCCTGGATGGGTAAGTCTTTGCCCAAGATTGCCCACACTGGTTTATTTCTGGATGAGGAAGTAGAAAAGGGGGAAAATCTTGGTCCTAATTCAGTCATTTGCTATTAATACATGAAAGAAAAAATCATTTCTTTCAGGAGAAAACAAAGAAGAGGATTAATAGTGAGAAGAAACACCCACTCTAAAGACTTCAGGAAGAGGATAAGGAGCTGGGCAAAGGAGTGCCTAGAAATAGAAGAGAAGAAGAAAAATGCAAGGTGACTGAAGCAAAGGATGAAAGATCCTCCAGCAGGAAAGGAAAATTGGAAATGCCACATACTAAGAAGGAAACCAGGAAGATGAAAACTAGGGCAGATGGGGAGGGCCAGGGGAGAGACAGGGAAGGCTACTGGATTTGGTGGTGACCACAGAAAGAACTATACCATAGAAAGTACCCTTGTTTCTGTAAAGATGTTGGGAGAGGGAAGAATTCCAATGATAAAAGAATGAAGAGAGAGGTGGGTAGTAGGGAAATTGAAGACTTAGATATAGGTAACTTTCAAGAAGTGAACAGGAAAGAAGAGATTCAGTGATTATCAATAGAAAACCCTTTTTGCATTGGCATATTATACCAGGATGGTTGATCAGGGCTCAAAAGATGACTGCTAGGTCAACCATGGATCATTTAAGCTTTAAATAGTCACATATAGCTCCGCTCATCCAAGAAACTTTTCCTTCAGGATTCCTAAAAGCATTTCCTTATGTAACCAAGGGCTCAAGTTCATTTGCATAAGACTTTTCTTATTGGTGGAAAATTACAAGCACTCCACTTTACCCTATAATTTGAGAAAGAATTGTTGTGTCTAGGGCAAACAAAAAAGGCAAAACTGCATTTGAGAGACCTTCCACCTCACCACCTAGGAAAAGAAATCTGTCTATATCATCAAGTGAAATACATCTGTTAAGTGTTTGCTTGCTTGGCAACATTCCTGACATATCCCATCCCATAAAAGATAGGAAGAATTTTGCCAAGGCCACGAAGCACAAGGCAGAGAGCCAAGGGACTATCCCACAAAAGAAGGCTATGACCAATTAAAAGGCTGCTTCTCAAAATGAAAAATGCAGAGACAGGAGGCAGAGACATCCCATCACACACACACACACACACACACACACACACACGCACGCACACACACACTCAACAGGAAAAGAGATAGAATATAATGTTTTTGTCCATTGACGCGGTGACATATGTTGATGTACAAATACAAGTCAAAGCGATGTATCTCAGGGGGCCAAAGCAGCCACGACATACCCTTACTAGGTCCAAATTATGGAGTGACATATAGTTTTATGGGGATCACTAATATCACCCCTTAAGTGGTTTCCCTTTGCTCCAACTGATTCTCTTCACAGCTGCCAGGGTTATTTCTAATACAGAGATCTGACCATATCACTACCTTACTCATTAAACTCCAATGGCTCCCCATTATCTCCAGGAGCAAATAAGAATTCCTCTTTGGAGCATCAAAGCACTTCACCTCCACCTATCATTCGATTCTTTTTGCACCTTAGTTCCCTTGCATGACCCTCCTATCTCCATGCCCTTGTACTAATTGTCTCCCATTCCCAGAATGTTTTTCCTCTTCATCTCTCTCTTAGAATTCCTAGTTTCCTTCAAAGCTTAACTCAAGTGCTACTTTCTACATGAAGCTTTTCCTGATAGCTCCCTCAGACATTTCCTAGCTGTGTGCCCTGGGCAAGTCTGCCTCAGTTTCCTCAACTATTAAATAAAGATCAAATGAGATATTTGTAAGGAATTTAGTATCATGTCTGACAAATAGTAGCGGCTTAATAGATGCTTTACCTGCTTGCTTCCTTCCACTTGCTAACGCCTTACCCCTCCCCCAAGTTAAATTACTTTGTGTGGTTATCGTGTATCATGCATATGCTTTTTACATGCCCCTGACAATAGAAGGCAAGCTCCTTACGGGGAGGGAGTAGTTCAATTTTATCTTCAAATGCCAAGCGCCTAACATAATGCCTGACATTCAGTAAGTGCCTAATAATTATTGATTGATTGGTCATTGAATAAAAGCAAAATAAAGGACACATAAGGGTATAAATGACAGTGTCTCTTTCCTGGGAAGATCTTGAAAGTGGGAGGGAGGAATCACCCTTCTTGCCTTAATGAAACTTGGCATAGTTCATGGCCATTACCCAAATAATAAGAACTAGACACCCAATTTTCCTGTAACATGTACAATAAATTGAATGTCAGCAACTCCCTGACCCAATTTTGATACCCAGCTTCACCAACAAAATCACTTGCAATATTTATCTTGCTGCATCTCAGGATGAACTTCAGGCTTGGAGAGGAGGAAACATCAGGAAGGTGGAAAGCGTGCTGCGTCTACAGTCTGGGACCTAGGCTCATTTTCCAGCTTTGCCATTTGTAGCCAGGGTGTTGTCCTTCCATAGGCCTCTGTTACCTCATCCATAAAATAAACATTTTGGAATTCAAGACCCCTAAAGCCCCTTCTAGCTTTAATCCCTATGATCTTGTGATCTCAGAAGGTCACAAGGGAGGAAGTAGAAAGAGTGCTTGATTTGGGATCAGAGTGTCTTTGGTTCAAATCCCATTTCTGTCTTTTGCTACCTGTTTAAACTTGAGGTGTTACTTCACGACTATGGGGCTCAGTTTCCTCCTTTGTTAAAACAAAGAACTGGACTAAATAGTCTTTGGGGTTCCATTCTGTGAATTTATGGTATTGATGTTGGGTTTCATCATCATCATCATCATCATCGAGAGAGAGAGAGAGAGAGAGAGAGAGAGAGAGAGAGAGAGAGAGAGAGAGAGAGAGAGATCAGGATTTCCAGAAACATAAGACAAAGGAGACCTAAGATAAATGCACAACCTTGATTAATGAAAAAAAAAAAGCCTTCCCTGAATCCCTGTGTCTTTTTTACTTCTCTAGAAAGCAGTCCCTCGAAATGCTGAAGATGTTCTTGCCTTCAGGCCATGAGCTCTCAATATCCCTGAGGTCCTATTGTTGTTTTTTTTTTTTTTTGATAGATCATTTACTCCTCCAAACAAATGACCCACCCCCTGGTCCCTATGGTCTCCTCTTTTCCTAGATCCTTGTCCCCTCCTTGAGCCTTCAAGTTCAGTTTTCCCCAAAATTCTTTCATAAACCCTCTTCCTTGTTCATTTGATGTTTCCAGTTGGAGGACCATACTAACAGGATCTACTACGCATTTATGTTATCTAATCTCAAGCTGCATGGCAATCCTTCTACTCTTCCCTAAATGGCTCTTTGTCATACTCTCCATACAGCCCATTCTGTTTCTTCTCTTTACTCCTTAAGCTATCTACTTAGACTATTCCTTCTGTCCTTCATCTTAGCAGAGGATCACAATTAACTCTTTAACAGGACAACTGAGGCCATCTGTAATGAGTTCTCTATTCTTTCCAGTCTAATACCTAACCCTAACTCTGGGCAAGTGGCTTAAACTCTCCTGGTCTCAATTTTCTCATCTGTAGAAGGGGCTGGGGATGGGGGAGGAATGAACTACATCATCATGAAGGTCTCTTCAAGCTCTAAGTTCTGTAATAGTATGGTAATATTTGCGAAGCATATTTCCAAAGTATAAGATAAATTATCTTTGAATTAGGTGCAACTGGGAATGATACATGCCCTTCATTTCTTCAATAAGTGTGAGACAATTGACTTCAAAGAGACAATTATATAGACGTTGTCTCCTATCCTCCCCCTATTCCCATCTACATGTAGATTTGCTATACTAGAATATTTATGAAAAAGCATACAAAATGAACCGTGAGTGTGTGTGCGCGTGATATTCAGCATCTATAATGTCCCAAATCTCTAATGAAAGGAAAGAGGGGCACATTCTTCTCAAGGACAAAGAACAGTCATTATAATTACACAGCATTCAGCTTTCTTTTCTGTGTTCTTATCATTTATATTATTATAACCGTTGAGCATATTTCTTTCCTAGTTCTGCTTACTTAACCTTTATCAGTTAGTATAAGGCTTTCCATGTTTCTCTGAATTCATCAAAGTTATAGTTTCCTATGACAGTCATATTACAGTAATTAATTGCATTAACACATTAGTTTGTATTAATATATTCATGTATTCATATTTAATTCATGATTAATAGATTCAACCACCCCTCCAATCTCTGAGTACCCTCTACTTTTCCAGTATTTTGCTATCTCAAAAAGAGCTATTTTGAATATTTTGATAAATAAGGAAACTTCATCTCTGTCTTTGACCTCCTTGGGTCAATGATCACCAATGAGATCTCTGGGTCAAAGTGGAATGACTATTCTCAAACAATTCCAAATTGTTTTCCATGACAGGCAAATCCACAGTTCTTTATTACTCACATTTTACAGATGAGAAAACAGGTATTCATAAAAGTTTGAATGACTTATACAAGATCACATAGCAAGTGAGTGGTAGAGTCTGAATTTTAATCCATGTCAACAATGGTATTTCCATGACACCACTCTGCCAGTTTATAATTCTCCTTCACCTTGTGGAAAGTGAATACGTATGTCTTGGGAGTGGGAGGAGAAGCTGTTGAACCGAAAATGAAATTTATGTAGGCAAGGATCTTTGCTCTCCATGGGCAACACCTCTCTCTTTCAGAAAATAAAGACTGTCACCCCCTCGCTTTTTACGAAAGTAATGTGAGAGCCTTGGGATCTTGGCAAACCGAGCCCTTCCCTACTCTCCACCTCCACCCCAGATGGGCACATTTTGGAAATAAACCTCCTCCCCAGAAAACCATATCATCTTACAAAGAATGTAAGTAAAATAAATGAAGATGAGAGCCTCTCTGCCGGGAGGCACCTGAAATAATCATTTCAAAAATGTATGAAGAGAACCGCGATGGCAGACAGGAAACTCAAGTGGTTTATGATGGCACTGGAGCCTTCATGCATAGCCAAGTCCTTTCATTTTTCATCACTGAGGAATCAGAAAGCATTTCCCTCTTTGCAGAATTTCTAACTAGGAGGGCTGATGTTATACAAAAAAACAAAAGCAATTAGGTAATCAAGGCACCGCGACGGCACATAAGAAGTTCAAGTTCATCAGTGATACTTTCATCTAGTTCCTGAGTCTCCCCTTCTCAGATGATAAAAATGCACAAGAAAACTGGGTAGGTCTATAGAAATTCAAAGGTTTCCAGAGGACCATGAGGCTAAAGCCTAATTTTAAATGATTTTATCTTGCCAGTAAAAAGCTTTCCTTTTTTCAAATAAGACATTTGATCTTGGGAGAGGGAGGTGGAGAGCATCATTTTTTTCCTTTTTTTTCTAAGTTTGAAGGGGTTTTGAAGTCTTCTAGTCTAATCATTTTATTTTACAGAGTAGGAAACTGAGATTCAAAGAGGTTGAAATAACTTGTGTCAGTTCACACAGGGAGTACAGCAAAGATGGTCTTGAAACACAATTATTGTCATTGGTGTCTGCAGGCTGTTCATAGAAGGAGAGAGCTAGCTAACGCAGAACTTAAACACCAGTCAGTCATTTTATAGACAAGGAAACTAAGGACCATCACAGTTAAATGAGAACAGAGACCAAAACCCAGGTCTATCAATCCCCAGTCCAAGTCTCATAGCTAGTTAGTGGCAGGCAAAGGATTGGAAGTCAGCTGCCCTAAATCCAATCCAATGTCCTCTCCCTTGCAATATATAAGTGTAGATATAAATATATCAGATATGCAAAGGAAGCTTATAGCTCCTTTATTGATGTACCAAGATAGCATTATTCACTATGACAACAGAGCATGCACAACAAACATTTAGAAAATCAGATTTGTCAGAGGCATCTGAAAGTTGTAGGACCCATCTAAAGAAAATTAGCAAGAATGATATCAGATAGTTAAAATTCATTTTTGTTTTGTTAAGTTATTTTTCTGACTCTCGGTGACCACATTTGGAGTTTTCTTGGCAAAGATGCTAGAGTGGATTCCCCTTTTCTTCTCCAACACATTTTACAGATGAGGAGACTGAGCCAAACAGGGTGACTTAGCCAGAGTCACATGAGTAGTAAGCATGTAAGGCTAGATTTGAACTCACAAAGATGAGTCTTGCTGACTCTAGGCTCAGTATTCTATCCTCTGTGCCAACTAGTTTCCCTAATATAGTTGTCTCTTCCATATTGCAACTTTTCCTATCATGGTTTTGATATATCATGGGTTGGCATAAGAAATTAAATGGGAATTTTAGGGGAGTTTTGCCCAACAGATGCACAGAAAAAGTTTAGAGCTCAGAAATGCATAAAAATATATCCATAGTGTTGTATGATAGAGACATATTTTATCTTTTAACATCATAATAATTCAGATTTCTCCTCTGGTACAAAGATAGGGCCAAAAAATTTTACACAGACTTTCCAGATAGTGAGGACGCCGCAAGATTAGTCCCTTCAATGTGGAATGGATATGTGGAACAAGAAGAAGAAAAGAATGAGGAGAAGAAAAAAGAGAAGGAGGAGGAGAAGCAGCAGCAGAAGGAGAAGAAGGAGAGGAAGAAGGAGAAGAAGAAGAAGGAGAGGAATAAGAAGAAGAAAAAGAGGAGGAGGAAGAGGAAGATGAAGAACAAGAAGAAGAATTTCTTTGATATTTTTACTTACTTTACCAATATTATCACATCTGTCCTCACAACAGCTCTAGGGTTTCAGTATTATCATTAACCCCATTTTACAGAAGAGGAACCAGACATACAGAAGTTAAGTGACTTGCCCAGGTCTTCCTGATTCTAGCACTCTGTCCATGTGTCGATGAATCTACCGTTTCATTGGTGACCGCTTTCCCAACAAATTTAAGTGGGATGAGGGGATCTTCCAGGCCAGGCTCTCTCATTTTGGGCAATTCTGACAGATTCAAAACCGGACAATAGAAACAGCCTTGAAAGCTACATGTTTGTCCGTACAGGACCACGCTACTTTTTAAGATGGGGAGGTCAATATGGCACTATACAGAGAATGTCGAATATGGAACCAACAATCTGAGTTGAAATCTGGGCTGGCCCAGTGTGATCCTGGGAAATCAGTTAAACTCTCTGGGCTTTGTTTTTTCTTCTAGAACATGAGAGGGTTAGAATGAAATGGCCTTTAAAGGCCCTTCCAGGCCCAAATCTACGATTAGAGGCCTAAAAGACACAACATCTCCTTGCTTTCTAAAATAACAGTAGGACATATTTCCGCATAACCAGAGGTCTACCTGGAAACTTACTTTCTTTCTGCGAATTAGGGTTATGGCCTACTACATCTTTCTTTCCTCACAGAGCTTTTGTGCATGTAAATGGAATTAATTACAGTTTTGGAGGTCCATTAAACTCAGAGGCCTGGAAACTTTAGCAAGATGGCAAAATACGGTTTGGCACCTCCCTGAGCCCTGTGGACATGTTTTCCTCCTTTCCTTATTGTTCGTAACTTATTGCTTGAATTCCAGCAAAACTCACTTCTAACACTATCTCAAACAAGAAGGTCCCTTTAGATGGTCCCCTGGAGCACCCTACCTTATTTCAAACCTCCCATACCTAACAGACCCTGAAGGAATAATGAGTCTAGAATCTTCCACCATGTGGCTCAAAGGACCTGATGGCCAAAGGGAGAGAAAATTAAAGGCAAGGTATTCTGTTGGCACGCATTGACTCATGGCCTCATTCTGGTGGTTATGAGAACAAAAGTTTCCTATATATTAAATAAGAATCATTAAAAAAGACAGGCCCATGATTTGGGGAACAACATGTTTTCTTAGAGCACTGCCACCCAGAACTTGTGCATGGCAAAAACTTGATAAACATTTGCCAAATGATCCAAAAAGCGTATGCTTGATAAATCACACTAGGGCAGAAGTCATAAGACTTTTGTTCATTTACTGAATCAGAAAACCATGTGACTGGGCAAGCCACATCCCCTCCCTGGCTCTCAGTTTCCTGATCTGTCAAATGAGAAGGTTAAAATCAATGGTCTCTAAGGTCTACCTCTAACTTTCTATGATTCATATAGTGAACTTCAATGTTTGTAGGTAGGGGAGAATGATAGAGTGTCTAATTCCACCTTCACTTTTTACACACTTATTGAAAAAAAACAGACATCAGACATTTTTTTTAACACTAGTTTTACAGTAATACCTTTCTTTTCAGGGAGTTTTGTTAAGCCCTTTGCTGATACATAGGAAGTACCCAGGTCTTAGAAGTAAGACTTTTACAAATTATCTCTTGGGTTGGGGTGGTGTGTGAAGTGTGAAAACATTATTTTTTGCAAGTGGCTAAACCACTCTATGATACCTTCTACTACGTAACCTCTTTTTCAAAAGGTGACATTTTTAAACTTTATTCCCTAGTTTGGGGGATGTACTTGTTTGGATTCTAGAGTATCTTATCCAGAGTACAGGTAGAACCTCTTCTCAACACCCTTTTCTCCCTTGTCTTTTTGTCTGTGAAACACTCCAAGGTGCTTTTACTGTGCCCTGTTAAAACCAATATTGTCTCTAATTATTCTAATTGTGGGCTGGCAATCAAGTTCTGCAGTCAACCAACCATGAAGACTGAACACATAGGATCAGAGTTCAGTTTTGTACACAAGGAAAGCTTACACAAGTTAATCTAACACTTATTAAATGGTGGTTGAAATCGTTATGGTGGTTAAGAAACATCATAAAATCAGAGAATGATAGAGCAGAGTGGACAGCTAGGCGGCATAGGGGATAGAGTATCAGGTCTGCCGACAGAAAGACTCGTCTTATTGAGTCCAGATGTGGCCTCAGACACTTACCAGCTACATGACCCTGAGCAAGTCACTTAATCCTGTTTGCCTCAGTTTCCTCATCTATAAAATGAGCCAGAGAAGAAAATAGAAAACCACTCCAGTATCTTTGCCAAGAAACACCAATGAGGTCACAAAGAGTCAAGCATGACTGAAAGATAACTGAACAGCAGCAACCAAGCTCTAATATCTAACGTGAAAAAACTGGGAACTAGAGAATTCAAGGTCATATCTCCAACTAAAAGAAAAGGCATGAAAAATCTGGTCTGTCAATCAGATATAGGTCTACTACTCTAAACACTACAACATTCCACCTCCCCAGAGAAATTAGAATTTCTCTAATTTATATTTACAATAACATTATTACTATTTCGCAAAGTTAAGTCCACTTTCCCCATGTTGTTCCCTTTTAGGTCTTCTAAAACCCAAAGTCAATATTAGCATTGACATTTTTCTCGATATGGTTTACACAGTGCTTAAAGGTTTTAAAGGTCTTGCATTGACTATCTCTTGAGTTTTATAACAAACCTATGAAGCAAATATAAGTTTTATTGTTATCATTTTATAGATAAACTGAGGCTAAGAGAAATTAAAAACCCTGTTTGCCTGAGGTTAAATAACTTCTAAGAGACAGGGGCAGGATTCCAAGTAAAGTTACTCCTGACATTAGCCCAGCACTCTTTCCACTTCACTGTTTAAACCTAAACAAATTAAGTGCCAGCTTTGTGTAGAAAATTATGATGTGCCATAAAGAAATGTAAAGTTTCATTAAGACCTAAAGCCATCAGGTATCTTACAATTTGAAAAAAGGATAAATCTTAAAAGTGTTTGGATTCTTTTCTTCTTTTTTCTTATCTTTTTTTTTTCTTTTTTTGATGTCCTCAACACTTAGCATGGTGACTATCACGCTGTAAGTGCTTAATAAATGTGACTGACTCTAAGGCATAACTATAGTAGAAAATATTGCATGGTAAATGAGTTTTTTTAATTCTGAACTTAAGAAATTGAACAAGCATTTCTCAAGTTGTGATATATGATCATGATGGAATATTACTATGCCATAAGAAATGATGACTTAGATGATCTTAAAAAAACATGAATAGATACATAAAATAATTAAATGAGAAGAACCAAGAGAAAACTGCATACAGTAAAAGCAATATTGTTTTAAGAACAACTTTGAGCAACTAAGTCATCTTGACTATTATAATGAACCCAAATGAACTACAAAGGACCTATGAAGGGAGGTACTATCTGCAAGTATAGAACAAAGCTTGACAAAGTATTAGAATGAAAGTCACTATGAACAGAAAGATGCAGGAGGCTTCATGAAGGATATTGCATAAGAGTTAAATTTTCAAGGATGGCTAGAAATACAGCAAGGGAAAAGGAGAAGGGAGGACATTTTAGACGATGAGAAAAACCTGGGCAAAAATGTGGTAGGAAGGAGCAGGTTATTGGAGAAAAAGAATCTAGTTGGGCTGGAGGGCAAAGTACATGTAGAATACAGCACAAAGTGACAGAAGAAAAGGCAGAGAGAGAGAGAGAGAGAGAGAGAGAGAGAGAGAGAGAGAGAGAGAGAGGGAGACGGTGGCACAGGATTGCTGAGGGTCTTGAATTCTAACCAAAGGTAGTAAGGAGCCATTGGAAATCTCTTGATCAGAGGTGTAACATGACTGGATGTACATGTAATAAAAATTATTCTGGCTAAAATAATAATAAAATAAAATAATAAAAGATAGATTGGTGGTGCCAGAGGGTTTGGGTAGGAAAATGTAATAAGAAGCTTTTGCAATAGTTTAGTCTAATGGTAGTTATGCTAAGGCAGCGGCAGAGGGAGTTGAGTATAGGAGATGGAAGAGATACTAAGGTGGTAAAGTTGACAATGGAGTAGAACAAGCACTGACTTTGAGTCAAGAGATCTGGGTTCAAATTCTGACTGAAACTTAGCGAAGTCTTGGTAGAAACTTAGTGATGTAGTTAAGTAAGTTAGAAACTTAATAACTTCTTAGGGAAGTAATGTCAACTTCTCTAAACCTCAGTTTCCTTACTTGTATAATCAGAATAATAATCCTGGCACTATGTACCTCATGAGGTTGTTGTGAGGAAAGTGATTGGCAGACTTCAAAATGTTATCAAAATAGAAGTGGTTCTTAAGATCAAATATATCCCCATGTATCTTAAAAATTACTCTTGGACCCCATGCCATTACTATAAACCTACCCTCAACAAGTAATCATAATCAAATTAGTTCTATGCATTGCAATGGCAATTTGTTTCAATAGTGTTTTGAGTTTTATAAAACACCTAACTCATACCCAACCGTCTAGGGCCAAAGTTCCCTCTGCTCCTGTACATTCCTTCTTTCAAACCCAAGATCCCTTAGACAAATAATGTGTCCAGTTCCTCCCTTCCTTGTCCCTGAGGTGTTGGGCTTCAGAGAGCCAAAGCTAAGGAAGAAGGCTGGGGAAACCCTACTTATGGAAAACCACAATGATCTCCATGGAGAAAATGGAGGGAAGGGAAGTCTATTCTTAGAAAAACACAATGCAATGAATGGGAGGGGCTCCATGAGAATCCTAGTGGTATCCTAGAGGTAAAGTTAGAAAAGGAGAAGAGAGAAGGATGGATTTCTTAAGTGTTTATCATGCACAGATATTCTGCTAAGTGAGGATGCAAAGAAAGGGTAAAGTAGTTCTTGCCTTCAAAGAGTTTACAGTCTAAATAGGGGGGACGAATATTTGAACAATTACATACAAACAAGATATATACAGAATACATTGGAGAAAATCTCAGAGAAAGGTACAAGCATTTGTTGGGGGAGTGCCAAAAAAAAGAACAAAGGCCTCTAACAGAAAATGGGACTTGACCTCAGAAGCAAAAAAAAGGAGAGAGAGAATTCTAGATGTAGAGGATAGTCAATGAAAAAACAGAGTTGGGAGACGGACTTATGTGGGAGATAACCAGTGTTACTGGATCATAAGCATATGGTGGGGAATAAAGTACATGAAGATTAGGAAGGTTGGAAGGGGCCAGGTGATGAAGAACTTTAAAGGCCAGGTGACTTTGTATTTGTTCCTGGAACCGTTAGGGAACCAATGGAGTTTACTGAACAGGGGAGTGCCATCTTTAGACCTGACCTTTAGGAAGATCACTTTGATAGCTGAGTGGAGAACGAAGGTTATTTTAATAGTCTTGGAATGAGGTGGTGAGGGCCTAAACCAGAATGGAGGCAGCATTAGAGAAGAGAAAGGACCTATGCAAGCTCACCAAACAGACCTATCCTTTATAACTCAAAGTAGTTCCTACAAGTAAGCTTTCTAAAGCCGTAGCCACTCTATCCTTGACCATCCTGTCCATGAGTGATGATCCCCTGCTCATAGGATCGTAGGGAGAGTAAAAGCTGAAAGGGGACTTAAAGATAATTTAATCCAATTCCTTCATTTATAAATGAGGAAACTAGTTGAGCCCAGCAGTTAATAAGTTCCTAAGAGGATTTGGGCATAGGTCTTCCTATCTCCAAGCTCAACCATACTGCCTACATCACACTGCCTCTGGTTTTTCTGGCATACAAAAAAGTGTAGAAGGAAGACAGTATACATGGGCCATGGTTATGCTGGTATATCAGACCAAGGCATCAGTGGATGGGGACCACAGCCAACAGACTCTCAAGATAACTTCAATTAGACTCATGGTTAGGCCTTCTGACACACCCATAATTTGCCTATTGACCCAGAAAACTCTGTTACCCCTCATGCTGACCTTTTAGTTACATTCTGGGATTTTAGTTCAGAGCCCATTTCTTTCCCTAGGAGTAGATTACCCTTCTCCATCTCCACATCTACCTACCCCAACTCCTGGGGAGACTGTTAAGAGTGAGAGAGAAACTGTTCCTTCTGACTCCTAGGTTTCCAAATGAGAACAACAAAATGTACTTTTAGGTATGACTTTACAAAAAAAAAAATTAAAAAGAATCTCCGTACCAACTGAATGATGCCTGAAATCTCTTAAATTATAATAAAAACTTTACTTCCACAAGTCACACTATAGTCAAACAACAACCTTAAATGATTGATAATATTTGTCTTCCTATTTTAACTGGTACAGGAATTTAAAGAGTAGTAGGTCAGTAATGGGCAGCTGCTAGGTGGTGCAATGCATAGAGTGCTGGGCCTTCAGTTAGGAAAGACTCATCTTCCTGAGTTCAAATCTAGCCTCAGACACTTAGTAGATGTGTGACCCTGAGCAAGTCACTTAACTCTGTTTGCCTAAGTTTTCTCTTCTGAATAAGAGCTGGAGAAAGAAATGGCAAACCACTGCAGCATCTTTCCAAGAAAACCCTAAATGGGCTCACAGAGTTAAATACAACTGGAAGCAGTGAACAAAGGGCACTGGTGCCTGAAAGAGGGTTAGAGAAAAGAAGCTGGGATGAGTTTTCTCCTCAGGTCAGTTCCATTTAAATTCAACTGTGAACAAATCAGCAAAAACTGTGAAGTTGTATTTAAAATATATATATACATACACACACACACATATATATATATATATTTATATACATATATACAGCCAAAAACAATATTATATTTCAGAAAAACTGTAACTAAGAAATTTTGTATTTCATTTGACAAGGAAAAAGCATGGGAACTCACCCAAAATCTGACAGCCAGTAGTGGGTGAAGATGAAGCATATCTTTAGATGTCTATTCTTCTGAAGGAGTGGCAGTTGCTAGGGATGCGAGGAGAGAGGATCATGTCAAAGAGAGGCCCAGGAGTGTAAACACCAAGGGAAAGAAGTTTCCCTGGGATAAGAATATGATCACTGAAAGTATGTACACATGTACAAAAATATTTATAGCAGCTCCTTTTGTGATAGTGAAGAATTAGAAATTGAAGGGATGCCCATCAATGCCGAATAGCTGAACAATTTGTGGTATATGAATCTAATGGAATACTATTTTTCTATAAGAAATAATGAGCAGGCAGATTTCAGAAAAACCTGGAAAGACTTACATGAACTGATGCTGAATGAAGTAAGGAGAACCAGGAGAACATGTCTACAGAACAGCAACAATGTGCAATGATTAATTATGGTACACTTAACTGTTCTCAGGAATATAATGACCCAAGACAATTCCAAAAAACACATGACGGAAAATGTTCACCACAACCAGAGAAAGAACTATGGATCTGAATGCAGATTGAAGTATGCTATTTTCATTTTTTATTGCTTTATCTTTCTCAGAGTTTTCCCCTTCTATTATAATTCTTCTTTCAAAACATGACTAACATAGAATTATGTTTAACATGATTGTGCACATATAACCTATATAAGAATGCTTGCTCTCTTGGGGTGGAGGGACAAAAGGGAGGAAGGGAGAAAAAGTTGGAACTCAAAATCTCACAAAATTGAACATTAAAAACTCTTTTCTTGTAATTGGAAAAAAGAATAAAATACTATTTAAAAAAAAAGAAATTCAGTCCTTGGACAAAATTCTGGTTGTCTTGATGAGATTCTGTCTCTAAATCTAACTGACCTTCTAGTCTAGTTCTTAACCTTTTTGTGTGTTGTAATGGTAATTAAATAAGCCCATGTGACCTGATTGGGAAACATGAAAGTCTGAGTCACATGGAGCTTGTGGTGGGAGGAGTTTTCTAAAGGGGTGGAATAGAAAGGGTAGAACAGAAAGAGGCAGAGCTAGAGCAGACCTGAAAGGAAGTGAGTCATGAGAACAGTCAGAATTAGAGAGGATGCAGACAAGCAGGCAGCTGACTGGCATGAGTGAAAGAGCCTGCTTGTGATTTGTTTAATGGAGCTGGCTTGTGGGAAGTCTAGCAGGGGGAAGGCTTGGGGATGGTGTTGTCCTCTGCATTGCTATTGTGTATAAATATTTATTGTTGTGATGGATTTCTGGTATTGGGATTTGGCTTTCTGGTGTCTGAATAAATGTTTTGGTTCTGTCTTCCAAGTGGAGAGCCTGTTGTATTTTGCAATTCAGAATTATGTTGGGATAATCATGATCACCATATGTACTGTGAATATTGCATTGGTGCTCCAAATGGTGACAAGGGTGGGATTGTGAAATATCAGACATCTATTTGGAGACAGAGAGGCAGAGGAGACGGAGAATAAATGGATGTCCCAGAATGGGAGGATTTGTCTTATTCCTCCCTAGCAAGAGAATAGGCTGAAGGCACAGGGCTCTATGTAAACTGGGAGCCAAGGTACAGAAGGGAGAACCCCAGACACTTAGATGTCTGCAGGGAATACCAGTAGAACCAGGGAAAGAAATGGCAGGGGTGTGGGAGAGGCTGGGCCTTGCTAACAAGTTGTTGCTTTATGTGTAGAAGCAGACAAGCTGCTAGAAGAGAAAGCTCAGATGAAAAAGGATTTGGCTAGTTTCCGTGAGAAGCTTTTTATGCTGCAGTATTCAAACTCTCTTTTAGTAGAGCAAGCTAGAAAATCTCAGACAGTAGAAGAAAAAGTTGTTGGTAGTTTAGCTCAGAAAACAAAGCAAAAAAAAGTAATACAAAGAAGGTGAATTCAGGTCTTGCACAGGCTGAGCTTGGTTGGAGTCCAATCACTTGCCAGAATCAGGGAGGCCCCACATTGTCTGGGGAGGTTTTTGAGGATTTTAATCCGCAAGAGTTTACAGATATTTGAGTGTGTTCACCCGAAGGATGGGAGAATCAGTGGTATCTTGGATGGTGAGAATCAGTGAAAAAGATAAATTTCCTTGAGAAAAAAAATAGCCAGCAGATTCAATGTCAGAATATATTGACAAGAAAAGAATTGTTTACTGCTCTATTGAGAGCAGGGGTAAATTTTGGAAGAATAGATGGCATTCCAACTAATGAACTATATAAAATGTTATCAAGGAAAGAGGCTTGATATTGGACTGAGCAGGGAGGTGGGAACTGCTCCTGCAGATCCTCTTGAAACATTGTATCCTAGTTCCTCACACCTGCTGGGAGAATGGGAGGTTGGCCAGGCCCCAGCTCAGATTAAAGAAAGTATACCTCTAGCCAGAACAGTGACCCTCAAATTGTAAATTACAAAAGAGTAAACAATAGTCTATGAGTTACGAGCCTCATTACAACAGTGAATGAGGCTATGACAGGTTCATGGACTGCAGAAGCATAGCTGACCCTATATGTATCGTGCTTCTGGTTGCTATCTCCTTGTTTCTTTTTGACTTTTTCTCTGTTCACCTTGTCATACTTGTTTTCTGCAGGCTTAATACCCTCTACCTGCAGATGCCTGATTGCTTAAGCCAGATGTCACCCCTTTTCCACAACTGTGATGTGTCACCCCTGGAGCTGGCTTCAACCAAGCTCCAGGAGCCAATTAAAGAACTGACCCCTTGACAGGTTGCTGGACCTCCCTGTTCCCACATACCAAATCCTCTTAGCTCAGGAGCTAGGACTAAGCAGTTATTTCTTTCAAGTATTTTTTAGTTTTTAAATTTTATGCGTGTATTTGAGTACAGATGTTGGTGACATTTCATAGTTTCAAAAGTAGTTGCTGCTCTGAGAAGTCTAGATTCTAGTGAATTACATAGTCATAAGAGAAATGTGGGGTTTTTTTTTGTTTTGTTTTTATTTTTTAAATTGTGGTATTATTGGTTCTATGCTCCTTGGAATATTACTGCTTTGTAGAAGTCCAGACTTCCTGCAACACCTTCCTTCCTTCCCTGTATCTGGTATATTTGCAAACATGGATCTTGCACTACTTGATACTTTTGCATTAGTTAAGGCAGAAAAACATTAGATAGCTCTGTTGGAAGAAGGAAAGATCTGCTGCTAGGAGTGTCTGAACTAAGTGCCATACTCGTCTGGGTAAGATTTGGGAAACATAACCTCTGTACATAAAGAAATAATCAGTTAAGTATCACATAGTAGACAGTCATTAAATTATTTCAAAAAATTGATTTATGAAGAAAGACCTTTTGTATAGATTGAAAAAAAAAGATTTTCATAGAGGTATCTATATGATCAAGAGAGTTAATCTTTTATTTTTGTTTCACTAGTGCCACAAACTTGCCAGTGGTAACTTATTTTTCTGGTTCAAGATAACCCTGTAGTTTTGTTTCCTAGGACTTGTTGTCAAACTCCAAGAGACATTTTTGAACTGTAAATTTGATTAGATTGTCAGCTTTTTCTGCTTAATGTCTTTTGAAAAACTTTTGAATAAAAAAAAGATCCGAAAAAAAACATTAAAGAACTGACCCCTTAAATGGGACCTCTTGGGTCAGGGAAGCTCTACGTCCAATCTCAGCAGAAAGAAGCTATAGAAAGAAGAGTTGTCCCTTACGCCAAGATTTTGGACCCCATTCATTTGAAAGTAGATTGATGAGTGTTTGTGCTTAAGCCTCACCCTAAGATATTGCTTTGTGTACTTATTTTGTGTGATCCCTGCTATAGTGTTGTGAAGGTCTATTGACACCAGCTTCCTAAGATATTGTTTTATATATTTATTTTCTGTTATCCCTGTTAAAGTTCTGTTGACACCAGTTGGTCCACTGACCTATGGAAGGAGTATGAAAGCTCTTGGGGCTGAATGTAATGGCAATTTAAATGGGAAAATCTTTCCCATCCATTAATAGGTCTGTGTGACCTGCCTGGGTCACATGGAAGTCTGAGTCACATGGACCCTGTGATGAGAGGAGTTTGCTGAAGGAGTGGAATAGGAAGGGTGGAATAGGAAGAGGCAGGGCTACAGCAGAGCTGAGAGGAAGTGAATCATGACAGCAGTCAGAACTAGGAAGGATGCATGAGAGCAGGCTGCTGGCTAAAGTGAGTGAAAGAACTTGTTTATGATTTTGTTTAAGAGAGCCTGTTTATGATTTGTTTAATGGAACTGGTGTGTGGAAAGCCTAGCATGAGGAAGGCTTAGGCATGGTGTTGTCCTCTGCATTGTTATTGTGTATAGATTTTTATTGCTGTGATGGATTTGGCTTTCTGGTGTTGGGATTTGGCTTTCTGGTGTCTGAATAAGTGTTTTGGCTCTGTCTTCCATGTGGAGAGTCTGTTGTATTTCACAATTCAGAATTACTCCCAGTTTTTCATGGCCACGTTGGATGCAGTGAATTGGTGCTACATGTGTGTATCATGGAATTTATCAGTTTAGTGATGATGTCTATGAACCCCTTCTCTGAATGATGTTTTTAAATACAGAATAAAAACATAGAATTATATAGAAAACCAGTTATATTGAAATATAGTTATAAAAAAATAAGTTCATAGCTTGATGTGATGGTACATATCCATAATCTTTGCCTCTAGCCAGACTACGTGTAGGTCATTTGAGCTCAGGAGTTCTAAACTTCAGCTGTGAGCTTTTCTATGTCTTCTGTCTAAGGGGGGGTGGGAAGGGAAATGAAAATAGTATTCATGAACCCTACGTTAAAGACCTCTGATCTACTCTAACTTCCTGAAAGGGGAGCATCCCATTACTACTTGAATAATTAGAGTGATGGGAAGTCTATAATGTAGCCACTTTATTTCTTAAGAATCCTAATTGTGAGAAAATAAAATGATTCTGTATTGCCAAACATAGATACAGATGGGAGGAAACTTCACCATTAATCTCTCTGGCACGTTACTAAGGGTGGATTTTTATGCATTGTTTTAAAAATTCTTTTCACAAAAGACTTTACAATGAGCATCATCAGTTCATCTTTGAAGTTATCCTTAATGTAAACCGAGATGAGTGAGTGGGTGGGTGGGCATTGAAGTCTTTAAGAAGAATGGCTAAGAGATGAAGCTTTCTATCACAAGACTGCCAGAATTGACACTCCCATGGAAAGAAGGGTGGCTGTACTGCCATAAACGAGGTCATTGAAGTGAAATCAGGGAAGTATAAGTGGCAGGCTCATAGCATGTTAATACTAGAAGGAACCTTAGCTATCACTCCAGTCTAACCTTTGATTTAGACATGAGAAACTGAAGGTGGAAAGCTGCAAATCATGATTACACTGAGGATGTATTATAACCAATAATCATCATCAACAACAGAAAGGCCCCTGGTCTCGTAGACTTGAGGATCACCAGAGTATTATTTTACAGCATAAATTACATTCTATAGAAGGAATTCTCATTGAATAAGTAATTTTTCTAATTGTGTTGCCCTGAGTCTCATCTGTTCTCCTTAGAGTCAGAAGATCAGCATTCAAGTCTGCCTTTAGCACCCACTACCTGTGTGGCTTTGTGCTGGTCACTTTAACTGGCTATATCTCATTTTCCTCATCAGAAAAAAAAAATGAGAGGGTTGGAGTGGATGGACTCTGGGATTTCTTCCAACTCTAGATTTATGATGGTATATTAATCATTATAACTGAAATTTGTATATGTCATGCTCTTAAAGAGATAGCATGGTGTGGTGGATAGAGAATAAGCATTAAAGTCAAAAAGACCTCAGTTCAAGTCCAGCCTCTAACACATTATTGCTGTGCTACCTTAGGCAAATCAACTTAACCTTTCAGTGATTTAAGCAATCATGAGCCCAGAAATCATAAGCCCAGGACCCATTCCTATTTTTTTATCAATAACATAAGTTAAAGTAATAAATATAGATAGATAAATGTTTGTATGCATATGTATATATATATATATATATATACACACATACATACATATAATAACTCATTTCAGCTTCACAACAATTATGTGAGATAGGTATTATAGGTATGATACCCATTTTACAGGTGAGGAAACTAAGGCTGAGAGAGGTAAAATGACTTGCTCGCAGTGATATAGCTAGTAAATGAGATGAGATTTGAACCTAGTACCAAGTCCAGTATTACCAACCACTCTGACCATCTAGTACTGTTTCCCCTCCTCCAAGGGCCAGAATTGAGGTAATTAGTGGCAGTGCCATAAATACTGTTCTCCCCACCACCAATCTAGGGCTTTAGTTGGCTTTCTATCACACCAGGTGAAGAAAAAGAGATAGGTCCATTGGTTTGCTCCAGTTTCTTTTCCAAAATTTTCCAAAGTTCTGTGTTGATGGCACAGTATGGATGACAAAATAAAAACTAGAAGACTCTGGAAAATGCTTGAGAGAGACTTCTGAGTCATGTGAGCAACAAGATCATGGACTAGAGATTTTCTGATTCTTGCAACTCTCAAAGCTCTCCAGAACAGAAATTATACACCAATGATGAAACAACTTTAGTTGTTTCCATGGTCTAGGACATATCTAAGGACAGAATCTAAAAGAAGATAAACAAACAAATGAAGGAAGTAACACTTAATGATCCTGCACTCAATCAGCATCCCTGCTCCACCTTTCACATAATCAGCAGAGACTGTACGAGCAGACCCAAGGACAGAACATGAGCTTATGTCAAAACCTACTCCTGGGACCTGGTTCTGCCCTGCCTTTCGTCCTCGCTCTTTTCAGTGCCATGAAGACCTCAGCTTTAGGCCATAGACATGTACTAGTGCCTTACCAACCATCTTGGCTTTCACAAGTAAAAGCCTGCCAGAGGTAGCAATCCAAAAGCACCAGTGCTGCAAATATCTGAACTACTAGTGCCAGAGAAAACAGACTCTGAATTGCTGGTGCCAGGACAGAGAACTGAAGACAAAAAAGTGGCGATAAGTCTCCAGGACAGGAACTGTGCATGTGAGGAGCTATGCAGCACTTGAACAAATCTGAGAAAAAGGCACAGCACCCAACTGGGGCAAGTTTTGACCAGTCAAAAGTTAGTTGAGTTAGAGACTTAAGGCGGTGAAGCATGAATTATCCAGCATATGGGGAGGTTGAGACTTTTGAGATCTAGCACCTAAGGAAACCACAGTTAAAGGGAAGAAACCAGGGAGTAAGTGATAAGGAAGAAAGACGACTGAAAATAACAAAAATTTCAGGAAGAAGAAAATTCAAAGACCTTGAACATACACAAGAGAAATCAACAGAAAAAAAATAATAACAACAGAAGTAAATATGATCTCTACATTTGGTAAATAATTTCAGACCTCTACAAATAAATGTACATAGGAAAATAATCCAACATTTGATGAGACAGAGGACATTGTAGAATTTTAATAGGACGCAGAACCACAACATGCTATTTCTGAGTAGTTTAAAAGAGAAATGAGAATTCTGAAAGCATAATTCATGCCCTGCACAACAAAAATAATGAGAATATAATTTTTACTTGGAAGCCTCACCAGAGAGGGAGAGAGACAGAGAGAGACAGAGAGACAGAGAAAGAGAGAGACAGAGAACAATAGATTGGCAATGAAAATGCACAGAAGTGGACAACCAAAAAGAAGAAAAATTAAAAGCACATTAGAAGAAAATAAGTTCATTATGCAAGCAAAAGATTCTGGACTCAAAGATAGGATGAACAGAGACAATCTAAGGATCATAGACCTCCCAAAAGGATACAAGACAAAAAACAGAAATAAAAAACACCTTAACATCATCATGATGAAAATAATAGAAGAGAACTTCTGAACATAGTAAATTGTGTGTGTTCATCCTTCCTTGCCGAAAAAGACCATACCATCAGAGAAATGATGACATGACTTGCACTTGACTTTGCTTTGAGTGAGGGAGGGCTGTGCAGGTCACCAGCCTCACTTCTCCTCCAGTGTCATCTGAATCCAGTGACCAGATATTCATCAGGACAACTGGAGATGGCCCAGGATGAGGCAATTGAGGTTAAGTAACTTGCCCAAGGTCACACAGCTAGTGAATGTCAAGTGTCTGAGGTGAGATTTGAACTCAGGTCCTCCTGATTCGTGCACTGGTGCTCTATCCACTGTACCATCTAGCTACCGCTACATGGAAAATTAAATTCCAAATGACAGAATTCACCAATTACCTCCAGAAAAAACCCCTCTGCAAATACCAAGACATATATAGTAAAAATGAAACAATTCAATTCCCGAAACAAGTTTTGCAAGTCTTAAGGAGAAATACCTTCAAATACAAAAGAAAGGCCATTTGTATAACTCAAAGCTATTTTGTACCCACTAGAAAAGAATTAGTGAATGGAATCTGGCTGAAGCCCAGGGTGGCCTATCCTACAAATCTGAGCTTTATCATATAGGACAAAAAATAGACATTCAATAATAAAGAAGAGTTTAAAGATTTATAGAGAGAAAAATAGAACTGGAGATTATCTGACTCTTTACCACTCCAAACTACAGAAAAGCAGGAAAAGTGAATGAAAGCAGTAGGCAAGAACAGTCATAGCACCGGAGCGACCACAGAGACCGAGTAGGAACTTCTTTCCAAATGCACACAAGGAGACCGGAGGTGAAGGCAGAAACCTCCTGGAGATAACAATGAGGAAGCAGATGGAGGGAATTACGGACAGAACCTGACACCTTACCGCCGGGTAAATGGTTTTTTGAGGAGCTACATAACATGGGAGGGTACAAGAAAGGAGGGAAGGAGAACAGAGAGATAAAAAGTAGTGAGGTACACCCTGAGGCCTAATCAATGACTATCAGTGAGGAAATGTTGATCTGTATGATCTCAGAAAGAGAAGAACCTACAGGGGAGTGGGTGAGGAGGAGGACGGGAGAAAGTTTGAAAAGGGGAGGGTAGAAAGGAGACTTGACTTTGGAGGGGAAGGGGATTCCACTGATACTCCTCTGGATAAAGAAAGATAAATGGTGAAGGGAGAAGAGGACTTTACACTGGATGAGGCTTGGTGGGATGTGGTCTTGAAAAATCTACCAGTCCCAGGAAGGAAGGCCAAACATTGGAACCTTGGAGCAGTGGGAGATCATGGACCCAAGGAAGAGATTTTTCGGGTAAATATGGAAGGAAAGGTCGACAAGAGGGTAGATCAGCAGTGGGCTGCATAATCAGGGGCATGGTGAGGGAGGGGCCCCATCATGAGGCAATCTCCTCTCTGACATTTGCAATAATTGACAGTGTTCTAGAAGTAAGACTTTATGAAAAGAATCCATGGAGCAAACGCTACAAGTCAGTGGCAGAAAATGTGCAGAGGGGAGACCCTAGAATAGATACTTTAGAATCTTTGATTGCATGAAGAATACAGAGAAGGGAGAGAAACTAGATAACATAACGGCATTGAATCAAAGAATGAGAGTCTAGGGTAAAGAGAAAGAGAAGATGAATAATAAAGAGAGTAAGTGAAATCCTTTCTGGAAAGAAGCACAAAAAAATGCATTTTAAAATCAAAGGAAGAAGGCTAGCTGAAGGGGAGGGGGAGAAGGAGGAATGTGAAAGGAGGAGAGGGGATTAGGGAGGAGAAGAGAGCCTATTGGAATAAAGTCACCTTTTAAAAAAAAAGATTGAAGTCATTGAAGGAACATAATACTGTGTTTACAAAGAGGGATCTTGAAACTGAACAGCTTTTCCACAGACAACATTTATGCATCTATGATAAGAAAGAAAATCATCCAATGGGAAAAATCCTTTGTTAGCAGATTTCTCTAGTAAGGGTTTGGTAGCCAACATACATAAACAATTAATAGCTACAAACAATACTAACCCAATAGATAAATGGTCAAATGATATGAACAAATATTTCTCAAAAGGAGAACTGCAAAGTTTTCCCAAGCCACATGAAAAAGTACTTCACATCACTATAATAAGAGAAATTCAAATCAAAACACCCCTCCGGTTTCACCTCACCCTCTGCAAATTGGCAAAAAAAATGATAAACAATGACAACAGTGCAGAAAGAAAAGCATACTAGTACATTGTTGATGGAGCTGTGAAATGGTAGAACCATTTTAGAAAGCAATCAATTATGCAAATGAAATTACTACAATGCCCACACTCTGAACCATTACTAGCTATTGATAAGAAAAAACACCCCATGTACTCCAAGATATTTATGGCAGCACTTTTTTGGGATAGCTAAAAAATGAAAACAAAACAAATACCAGTCAGGTGGGGAATAGTTAAACAAATTGTGGAGGGGGCGGAGCCAAGATGGCGGAGTAGAGGGACACACGTTTATGAGCTCCGAAACCAAAGCCCATGGAATTGGTGTAGAAAGAGTCCCCCATAGCTTCTGGGTGAGTGCAAGGTGTGCAGAGGCAGAGTGGAGGAGATTTCCGTTCCAGGGAGCCCTCAGGACCCGTCCCCGGGGTCCGGCGCGCCCCGGAGAGTAAACCCGACCCCCAGCGCTGCCCTGGCCGAGGCCTCAGAGAGGCGGATCCGAGCAGGCTTCAGAGACGGAAGCTGAAGCAGCCGGGAAAGTCCCTCCGCCCACAGAAGCAGGTCAGTGAGAGAGGCTGGGCTGAAGGAGAGGGGAAGCGGGGCGTCTCCGTGATTCGGGCCCCCTCGGGAGGAAGCGGCGGAGGCAGAGGTGTGGGCGGCGGCTGAGGCGGCAGCGGCCCAAGACTCAGGAATCCCCCAGCAGCAGGCAGGATCTTCATTACGGAAGATTCCCGCATAAAACCTGACGGAGCTGAGCCTGGGAGACGGCCCTGCCCCACCCCGCTCTGTTGCTGAAGGCTTCTGCTCCGGACCCCCAGGGGAGCTGAGATTGGGAGGCGGGGCCCCCCACCCCGCCCCCACCCGCTCCATTCCTGAAAGTCTCTGCATAAAGCCCTCGAGGGATCAGTCTCAGAGGCAGCCCTGGCCCCACCCCAGCACCTGAACTAAAGCTCACTGATTGACAGCCAGCAGGAGGAAAGCCCATTTAAATCTCAGAGGCCAAGCACTAGCTGGGCGGATCCAGGCGGGGGTGGAAAGGAATCTCAGAAGTCAAGTAACTGGCTGGGAAAATGCCTAGAAAAGGGAAGAAAAATAAGACTATAGAGAGTTTTTTCCAACAAATGCAAATGATCCCGACCTTCGGATCTGACGAAGATGAGGACGTATTCTTGCCATCAGGGAAAGACGTGGAGGGTGGGGCCTCAGTACCCCAGACACCCCAGGGGGGTGGTGGGTGGGCTCAGGCCCTGGAAGAGCTCAAAAAGGATTTTGAAAAGCAAGTTAGACAGGTGGAGGAAAAACTGAGAAGAGAAATGTCAGAGATGCAACAAAAGTATGAAAAACAGGTCAATACCTTGGTAAAGGAGACCCAAAAAAATGCTGAGGAAATTAACACCTTGAAAAGTAGGCTCACCCAATTGGCAAAAGAGGTTCAAAAAGCCAATGAGGAGAAGAATGCTTTCAAAAGCAGAATGAGCCAAATGGAAAAAGAGGCTCAAAAGCTCACTGAATTTAATAGCTCTCTCAAAATTAGAATGGAACAGATGGAGTCTAATGACTTTACGAGAAACCAAGAAATCACCAAACAAAACCAAAAGAACGAAAAAATGGAAGAGAATGTGAAATATCTCATGGGAAAAACAACTGACCTGGAAAATAGATCCAGGAGAGACAATTTAAAAATTATGGGACTACCTGAAAGTCATGATCAAAAAAAGAGCCGACACATCATCTTCCATGAAATTATCAAGGAAAACTGCCCTGACATTCTAGAACCAGAGGGCAAAATAAGTATTGAAAGAATCCATCGATCACCACCTGAAAGAGATCCAAAAAGAGAAACTCCTAGGAACATTGTGGCCAAATTCCAGAACTCCCAGCTCAAGGAAAAAATCTTACAAGCAGCTAAAAAGAAACAATTCCAGTACTGTGGAAATACAATCAGGATAACCCAAGATCTAGCAGCTTCTACATTAAACAAATTGTGGTATATGAATATAATAGAATTTTACTGAAATTATGTATGTGATGAATACAGCGATGAATACAGCAAGATCTACATGAAATGATACAGGGTGAAGTAAGCAGAGCCAAGAAAACATATATAGTAGTCATAGCAATGTAAATACAATGACACACACACCAAAAAAATCAAATGCAAATATAAAAGAATTGTAATGATCAATTGATAACTCCAAAAATAAGACATGAGAAGACACACCCAACCTGTCCTCTCATGGAAGAGGTAAATCCACAGCTGTTCTACATGACTTTTCTTTTTTGCTTGTCTAGTGCTTATTTCATTTCCTTTCCACAGCCCCCACCCCTCTAGGTGGTGCAGTGGAGAGAGCACCAGTGCAGGAGTCAGGAGGACCTGAGGTCAAATCTCACCTCAGACACTTGACATTCACTAGTTGTGTGACCTTGGGCTTCTTACTTAACCTCAATTGCCTCATCCTGGGCCATCTCCAGTCATCCTGATGCATATCTGGTTACTGGATTTGGTTAACTCTGGAGGAGAAGTGAGGCTGGTGACCTGCACATCCCTCCCTTGCTCAAAACAATCAAGTACAAGTCATGTCATCATTTCTCTGATGGTATGGTCTTCTTCGGCAAGGAAGGATGAATACTCATTGCTTTTATTTTCAGACTTTGTAAAAGTATCCATCAATTCTGCTGACTCCTTGTCCCCCACTCCCTTTAATCTCTCCAAAAATTGCTATTTATCATATGGAATGGCTCTCAGGAAGGGACAAGAAAAGGATCCATAGGATTCTCTGGAATATGGGAATCAGAAAATATCAATAAAAAGTTATTTTTTATTCAAATTCCTGTGAGAACTCTAGCTGTACACTTCATTTCCAGGCATTGACTAGAATCTGACTTATGTCATTTTTTTTTTTCAGTTGAGAGTGAAACCTCTAACTAAAATCCACACAAAAAGTAGATATGAAGGTTATTTTTGTGAAAATTAGCTAAAAGGTGGAGGTAGACCAGGAATTCAATCTGTTGCCTATAAAAACAAATATGTTCTGTGGTTCTGTGGACTCTTGACCCCCAGAGTGAACTATACCTAGTTCCTCCTCACCTTCTTCATGATCCACCCCTACCTCCCAAACTTGATCCACTCAAAGTGAGTCAAGGTCAGAAAGTCTTTTAACAATATCCTACATTCTCCTGACCCTAAAGAATTTCCCTTTTTAGTTGTTTCTTTAACTACTTTCTCATAACTGGGGTAAACATACTGTTTTCCTGTTCACAAATAGCACACAACTTGTATAACAATTGTATCTCTTGAGATTAGATATGGGGACTATTTTCCTAACTGAGGATTACCATCATTCAGTCTATAGAGCTTATTTTTGGTAGGCATTATGCAGTTTAGGTGATTTCCAAGCAGTATTCTTGCTAAACAGATAAATGCTATTTGGACCCAAAATGAAGCAGCCAGTTAAAGAACTGGACTTCTTTTGGGACCTACAGAGGTCCTGTTTTCTTCCTAGATAAAAGAAAACTAACTGCATATATGCCGCTGGTAGACCTACTACTCTGAGGTTACCAACAAAGATAATCTCTTAGGACCCTGCACCATGCTTATGTCTGCTCCAAATTCATCAGAAAACAATCCAGCCTGAGCTTTAGGGACACAGCCTTTCTAGCAAAGATATTCTTTGAAAATATGTTCTAGAAACCCCTGCTGTCCCAATTCAGCTAAAGTAATGATCAAGGTAGAAAGCTGAGTGCCAAAATGATGTATTTTACAGTTCACTCCAGCAGAGAGAAAGTGATAGAATCCTGAGGTAGTTCTGTTTGGCTGAAATGTCATGTGCAACATGACTGGAATGATAGATTAGAGTCAGATTACGGAGGGTTTGGGAGTACTTATTTTATCCTAGAGGAAATAGGGAGCCAAGAAATATTAATGAGTAAGAGTGACATTGTCAGTCCTAGGTTTTAGGAAGACTGGTTTGCCAATTGTGTGGAGAAGGGTTTAAATTAGTGGTTCTTAAACTTTTTGGTCTTTAGATTTCACTCTTAAAATATTATTGAGGACCCCCCCCCACCAAGAGCTTTTCTTTATGGGGGTTATAGCTATCTATATTTACTGTATTAGAAATTTAAAATCTTAATATTATTATGAAAGTAGTTTTGACCTCACATACTCCCTTAAAAGGTCCTTGAGGACCCTAGAACCCTCAGACCACACTTTGAGAACTACTTGATTAGAAAAGACAGAAAAAACTAGAAATAGAAATACCAATTAGAAAGCTATTGCAATAGAGTTGGTTGAGGGCCTTGTCTAGGATTTTTATGATATGACTAGAGAAAAGACAGGTGAGAGATATTGTGGAGGTAAAATTGATGAGACCTAGCAACCTACTGAATGTGAGGAAGGGAGTGAGAGAGAGGGAAGAGTCAAGAACGACATAAAGAACATGAGCATGGGTTTCTGGGAAAATGGTAGTACCGCTAGTGAAATAGTCCAGTGGGACAGAGTTAAAGGAAAAGATGATAATTTTCATTTGAAGCATATCGAATTTGGGATACCAAAGGGACATCCAGGTAGAGATGCCTAGAAGTCAGTTGAGGATGCAGGATGAGCCCAGACTAGCCAATAGAGTTGGATATATAGATGTGAGAGTCACCTACACTGAACCCACACTTTAAAGCCCTCACAATCTGAATTCACCCTATCATCTCAACCTAACTATATATGATTCCCTGTGCACTCTACATTTTAGCCAAACTGAACTAATTTTTGTTTGTTGCACATGGCATTCTATTTCTTATCTCTGTGTCTTTGTGCAGGTTAAGGTCCATACCTAAAATGATTTTCTGTTAGTTAGACCTCCTAGGTCCCTTTTGGGCAATTAAATGGTGTAGTGGATAGAGAGTTAGGCCTGGAGTCAGAAGGACCTGAGTTGGAATGCAGCCTCAGATGGTTACTAGTTGTATGACCTTTGGCAAATCACTTACCCCTGTTTGTCTCAGTTTCCTCATTTGTAAATTGAGATGGAGAAGGAAATGGCAAACCACTCCAATATCTTTGCCAAGAAAACCCCATGTGGGGTCATGGAGAGTGAGACATGACTGAACTCAACAACAGTGACAACAGGTCCCTTTAAGTTTGAACTCAAGTGCAAACTCCTATGAGATGCTTTTCATGTTCCCCTTTCTACATTCCCTGGTATATAGGCTGCCTCCATCATTAGGGGACTGTATGCTTCTTGAGAGAAGAGAATTTTTGATTGAACTATGGTGTCAGAAGTCCCCACTGGGAGAGGTTGAGAAATGAGTGGGTGAAAAGGTAAGTTGAAATTAGCAAGACTAGATGGATCTTTCTGAAAGCTAATCAGTAAAAAAAGAAAGGAGAGATCTAGGGTCAGAGCCAAGATGGCAGAGTAACAGCATGGACTTTCTAGAGTACTGCTGCTAAGCCTGGTCAAATACCTATAAAAAATGGCTCTAAACAAATTCTGGAGCTGCAGGACCCACAAAACAATGGAGTGAAGCAAATTTCTAGCTCAAGACAGCCTGGAAGGTCACCAGAAAGTGTCTACCACACAACACTAGGAGTACAGCACAGTCTAATGCAGGTCACAAGTCCACAAAGGGGACCGGAGCAGGCCTTGGGGGGGACTGAATCTCTTACACTTGTGATGGTTGCCAGACTTCATGATCCAAAAATGTGGAAGATAAATTGGAAGGTCAGTGGAAATAGCCTGTAGGACCAGTGCAGGAGAGGGGAAGTGCTAAGTCCCCAGTCTGAGGAGGGCTGCAGATGGGGAGGTGGGGGGGTGGAGTGGTGGAGGAACCCACCAGACCACAGCAGCAGCAGGGGTAGCTGCAGCTACTGTTTGTGAAGTTCTAGGCCCACAGATTTTGGGGGGAATCAAGCAACTGACAGTACACTCCTCACCCCCACTAGAAGCAGAGAACTACCTTGACAAAGAGCTCAAAAGTCAAGGAAATGGCTGGAGAAATGAGCAAAAAACAGAAAAAGAATCAGACAGGATAATCTTACTTAGGTGACAAGGAAGACCAAGGCAAACAGAAGAAAATAAAGTCAAAGTTCTTCCATTCAAAGCCTCCAAGAAAAATATGAACGAGTTTCAGGTCATGGAAGAGCTCAAAAGGAACTTTGAAAATCAAGTAAGAGAAATAGAGCAAAAATTGGGAAGAGAAATGAGAGAGTGAAGCAAGAAAATCATGACAAATGAGTAAACTACTTGCTAAAGGAGACCCCACAAAATGCTGAAGAAAATAACACTTTAAAAAATAGACTAACCCAAATGACAAAAGAGATCCAAAAAGTCAGAGGAGAGGAGTGCCCTAAAAAGCAGAATTGGCCAGATGGAAAAGGAGATCCAAAAGCTCTCTGAAGGAAATAATTTCTTGGTTTTGTTTTGTGATTTCTTGGTTTCTCATAAAGTCATTAGCCTCCATCTGTTCCATTCTAATTTTGAAAGAATTATTTTCTTCAGTGAGCTTTTGAACCTCCTTTTCCATTTGGTTAATTCTGCTTTTTAAAGCATTCTTTTCCTCATTGGCTTTTTGAACCTCTTTTGCCAGTTGAGTTAGCCTATTTTTCAAGGTGTTATTTTCTTCAGCATTTTTTTGGGTCTCCTTTAGCAAGGTATTGACCTGTTTTTCATGCTTTTCTTGTATCTCTCTCATTTCTCTTCCCAGTTTTTCCTCCACCTGTCTAACTTGATTTTCAAAATCCTTTTTGAGCTCTTCCATGGCCTAAGCCCATTGAATATTTATTTTGGATGTTTGGGATACAGAATCCTTGACTTCTATGTCTTTCCCTGATGGTAAGCATTGTTCTTCCTCATCTGAAAGGAAGGGAGGAGATATCTGTTCACCAAGAAAGTATCCTTCTATGGTCTCATTTTTTTCCATTTTCTGGGCATTTTCTCAGCCAGTTACTTGACTTCTGAGATTCCTTTCCACACCCACCTCACCTCCAGATCCGCCCAGCTAGTACTTGGGGTGTGGGATTCAAATGCTGCTTCCCATCCTCAGAGCTTTCAGTGTTGGGTGGGGCTGCTATTCAGTGTAAGATTAAATTCAGGTGCTTAGGTGGGGTCAGGGCTGCTATTCAGTGTGAGATTAAGTTCAGCTGCTGGGGTGGGGGCAGGGTCACCTCCCAGGGCTCAGTTCCCTCAGAGGGTTTACGCAGAGACCTTCAACAATGGATCTGAGCTCCTGTCTGCTTTAGGAGCTCCTATCTGCTGCTACCTTCCAAAGGGGCTTGAGTTATGGAGACACCCTGCTTCCCTCTCAGCCAGCCAAAATGGCTCTCTCACTGACCTTTGCACATGTGGGTGGAGGGACCTGAGTGGCTGCTGGAGATTCTGTCCCTGAAGCCTGCTCAGATCTGCTCCTCTCAGTGCTGTGCAGCCAAGGCAGGGCTGGGCTCTGCTCCGGGTCTGGTGCTCGATGGACCTTTGGTGTCAGTTTTTCAGTTCTCTCTGGAACAGAAATCTCCTCCACTCCATTGCCTTCCACTGCTCCAGAATTTGTTGGGAGTTCTTTTTTACAGGTATTTTATGGGCCGTGTATTAGAAGCTAGCATATGTGTGTCTTTCTACTCCACCATCTTGGTTCCTCCCCTCAGGAAATAATTTCTTAAAGATTGGAATGGAGCAGATGGAAACTATTGACTTTATGAAAAATCAAGAAATTATAAGACAAAACCAAAGAAATGAAAAAAAAATAGCAGACAATGTGAAATATATCTCTTTGGAAAAACAACTGACTTGGAAAATAGATCCAGAAGAGACAATTTAAAAATTATGGGACTACCTGAAAGTCATGATCAATAAAAGAGCCCAGACATCACTTTTCATGAAATTATCGAGGAAAACTGCCCTGATATTCTAGAACCAGAGGGTAAAATAAATATTGAAAGAATCTACTAATCATCACCTGAAAGAGATTCAAAAAGAGAAATGCCTAGGAATATTGTATCCAAATTTCAGAGTTCCCAGGTCAAGGAGAAAATATTACAAGCAGCTGGAAAGAAACAATTAGAGTATTGTGGAAATGCAATCAGGATAACAGAAGATCTAGCAGCTTCTAAATCAAGGGATCAAAGGGCTTGAAATACAATATCCCAGAAATCAAAGGAGCTAGGATTAAAATTAAGAATCACCTACCCAACAAAACTGAGTATAATACTTCAGGGGAAAAATGGCCATTCAATGAAATAGAGGACTTTCAAGCATTCTTGCTGAAAAGACCAGAGCTGAATAGAAAATTTGATTTTCAAACACAAGAATCAAGAGAAGTATGAAAAGGTTAAACAGGAAAGAGAAATCATAAGGGACTTATTAAAGTTGAACTGTTTACATTTCTACATGGAAAGATAATATTTGCAACTCTCGAGACTTTTCTCAGTATTTGAGTAGTTGGAGGGATTATATATATAGACAGATGGCACAGGATGAGTTGAATAGAAAGGGATGACATCTAAAAAAATAAATTAAGGGGTGAGAGAGGAATATATTGGGAAGAGAAAGGAAAGAATGGAATGGAGCAAATTATCTCTCATAAAAGAGGCAAGATAAAGCTTTTTCAGTGGAGGGGGAAAGAGAGAGGTGAGGGAAAAAGTGAAGCTTACTCTCTTCACATTTGGATTAAGGAGGGAATAACATGCTCACTCAATTTGGTGTGAAAATCTATCTTACACTACAGGAAAGAAGGAGAGAAGGAGACAAGTGAGGTGGGGGGGATGATAGAAGGGAGAGCAAATGGGAAAAGGGGTAATTAGAAGTAAATACTTTTGGAGAGGGATAAGGTCAAAAGAGAGAATAGAATAAATGGGGTGCATGATAGGATGGAGAGAAATATAGTCTTTCACAATATGACTTTTATGGAAGCCTTTGCATGACTACACATGTATAACCTATATAAAATTGCTTGCCTTCTCAGTGAGGATGGGTGGGGAGAAAGGAAGGGAGAGAAGGCAGAACTCAAAGTTTTAAAAACGAATGTTAAAAATTGTTTTTACAAGCAACTGGGAAATATACAGGTAATGGGGTATAGAGATCTATCTTGCCATACAAGAAAATAGAGAAGATGGGGATAAAAGAAGGGAGGGGTATGATAGAGGGCAGATTGGGGGAAGGGGTAATCAGAATGCACAGTATCTTGGGATGGGGGGAGGGGAGAGATGAGGAGAAAATTTGGAACTCAAAATGTTGAAAGCTAAAAATAAATAATTTTTTAAAAAAAAGAAAGGAGAGATCTATTAGAAGAGTTGGAGAGTATGACATGGTCAAGTAAAGGTTTGTTTTAGGAATAGAGGGCTTCAGACAATGTTTATAATCAGCAGGGGAAAAGCAAATGATAAAAATAACATAGCACTGTGTGCTGGGTTGTAATGGCAAGTAAAGTAGGATCTTTTGCTGTTTTTCTTTTAGTATAATCAAGTATAATGCTTCTATTTGAATGTGACTAAGGAGAATCTTTCCCACCCATTGTCAGGCCTGGGAAGATTCGTAAGAATATTCATGCCTTTTGTTAATGAGGCATTGGTTCTCAAGGGATGTGATGCCCTCTGACTCTAAAAAGTGTATAAACACTCTAAGGTGCAGTTTTATTTTGGGGCTTAATTTTGGTAAGAAGATTTGAGTGCCAGATGTGGACTCTGGGAAGCCACTAAAGAACCCCCTGGCTTTGAGAACCCAGCTGTCGTGCTTCTCTCTCTGGTAACTGATCAGATAGTTGTATCTGTTTGTTGAATTGTAGTCAGACAGAGGAAACCATTTCTATTGATTACTTTGGGATTCAGGGTATTGATTCCCCTGAACTAGGTGAATGATATGTGCTTGATTAAATGATTGATAAATGTGCTTGATTGAAGTGCTTGTTAACCCCTCAAAAGTTGCCTTTCCTTTTATGAATGCAGATCTAAGAACCTGTGATAGCAGTTCACCCTGTGTATATTGGAGTGCCTACTGTTACATGGGCCCCGTACTGTTTTATAATTATTATCCTTTAGAACTCCCAAAAATTCTGGGAGGTAGGCATTATTATTGTTATCCCTATTTCACAGATGAGGATACTCAGGCAAATGGAAATTAAGTGACTTGCCCTGGATCACACAGCTAGCAAGGGCCTAAAGTCAAATTTTAATTCAGATCTTCCTTACTGTCTATCCACTACATCTCCCACAGCCTCCTAGAAAAGCAGAGGGGAAAGATAAGAGATTGCTTTGACCAATATGTGAGGAAAGATAAAGGTCATGGGGTTGAGGAATTTTATGAACTGGGAGCCCAAGATTTTGGAGGGGACATCAGTTAGTATTTTGAAACTTCAAATATAGGAGCACTGGTAGAGATGTAGAGACTGAAACAGACATGTACTTTAAAAAAAAAGGAAAATGACCTGAGCACTAGTAAATTACCACTGGGACAAGGATAGGGAGATGGGAATGGGTAGAATGAACCTTCAAAGAGGAATGTAGGCAGAATAAAAATGGCAGAGGAGGGCTCTGAATTGATCGATGAAAGCAATCCTCCTCCAGTCCCAAAGAGCTTAGGGTACTGACAACAGCAGCAGCCAGAACAGGACAAGGCAGCCAGGGACGGGGAAGAGCCAGGTGTCTGGGTGCACCGAAACACAAAATGAGTGTAAAATTTAGAAATCTAGGATGGAGAGTACACTAACCATTGAAAGAAGTTTCCAGAAGGTAAGATGAAATGGGAGGGTGGAAAAAGAGAGGGACTATGACAGACTATGGGTTTACTGAGAGTGTGGAGAGAGAGAGAGAGCAGCAGAAATGATCGCTTGCCTCTCACGGCAGCAACCAACATGCATAGCAAGTGATGCTTGTACAGGATAAAAATTGATAGGGACAGAGGAAAAATAAATAAGATACTCTAAGGATATTCTGCATATATTTTGTATTTGCTTATTTGCATATCTGACCTCCTCCATGGAGATAAACCTCTGAGTCAGAAAGATTGTATTTGCAGTTATGTAGAAGATAGATTGGAGAGGTGAGGAACAATGAAATTCAAGAAACATTCATTATGTATGGAAATATGTTTTACATGACTGTATGCAGTAATTGCTTACTGTCTTAAGGAGGAGAGAGGGGAGGAAGGGAAGAAGAAAAATTTGAAACTCAAAATGGTATTAAAATGAATATTAAAAATTGTCTTTATATGTAAATGAAAAAATAAATTATCATTCAAAGAAAGGAACATTCATTATGAACCTATTATGTGAAATATACTGTATGAGGATGGTAATATAAAGTAAAAAACTAAGTAATCCTTGACCTCTAGGAATTTAAATTCAACAACAGAATATTAGAGTTATCCCAAACAATTATGGTAAGGACCTGAACTAGGAAGGGGGCAGTGGGAGTGGGGAAAAGGGAATGTATACAAGTAATTTTGTGAAGTTAGAAAAAGCATGACTTGGTGACTGATTGGATTTGAAGGTGAATGGCTTATAATCACAAGGGTTAATTCAAGTTTTGATACCTCATAACTGTGAGGCCAAGCAAAGTAAGATCTTTTGCTGTTTTTGTTTTGGTATCATCAAGAAGCAGAATGCCTCTATTTGAATGTGATTTAGAAGATTTCCCCATCCATTGATGGGCCCATCCATTGAGGGAAGCTTGATTAGGGGAGTTGTTTTGTAGGAGGGTCCCAAGTACATTTGTTTTTCTGTTGAGGCACTGGGTCAGAGGGTCATGCCTGAAAAGTGTATAAATACTCTGAGGGTGAGGTTTTACTTTGAAGCTTAGTTTTTGGAAGAAGGTTTGTGTGCCAGATGGGACTCTGGGAAACTGCTAAACAGTCTCCCAACTTTGAAAACTAAGATTTTGCTGCTTCCCTCTCTGGTAAAGATGTATGTATGTTAATGATCAGGTAGTTTGGAAGTGCTGTCTGTTGATTTTTGATTTCTCTGAAATAGTTGAAGTTCAGAGGAGAGCTTAAGGCATACATAGACTTGGAAATTATCAGCATAGAGATGATAACTGAAACAGAGGAGCTCATGACATCACTAAGCGACAATGTGTAAAAAAAATAGACAAAAACAGAGCGGGAGACCAAGAAAGGAATCAGGGCTAGTTGCATAGCAAACTCAGCAAAAAAAATGTCCTATTAAAACAGGAGAGCAGCCGGGTGTAGGGGTAAGAGCTGTATGATGAACCTGGGAATACATTTGAGAAAGAGCAGTTGTATAGATCAGAGGAAGAAAACAGATGAAGTCACAAAAGAGACAACACACATGCAAAATAGAATGTATCAGCCAATATTTTTACAGTAATATAGAGTCATACAATGAGAATGTAACCTGTATTTGGACTGTATCACGTCAACTTAAAATATGCTATGTGAGGAAATAACAACAGAACATAAAAAAATGAAGTTGGAAAGAGCAAACTGACCTGACCAAATGGATACATGAGAAATTTGTACTGGTAACAATGTAATTTTGGAGGTACTTCTATTGTTGTTGAGCTGTTTCAGTTGTGTCTAACTATCCCTGACTCCATTTGGGGTTTTCTTGGCAAAGATAGTGGAGCAGTTTGCCATTTCCTTCTGCAGATCAGTTTATAAATGAGGAAACTGAGTCAAACAGGGTTAAGGGATTTGCCTAGGGTCACACAGCCCCACAGCTAGTGAATGTCTGAGGCTGAATTTGAACTCATGATGATGAGTTTTCCTGATTCCAAACCTAGTGCTCCATCCACTGTGAAACCTAGCTACCCTTTAGATGTATATAGATAGGCATTTTCAAGGTTTCTCAAAAAGGAGAAGATTCCAAAAGAATGGAATACAAAAACACAAATTTTTCTGCTCCCCCAAATAGATTAAGGGTCTTGAAACTAAAGGGAAATACTAGAAAAGTAGGAGTAAAGGGAAGATAGTATTATAAGATATCAAATAATGTTATAAAGAGGTGATACCTGGAACTATTTGGTATTGGTTTCAAAACAGAAAAGAAAATCAATGCAATAGACTACTAAATATGAACCAGAAGCAATTGAAAATGATAGTCTAATATTTGATAAATCCAGAAATATAAATGACTAGAGAAACTACTTCCTGTTTAACTAGAACCACTGGACAAACAAGAAACCAGTTTGTCAGAAATTATCTCTACAACATCATCTTACCCCACAATAAAGTGCAAATGGAAACATGACCTGAATATAAAAGGCTCCTGTGTCACCACATGCATACTGATGTATTGTTTAGTATCTTTATTTGTTTTAGTCTGACGCCACTACTTTAACCCACGAATAATCATCGAAAAACGGCAGATTTAAAACAAATCCCTGAAGTTACACTTCATATCTTGTATATTGGCAAAAGAGGTCAAAAGAATGGGAGCAACAGATATTGAAGGACTATGGCAAGACAAGCACACTGATGGTATGGTGGAGTTATGAAACAGTTCAATTCTTTTGCATGCCCATGTATCATTCAAGAAAAATCATCTTACTGTTTATACACTTTGACCTAGTAATCTAATCATTGGGCATATACCTCAAGGAAGTTAGAGATAAAAAAAAAAACTATCCAATAAACACACAATTATTCACCGTGGCACTCTTTGTGGCTAAAACTAGAAAAGTGGGCAAGCCATCAGTTGGGAAAGGACTGAAAAAACATGATATATGAATGTAATTGTGAATTATTGTATGGTAAGAAATGATAAATATGAGGAAATCAGGAAACAAGGGAAGAATTGTATGAACTGATACAAAGCTAAATAAACAGAAACAAAAGAAAATAATATTCACAAGTACAATTATATATATATGTATATACATATATATAAGAAAGAAAATCTAGATTTGAGCAACTGAAAAATCCAATCATGGCCCCAGGCAACACAGAATGAAATGTTTTTACCTCTTCCCAGCAGAGAACAGAGGCCTATTAGGGTGGAATGCTCTGTACATTTTCAGTCAGTCACTGGATGATATATTTTGGTTGGCCTGTTGTTTTTGGTTACCAGAGAAAGTTTAATTTGTAGGAAAGAATTCTTTGTAAGAAAAAATTTAATTTGTAGGAAAGAAATATTTCTAGAAATAACAGGGCTGTAAAAACAAAACGCAGGGATAAAACTTAATTTTACAGAAAAACTGAGAAGACATCAGCAACTATAGGGTCATATGCCCATTTTCTTGCTTTTTCCATGAGGCTAGAATCTCATCAGTATCATCTCTATCAAGGCAATTGTTTCCTAAAAGTACCTGCCCATCTTCAAGGCAGTGAAAGCTTCTACGATGAGTCGGTGCCACTGCATATTTCAGTGTCCAGAGACTCTGAGTGTAGAACAGTGATAAGAAAGTAAGGTTTATTAGGAAACAAGAGGCATTTTATTTTTGGATAATGTTGAATTTGAGGCACTTAACAGGCATCCAGGTTTAAATATCCAAAAGTTGTGATGCAGCAATAGGGTTGTGGAGAGAGATTGGGGCTCAATGTATAAATCTGGGAATTATCTGCCAAGAGATGGTAGTTGAATCCAGGGGCACAAAATCAAATTGAAGATGTTTCCCATGATCCTTTTTATCCCTAGTCCCCTTGCCATGATGGCCTAGGATCCAAGAAACTACTCAGTCAGAGAGAAGATAGCTATTTAAGCATGCTTCAGGTTTATTCATTATAGGATCTGGCACAATCAAGGCCACAGCTGGGAACTCCAAATTCTAGCCAGCAATCCAAAATTCTTAACAATTTCACAGAGCCTTATGTCACCAACTGATACAACACAGGTAAGTGGTAAACAAATGTCAACCATTATTATCAATAGTATTACTATTAATCTACTGTTTCCCTAATCCCATGTTCATGTCACATCCGGGAACACATTCCATGTCCTTTTGGCTCCAACTTTTATTGTCATTTCATAATGGATATTCATAACTATTTCTATGTTTTCAGCAATTTTTTCAGTCGCATTTGACTCTTGCTTATCCCAATTCTGGTTTTCTTGGCAGACATAATGAAATGATTAGCTATTTCCTTCTCTAGCTCATTTTATAGACAAGAAAACTGAGGCAATCATGACTAAGTGACTTACCCAGGGTCACAGAGCTAAGAGATATCTAAAGCCAGTTCTTTCTGACTCCAGGACCAGCGCTCTATCTACTGTAGCATGTAGCTGCCCGTACCTATTTATACATGAGGGTTATTCCAAAGCAAGTTCCTACATTTCAGCTGCCACCACAGAACCTTTTACTCCAGTTTGACCTCCTGATCCGCTTCTTCCTGCCTAACTCCCTTTTGCACCCTGATGCCAGCTATGCACCTTTGCTGACCAGTTGTTTTCTGCGTGAGGGCTCCTCGTCTTGCTAGCTTCCTCTATATCAATAACTCATTCACATTGCCCACTTGATCAATCATTTAATCAGCAATTGTGATATCATTGGCCTCTTTCCACAACAGCATATGAACAGTAACAACAGTCAACAAGCATCTATTGAAGACCAATTATACAATCGCAGAATTGTGAAATTGAAGGGACCTGTGGCCATTGGATGTAACCCAGAATAACCAACTCTATCAAACAAGAGATCATCAAACCTTTGACTGACTACCTCCCATGGGGTGAAAGGGAGGGGAGACTCCTACATGACATCCTACAAATTTCCATTTCACTTTTAGATGCTTCTAATTCTTAGGAAACTTTTCCTTTTAATGTGTCTAAATATCCTTATCAGCAACTTTTACCTTGCTTTTATTCTGCCTTGTAGGGTGAATTTTAAGTAGAAACCCTTTCCTAATTGAAATCCCTTCAAATACTTGAATATGGCTATCATATCTCCCCCTTTATCTCTTCTTCGGGCATAACACCCCCATTTTCTTCAACTTGCCTTTATACAGGTTGGTCTCTCCCAGGTTGCCTCCATCTGACCATTCTTTCAAAGATGAAGCACTCAGAAGTGAACACAAGACTCCAGACCTGCTCTGACCAACATTCAGTAGGGCAAGAATATGACTCCCTTACTCTTGTATTCTTCGTCTCTCTGAATGCAGTCGAAGCTCAGATTAGCCTTCTTGGCAGCCAGAGTATATTTCAGTCTCATGTTGATCTTGAAGTCCGCAAAATCTTCCAGATATCTTTCAAAAAAATCCATTTATTCAGTGAACTTTTGTATCTCCTTTAAAAAAATCCATTTGGTCATGGATTTACTTATATATCTTATATCTTATATACTTGATTATTAGGGGTGTAGGTTGTATTCAGGGAGGACCAGTACCTTCAGTATGATGGCTGCCGAACCTTTTTGGGGGTTCTTTCTACCTTTGGTGTCCATCTGTTCCACCTAACTCTCACCTGTGATTCCAAGAAGCTGCAGCATGCGCAGTGGCCACACCCCAGTAAAACACTTCAGCAGATGGACCACACCAGACTGAGGGTAGGCAAGGGTTCTCAAACTCATTCGTGAGTTAGAGGGGTGTCTACTCCAAGCATGTGAAGACTTCCTTTGGTGGAATGTGAGGATGAGAACAATTTGTTCCAACAGCCATGAAGGCAGATGAAGCAGGAGATGTGGAGCACTTAGAGGTTGGTTAGACACTGAAGATGTCAAGGGCATTCACTGCATCCTGAGCCATTGCCAGTTGTCTTGACTGTGTCCTGCAACTGAACTATGATGATAACTCTGGAGAAGAGAGTGAGGCTGACAATGTCATGCATCTCTGCCTCACTTGAACCCAGTTTACACACAAATCAAAAGACCTCACCCATACCATTTCACTATTATGCCTCAAAGTCCTATGGCAACAGGCAAGTGATGAAGCAGTAGGTGTAGATACACTGGGAGTTGGAGTTACAACTCTGCACGCAGGTGACCCAAGTCATAGGGTCATTTCTCACTGGAAGTAGCAGTGGGACTCAGCAGTCCCATGGATGTCTGAGCTGCCTTTTAAGGATCACACTTCTCACCTCCTGGTGTGAGAAAGGGGGCAAGAAAAGGTGCCATAAACATTGTCTGCTTACCCAACCATGACATGATTACCACGGCAGGTGGGGAATCCCACTGTGCAGTTGAAACACAAAAAAATGTGCAAAATGTACAAAAACACCTGCAAAAATGATTCCACTCACCATCAGCACATGGAACATGTGCCCACTAACAGACAATACAATATTCAGTAGACCTGAAAAAAGAACTGCTCTTGTTGCAAGAGAACTCAACAGGTATCACATCCAAATAGCAACCCTAAGTGAAATAAGGTTGGTAAATGAAGGCCAGCTTACTGAAGTAGGAGCTGGATACACCTTTTTCTGGAGTGAGTGCAGTGAAGGGGAGTACCGTGAAGGGGAGCGCCATGAAGTTGGTGTGGGTTTTGCAATCAAAATTAAACTAATAGGCAAGCTTGTATGTCTGCCAGAAGGAGTGAATGACAGGCTCATGACAATGTGGGTGCCACTTGCAGGAAAACAATATGCTACCATCATTAGTGCCTATGCTCCCACCATGACAAACTCTGATGAAGTCCAAGAAAAATTTTATGAAGACCTAGAAACCCTTATCATCAGTGTGAGAAAAAAGGACAAGCTTATAATTCTGGGCAACTTTAATGCTAGAGTAGGCTTAGTCTACCAGACTTGGCAGGGAGTCCTAGGGAGGAATGGAACTGAAAACAGTAACAGCAACAGTCATTTATTGCTGAAGACTTGTGCATTACATGACCTTCTCATCACCAACACTGTCTTACATTTATCTAAACACAATAAAACTTCATGGATACACACTTGCAGCAAACATTGGCATCTAATAGACTATATGATTGTAAGGAGAAGAGACAGACAAGATGTGAGAATGACAAAGGCAATGTGTGGTGCAGAGTGCTGGACTGATCATAGACTTATCTTTTTCAAGCTAAATATTCACATTCATCAAAAGGACCATGCCCAAGGCGAAATGACTGCCAGAAGAATTAATGTCAACAAATTAGATCTCTTCTCTAAGCATGAACAGTTTGTTGCTAATTTGGAGGGAAAGTTAAGCCAACACACAGCTGGCAACACTGGAGCCGAAAAGGAGTGGGCAACTTTCAGAGATTTCGTGTACAGCACTGCATTTGCTCATCTGGGTCAGAACACTCACAAACATTAAGATTGGTTTGATGAAAATGATGGGAAAATTCAGAAGCTGCTAAATGAAAAACAAGAACTTAATAGGATTTACCAGAAGGATAGTTCATCCACCTCTAAGAAGGCAGCATTTAATTCTATCAAAAGCAAAGTACAAGCAAAACTTAGAGAGATGCAGGATTCCTGACTCTGTAAGAAGGCAGATTTTCATCTTTTTTCCAGTTTTATGCTGATAGTAACAATCAAAAGTTCTTTTATGATTTCCTGAAAGCTATTTATGGGCCAAAAACCTATGATGCATCACAACTAATCAGTGCTGATGGAGCCACATTGATTAGTGATAAAGACAGGATTGTAGAGAGATGGGTTGAACACTTCCATAATGTTCTCAACAGACCATCATCAATCAATGCCTCAGTTTGAAGTCAATTCATCCTTAGCTAAAGTTCCAACTGAAGTAGTGGTTTTGAGGGCCATTAGACTCCTTTCACGTGGCAAAGCACCTGGTGCTGATTCTATTCCAACTAAGATTTACAAGGTAAGTGGATCATTGCTCATACAAAAGCTGACTGAAATTTTCCAGGTTATATGGCAAGAGGAGGTTATCCTCCAGGAGTTCAAGGATGCCTCCATTGTCCATCTCTATAAAGGTAAAGGGAATAGATTGTCCTGTGACAATCACAGGGGAATCTCTGTCTTAGTCATTGATGGTAAAATTCTTGCTAAAGTCCTCCTTAATAGGCTGATCCTTACCTTGAAAGATGGTCATATACCTGAGAGCCACTGTGGCTTCAGAAAGGGCCAAGGAACAGTTGATATGGTATTTGCTGCCCAAGAACTACAAGAGAAATGCCAAGAGCAAGACAGAGATCTGTACACAATATTTGTAGATCTGATGAAGGCCTTTGACACTGTTAGTCATGAGGGCTTATGGAAAATTATGTCAAAATTTGTTTGCCCACAGAAGTTCATCAATATTGTACATCAATTTCATGATGGCATGTTTGCCTGGGTTCTGGATAGTGGACAATGTTCTCGTGCCTTCCCAGTCACCAATGGAGTGAAACAGGGTTGTATGCTTGATTCCATGCTTTTTAGCATGATGTTTTCAGTCATGTTGACAAATGCTTTCAATGAGGATGAACGCAGCATCAAAGTCAACTGCCATACTGATGGCAAGTTCTTCAATTTGAAAAGGCTCCAAACCAAGACCAAGTAGAGGGAATGTTGGTGCATGATTTTCTGCTTGAAGATGATTATGCACTCAATACAACCTCTGAAGCTGAGATGCAGCAAATTATGGATCAATTCTCTGCTGCCTGTGCTAATTTTGGACTAATAATTAACACCAAGAAAACACAAGTGCTCCATCAGCCACCACCATACCACCCATACATGGAACCATCAGTTAAAACAAATGGGGAAATTTTGAATGCTGTGGATAAGTTCACTTACCTTGGTAAAGTATTTTCCAGGAATGTACACATTGACAATGAGGTTGATGCATGCATTGCCAGAGCTAGTCCAGTGTTTGGTAGGCTCTGAAGAAAAATTCCAAAGAGAAGAGGTATTAGACTGACTACCAAACTGAAGGTCTACAGAGCCATCGTGCTGACCTCATTGTTATATGCTTGTGAAACATGAACAATCTACCAGTGCCATGCCAGTAAACTGAATCACTTCCATTTAAACTGTCTTAGGAAGATTCTGAGGATCACCTGACAGGATAAGGTACCAGACACTGAAGTCTTTGCTCAAGCAGAACTGTCAAATATTCAAATTATGCTTCAAGGAGTGCAACTCCGATAGACTGGTCATGCTGTTTGAAAAATATATGCTGGCCAAAAAGACTATTTTATGGAGAACTTGCATGGGGCAGGTGATCCTAGGGTGGCCAGAAGAAGTGATACAAGGACTCTCTTAAGGAATCTATCAAGAACTTTGTATTTGACTGTGCAACATGGGAGACACTGGCACAGGACCACTCAACATGATGTGCCCACATTATAAAGGGTCCTGTGCTTTTTGAGCAAAGTAGAATTGAGACAGCACAAAGTAAACACAGGATGTGCAAATTTGGGATATCCATCCCAAATATCCATACAGACTATCTATGCCCGACCTGTGGTAGAGCATTCTGAGCTTGTGTTAGTCTGATTAGCCGCAGTCTGACACATTGAAATTTCACTTTACATGGTGATGTCATTTTGGTCCTCTTCGAAGATGAAGGACAACAACCACCCACCCAACCAACTAACCATACTTTCTTATGATCTTTTTTTTAATCTCAAGTGTAAGACTTTATGTTTATCCCTATTAAACATCTATCATCTTATTTCATTCAGCCCAACGTTCTCATCTGTCAAGATCTTTTCTTCAACCTGTTATTTCCTTTTGGGACCTCCTCATCCTGTAAGCTGTATCTGAATAAATAATTCATTCACTTTGGCCAAGTAGTTCCCTAATTGTAACCATCTAAACCTCTCTCTTCTGTAAAAAAGCATCTATCTTTTACACGAATATTTTGTAAGTCGTAGAAAATTATTATTTTGAAAGCATCAAAATTACAATTAATCTAAAAGGCAATAAAATATGTATGATAAACATGAGTAGTCTGAAACATGTTATTAATGATGACTTACATGCAAAAAATGGAATGTGACACACTATTGTCTGTAAAAAAGGACAAACTGGTCACATTGCTGCAATGGTAATTTAAATGGGAAGATCTTTCTCATTCATTAATAGGCCCATGTGACCTGCTGAAATCACATGGAAGCCTAAGTCACATGTGGTGGGAGGAGCTTTCTGAACAGGTGGAACAGAACAGATGAAGCAGAGGTGAGAGGAAGTCAGTCATGAGAGCAGTCAGAGCTAGGAAGGATGTTGGCAATTGGCTAGTGTGAGTGAAAGGGCTTGTTTGTGATTTTGTTTAAGGGAGCCTACTTATGTTTTGTTTAATGGAGCTGATCTGTGGGAAGCCTCACAGGGGGAAGGCTTAGAGATGGTGTTGTCCTCTGCATTAGTATTGTGTATAGGTTTTTATTACTATGATGGCTTTGGCTCTCATTGTCTGAATAAATGTTTTGGTTCTGTCTTCAATGTGGAGAGTCTGGTATTTTGTGATTCAGAATTGCACTGGCATATCCATGGCCACTGTAGGTGCTGTCAATATTGAATTGGTGCTACAATCACAAGGATAAGATGCTTAATAAATCTATGTATGTTGGTACCCTGAAGATATTAAAAGTATCAGATGTCTAGCATGTTGAGCCAATCCTCCATGGAGAATTTATGGGAATACATGAGCAAGAGTCACACAGGAATAGAAAGCATAGGGCCATTGCAATTTACCCTGATGGAGGGCTTAAACACATTGAGAATATGGTGGATGCACCAAATATAGTTTAGCAATACAAATTATTTCAATAAACAAAGGCCCTGAAAACTCTGAAGGACAGTGATATCAGTAACTAACAGACTTAAACTGTCAACAGGGATGGAACATCTTGCTTTCTGGGTTCTCTTGCTCCCATCCAGATGTTAATAAGTATACATATCTGCACAATGAAAATCATTTGTTCATGTATCAGATACTCAAGTCTCTAGTAATAAGACAACAATTTTGAAGGAAATATGTTAATACAGCATCATAGAATTGAATAGGGAGCTATTGGTTTTATGTTATGTCATTGTTATTTTTATTAATTTTGGTAAGGGAAGGTGTGGCTTATCAGCAATGAAGAAACTGCTAGCAAGGAGGATGTGATGCTACATCACCAGCTGAAATACTTTTGTGGGAGTTTTCTGCTTGATATGAAAGCTTCTGGGAAAGATGATTCTGTGACAAGAAGATGCCAGTTATGCATTGCCTAGAAAACTGTGTTAACCTCAAGAGACCTTCTGAAGCCATTTCACTAAATAAGAGGTTTAAAAGTGACAGCAAAAATAAATTTCAGGGAAATCATTTGAAAAGTAAAACCTCTTCTATAAATTGATGACTTAACTTCTAAAACAAACAAAACAAACCCTATAGTTTCTTTCACTTTACCTGAAGACCATCAGTAAAAAAAAACAAAAAACAAAATGCAGCTCTGCCTAGAAATGAGGCATACAATTGCAAATACTTATCATTTTTAGGAACTGAACATCCATAGAGAGTTTAGATGTATTCTTGGTATTTGCAGCAGGGGCCAGACCAGATGGCCTGAATTCTCTGGATCCTGTGCTTCAGGATGTCAATGTTCTGAGAATAATGCTGCAATGCTTTACCTTGAGTTTCTAGAGCATCTTTCTCTGGAGAAAGCAAAGTTCCCTACAATACTCAGATTATTTCTTTCATTTTCACAGAAATGAAAAGGAAGAACCCTGTGGAAAAATTCACATTAAAAGTATTTTTTTCTAAATACCTTTCATCTGGACTCAGATGTTGGCATCGGAATCATACTTCACTTCTGATGCAGTAGTTAGTTGGCCAAGGCATTTACCTTCTTTCACTTCAATTTTAAAAAATTTGTCACAAGAGGTCATTTAGATGAATGCCTTGCCTCATAGGGCTTGTGAAAGTTTCTTGAACTGAATAATCTCTAGCAAGTAATGGAAGGAAAATAAAACCTCCCTATGTGACCGCGGGCAAGTCATTTAATCTCTTTTGGTCTCAGTTTTCTGGTCTGTAGAATGGGTAAATCAGACTAGGTAGACACTAAGACCTCTCTCACCTGAGTCTGTAATATCATGAGTCATTTCCCATATGGTTATTGATAGCTTGGACTTCTTCTTTTGAAAACTGCCTGTCCATGTCCTTTGATCTTCTACATTTAAATATAAGTATGTACAGAAATAGAAGGCATATTTGAAAAGTACTTGACTATCATTTGCAAGGTACACTATTTATTCTGAGATGCTTAATGGATAGAGGGGTGAGTTTGGAGTCTTCTTGACCTTGGGTTCAAATTCTGTCTTTTATATATACTAATTGTGTGACCCTGGGCAAGCCTATGGAGGAAGGAAGTTTCTGGGCTTTTTTTAAAAAATTTGTTTTAAATAAGTTTTTATGGAAGGTTTTTGCTTTTATCACCATTATTTTCCCCAGTGTTTTTCCTTCTTTTCCCAGGAGATTTTTCATGTAACAAATAGTGAGGGTTTTTTTAAGAGAAAAAAAAATGCATACTTCATCAGTACATTAAAAAAGTCTGAAAATTTGTTCAATGAAAAAATTAAGGACCTCCTGATTATACAAAGTAATGGAGTATAAGGATTTTCTCTTATTTCTTTTTTTCAAGTCATGCTTGCTCTTTATGGTTTTGAAGGGTTCATTTTTTATTTTTTTTTAATGTGATTGTCCTTTCTGTTGAAATTGTGGCAGTCATTGTATATCCTTTTTTCTTGGTTGTGAATACTTTATTTTGTATCAATCCATGCAGAGATTTACTGTTTTTGCATTCATTTCCCACATCATTTATTTTTCCCACAAATGAATATCAATGCAAAAATTTTATTTTATTTTTTCAATTATACACAAAAACAATTTTTGACATACATATATATATATATACATTTTAATTTTGAATTCCAAAATTCTCTCCTTCCTTTATTTTTTCCTTCTTTTTTGAGAAGACAATTTAACATAGATTATATATGTGTGGGCATGCAAAAAGTATTTTCATATTTACCATGTTGTGAAAGAAAACACAGACCAAAAACATCCAAGAAAAATAATGATAGTTTTTTTAAAAAAAATATTCTTGGATCTTCATTCAGATTCCATCAATTCTTTCTCTGGAGTTAAATAGCATTTTTTATCATGTCTTCCCAAACTACCTTGGATCATTGCATTGTTCAAAATAGCTAAATCTTTCACAATTGTTCATATAATATTGCTACTACTGTGTATAATTTTTTCTGGTTCTGCTCAATTCACTTTGCATCAGTTCATATAAATCTTCCCAGGTTTATCTGAAAACATCCTGCTCATCATTTCTTATAGCATAATAGTATTCTGTCACAGTCACATACCACAACTTACTCATTCCCCAATTGTTAGGCATCCTCTCAATCCCCAATCCCCATATCATGTCTTACAGTACAGAAATATACTAGTATATTCAAATGACACAATTTGTCTAGCAGCTATTTCCCAATCGATGGGTATCTACTTTATTTCTATTTTTTAATATCAAAAAATTCTACCATAAATATTTTATAAATATATATATTATAAATATAAATATTTTATTTATGTGAACTTTTTTTTAACTGTGACATCCTTAGGACATAAGTTTGTTAATGGAATCTCAAAGTCACAGGGGATAGACATTTTATTTATATTTAGAATTATTTATTTATATTCACTTTATTTACATCATTCCAATTTGCTTTCCAAGATGGTTGCACTGGCTCACAGTTCCACCAACAATACAATAGTATGCTGATTTTCTCATAACCCCTTCCACATTGACTATACCCATCATGTGTCATCTTTGCCTATTTTCAGGGTGTAAGATGAAACATGTGAGGGTTTTTTTGCATTTCTCTTGATAATTAATGATTTTGAGGCATTCTCTCATACAACGGTCAATAGTTTGCAGTTCTGAGAATACTTTGTTCATATCCTTATTTACTGGAGTTTTTTTTTTTGCTTCCTGTTCTTTTAATATTTCACAGATACCAATGCAAAACTGATCCTTTCTATGTGTTCGCCCTGAGATTAGCCTGATTCCTTTCCTCATCACATATGTCCTTGATGATGTGTTTTTCTGATGCCTGCATTGAAATACTGGGGAGAGAACGCTCATACCAAACTTACTTGATCTTTCCTTTAAATGAAAGGGGTACCTTGCATCTTACATCTTTATTTTCACATAGATCCCCATAGTTTCTTTGGTTTCATGCTTACTTTGAATTCTTCAGTTTCAGCCAAGAGAAACTGTTCATTTCTTTACATGAGGCATGTATATATGGCTTTGCCATATTAAATGCATTTGTGGACAAAGTCCCTTCTTTTCAAAAGAAAGAGAAAATCCATCAAGTTTTATAGATCCTTCCAGTTATTTGCCAGGGCACAAGACATGTCAAGAAAACAGGGTTATGTGTTTCCTGATCTCAAGACCAATCTCTGGGTGATACTCCTACACACCTGATGGGCTCAGCTCATTACAGCATGAACCTGGCTGTGAGAACAGGCCCCCAGTGATTACTTCTCTAATTCTACCTCTCTGAGAACTACTCTTTGAAATGGGCCTGTTTCTAAAACTAGAGAGAGTAATTACAGCCATGGACCAAGCAGGGGCTCCAAGGTGTTCAGCTTTTAAAATCTCTCTGCAGAAATCTATTCATTTAAATAAAATGTACTTTGTCATGTAATAGGAGCTGAGAGACAGGAGGCTAAAATTAAACAGGCCATTAAGTAAAAGAAGTTAACAGAGCAGAACTTAGAGCAGTACAGTAAAGTGGCCCAGAAGAACCAGATTTGGTAAGAGGAGGCTGTTTCACCTGCAAAAAAAAACCCTTCCTGTCTCCTCCAGCTCTTCCTAAGCTCTGGATGGGTGGCACTGCCCAGGTTCTCATCAGCCATTTTCAATTCCTCCAAACTCTAGCAAGGGCAAGGTAAATGGGACTTTATCAGTTCAACTCAAGCATTTATTAAGTTGCAACTATAAACAGAGCCCTACGTTACTCACAAGGGATATAAAGGCATGAATGGAAAAAAATGTATGTTTTTGTTTGCTTTAATAGGCGAGAATAAGGAGTAGACAAGGTATGGCATAATAACGGGGTTAAAATATTTAAACTGATTTACTGGCTGTTATAGCTGAAGAAAGACCATGAAATATGGGACCTGTGGGGAAGTGAAAGGAGTGCCAATTAGCTTTCTTCATAAGGCAAGACATATTGTGCAAAAATAGGACAATTCCAGGACTTTAACATTTCTAGAACCACTTTGGGTTGAGGAAGATGAGGGGTGGGTGGAAACTATTTGGTATTCTAGAGAATACCTTTTCAAAATACAGATTTCTTAACGCATAAAATAAAATACATGGAATTACAAGGGAAACTAATTATATTGAAATAAAGAAGTAAGTTTTTTTGTGTTCTAAGTTCATACATTCCCTATAATTTATCCAAAACTGCTATTAGAGAGTATTTGGAATCTCTCTTTTCTCTCTCTCTCAATATATACACACATATGTGTATATGCGAGTAAGAACATAGATACCCTAACATCTGATAACCACCAGGTCAAATTTAGGGTTACATAACACAACTTTAAAACTGGGTTGAGGCAAAAAGACACAAAAACAGTTTTCAAGCATCTGATAGCAGAACAGAAATACTTTGTTGTGTTTCTTAGACTTGAGGCAGTATGCTCACTAGTCCTCATGCCATATGCCATATGCCCATTGATGTATAATTAGGGTCCAGCTTGGACATCTTGTTCCTAGAATTGGAACTTGATTTAAGCTCCCCTCGTTTGCCAGCTATCAATCAGGGGACAGTACACAATCACTCAGGACTGAACAACGGTGTTCCAGTTACGGGTGGCCACCAGCTGTCAACTGAAGTGTTGTGTTTGGAAAGTGACTAGGCAAGACACAGTTCACAACACGTCTCTCAAATTAGCACTATGTTAGAATTCTCCACAATATAAAAAAGAGCAGGGGAGACTTTCAATGTATTAATTAATGTGTTAGAGGGGGGTAGAATAACATTTTGATTTGATAGGACATTTCCAGCAATTAATCCTCACGTTTTCTACCATGAGCAAAAAATATTTTTCCACAAAGATTTAATTGGAGATAAAGAAGGAAAAGAAGGAAATTGTCTGCAGAGGCTGATGTGGACACTCAGGGAAATTGAGAACTAGTTTTGATTTTTAGAAAATGGGAGCAGGAATGGATAACGGAGGATGAATGCAGAAGCACGGCAGAGTTTTTTTTCAAGAATAATGTCAAGAATACTAAAGACCCAAATGAACTTATCCTGGTGAGGAAAGCTAAATGGTAATAATAATTAATGATAATGATGATTGTTTTTAAAAGCATAAGAGAAGATGGATCAAGGAAGCCATCGGATCACAGCGAGGGGTGAATGGGATGATGATAAGGGGCCACCGAGAGAGGGAAAGTTTGTCCAAATCTTACTTTGCTTCTGTTTTTGCTGCCAAGGAAATTATCTTTGGAACAGAACAGTCAGAACTAAAATAATTAAATATATGAAAAGTGGAGAATTGATAGAGACATGATAAGGATAAGAAAGATAATTCTTTAACTTTATTATAATAAAGTTATTAATTTTATTAATTTATAATACATTATAATGACATTATACAACATTATAATATATTACATATTATAATATATAACCAAATAATATAATATTGTAATAAAGTTATATAAAGTATTAATACTTTACTATAACAATAACACCCAACCGTACTGAATTTGTCACCTGACTAAACTCTATGCTCAGGGACTCAAAAAATATCAACATTATTGAGTCATTCATCTTTCAACATTCATTGAAAGATCATGAAATATTAGAAGTTTGGAGATGGGCAAATATTATAATCTTTTTTTTTTTCAAAAAAGCTAAGGATATGGAGTGTACAAACCATAGACCAGCTAACAGTGTTACTATAAAAGGATGTCATAGTCCTTTAAGATTTTAATTACTGGCAAAATTCCAGAACCATCACACCTCAGAATTCCATGCACTATTTAAATAGAAAGGTCACTTAAGAAAACAAAGTCAATAATGGTTGAACCAAAGCAAATACACACTGAGCAAATGTCCATATTGGAGTTACACAACCTTGGAAACATTTTCATAAAAATCCTATCAGCATTCAGAGAGAGAAATTATAAACTCTGGGTGCAGATGGAAGCATTTTTTTTCACTTTTCATTCTTTTTCTTTTTTTTGCAATATAGCTAATATGATGATATGTTTTGTACGACTTCATCACATTACTTGCTTTTCTCAATAGATGGAAGAAGAGCTGGGGGGAGGGAGAGAATTTGGAACTCAAAAAAAGAAGCATTTTCACAAATGATTCTTTATCATATGTCACATCTTTGCAGAGATATGCTTGAACAATATATAAGATTAATCATGTTTGTTGTCTGTTGAATAGAAAAAAATAACTTGACTCAATAGAACAAAAGTTCACCTTACTGACTCACCTCCAACAAGGAATCTCACATGTACCTGTTAAAAGTAAATATAATTCTTTTATAAATAAAATTCTTTTATAAGCAAGATTCTTTTATGCATTTTATAAATGCATGCTCGATGGATAAGTTTCCTTCAATGACCATCTAGTAAGAATTAAAACAGGGAGATAAATGCTTGCCCAAAGTAAGAGCCGTTGTCACGAGGATGCCCTCTGCAGAGTTCAAAAGGAAGAGATATATGACAATGTCCTCCAGACATTACTGTTTGCAGATGATATTGTACTGATTATATCAAGTTGTAGACCATTACATCAAGTTGTAGGGCATCATCAGTGAAATTCATTACTAAAAGTAAAGCACCCTCCCAATCCATGAAGGGAAATTAAATGGATAGAAAATGTCTGTTATTCATTTTAAAAATCCATCAGGATCATAAGCATGAAAAATTAAGACTATGGAGAGAACATGTCCCAATTTGTGACAGATCTACCAAGGTTTTCTTTTGTAGATATGCCAAGACACATTTTAGGCTCTGAAAGTGTTGTGCAGCTTTTCCAGAATAGACTGATATGAAAAACTCTTCTTGAATATTGGTGCTTACATGAAGAGATCTGGAGTTCCTTTTAAATGCACCAAGTTAGTATAATAAGCAGACCCCTGACAACTTAGAAAACACAAACCCTGAATTCTCAAGAGACTATGCATTTATAAAGGACTCTTGTATAATTTTAACAGGCATACATGATACCCCTTTTTGGAAGAGAGCCATTAAGATGGAATTTTGTTCAATTGAGTCAACTCTTTTTTCTATACAACAAAGAGTAACGTAAGTATAGAAATAAGAGCTGGTAAGATTCATTTACAATTTAATGGTTGAACTTACAGATGAAACTTCTAAGTGTTCTTATTTTAAGGAAGAGACCTAGTCTACTTAGACTTCTTAAGCCTATATTATGAAATGCAATTAGATGGTTAGTCCATCGACTTGGTCCATCCATACAGAAAAGTGGGACAGGCTCCAAAGGTGGATGATAAATTTGGGGATTCATTATTAAACATGGGTAAGATGGCAGACTGGATTGCATTTGTGAAAATGAGCAATGCTTTTAGTGATCTCAAGTGGTTTGATGGCATGAAAGATGACTCTCTTCATTCCAATGGTTTCCTAGTGAGGCTATATGGGTACAGGTCCAGAACTTCCCAGTCTCTGAAGAATCAAACTGGCAGACAGCGCAGCAGGCATAAACATGTTCTCCTTATCTCAAACGATTTTCTATGTATAAGAGGTGGCATAGGTAGGAGCATGTGAGAGTCAGCTTGTCATCTAGTTTTCAGTTTTAGCCTTTACATCTCAGAAATTAGCAAATACTACAAAGTAAGGATTGATTTATTATTTTACTGACAGTCTAAATTTAAGAAAATGAGAAAAAGTTAATAATGAAAATTAAATTTTAAAGTGTGCTCCACATATTTTTTTTGGATAGTCAGTTATGTTAAATATTTTTCAGCATACACCAAGGTATAAGAGATATCATGGAGAAAATGTATGATTGAGCAAGAGTATTAAAAATAGAAAGATCTAGATGATGCAATTAGAGAGTGTCTGGACAAGTTGTGATATATGATTGTGATAAAATGTTATCATGCTGTAAGAAATGGCAAGCAAGAGGCTTTCAAAAAATCTGGAAAGATTTACATGAACTGATGCACAGTGAAGTGAGCAGAACCAGGACAACACTGTACATAGTAATAGCAATATTGTACAATGATCAACTATGAAGGACAACTTTTCTCAGCAATGCCATGATCCAAGACAGTTCTGAAGGACTTATGATGAAAAGTGCTATCCATCTCCAGAGAAAAAACTGGTGGAGTCTGCAGATTGAAGCATATTTTTTAATTTATTATTATTATTATTGGGGTTTTTGTTTTTGTTTTCTGTTGCTACACAACTAATATGGAAATATTTTGCATGACTGCACATGTATAGTCTCTATCAAATTGCTTGCTTTCTCAAGGAGGAAGAAAGGTGTGGGGGAGGGAGAGAATGTGGAATTCAAAATTTTAAAAAACAAATGTTAAAATTTATCTGTTTACATGTAATTGAAGGATGAAATTAAATAAAAAAAGTAAGATTTGAATGAGGTCTCTAGTACTTTAGGTAGATTCCCTGAGAAGGGCGTATAGGAAAACATGGGTGAGAATCAAAAAGGAAAAAAAGCATGTATTCAACTATCCACCTATAGATGGATAGAATTCCAATAGTGATGAGATCATAGATCTGATAAAGAATAAAATGGGGGCAATAATACATATATGTAGTTTTATATGTAAATATATACATATATATAGGATATATATACATACATATGTATGTATTTGTATAAAGTTATATTGCTGTGAGGAAAACACTTTTTAAATCCAAAGATAGTGTCTTATGGCATGAAGAACCCTTATGGCAGGAGTTATAAGAGGGCCTGGATTCAAATTCTTCCTCTAGTGTTCAATGTGTCTGATGGTGTGCCATTCACTTAGCCTCTCTAAATTCAATTTCTTCATCTGTAAAATGGGACAATAATACTTACATCGCAGGGTTGTCGTAAAGATCAAATGGTAGATTAAGTTTTGCAAACTATAAAGTGCCATGTAAATGTCAGTTATTACTATTAAATTGTAAAGTACCATACAGTTGTAAACCTTATTATTATTGTCATGAATTATATAGAGAAATTGACATAACTTGATGAAACTAGAAAAAATGACCTCAGTAGACTTTCCCAAACTGCCTAATAACATTGTGCACTTTGATCTGCCAGGGTCCACAGATTCAATAAGTGAATTCCTGAAAATTCTGCACGAATCTGTGCAGAGGCTTCAGGCCCCACACTATCCTCTTTAATGCATCTCATAGCAGGCTGGTCTCCAGGAGCAGGGTTACTGCATTGGGTAGCATATCCAAGCAATAAGGCTATGCAACCCAGAGCCACTACCCAAGCTGGCAATATCTCCTGAATGTTATCTATCTCACTACTGGCACCTATCTTCATTTGTGGGAGGTTAGGATCAGGAATGTGCCTATGTAAGAGCGACCTCGATAGTTTGAAAGGCTCTCTATTTCTCTCCAGGTGGTCAGTACTCATATGAAATCTAGCCTGTTCCACAGCAGGATATAAGATCAGAGAATTTAGAGCTAGGAGGGAGCTTGGAGATTTCTAAAGTGAGGAACTGAGGCTCAAAAGAGGGTAATTCTAAGATCACATAAGTAAATTCTGGTTAACAGTCAGGATTTAAACCCACGTCATTTGGCTTTTTTGTTTTGTGAGTTTTCTGTCCTGGACCACAGTTTTCTTCACATTCTGCAGAGGATTGTTCACCTTTTGACCGGGACACTATCTGCTTGGGAGGTAGATGAGAAAAACATTCATGAAGATGGCCTGGGGATGAATTGCACAGAAATTGGGGCTTTCTTTCTCATTCTTATCAAATTACTTCTTTCCCTGGTTGTGGTTTCTATCCTTTTGGGATATCTTTATCTTTAGCCACCCCCACAAGCCCAGGGAAACTCCACTGAGAGCAAGAGAAATCACCTCATTACCTTTTGTCTTAAAACAAGCTAAAATTCTGGTGAGTGTTCCATGTTGTCAAGGTGCCAGAATATTTTCCCCTTCCCATTTTCCACCCCTCTCCCATTTGAGTAATTAAGGAAAATTTGTTTTCTCTGACTGATAAAATGTAAACAGAGCAGAGGGTAGGGCTGGGAAATTAATAACTGAAGAAGATGTGTGTGTTCATCCTTCATTGCCGAAGAAGACCATGCCATCAGAGAAATAATGACATGACTTGCACTTGACTTTGTTTTGAGTGAGGGAGGGCTGTGCAGGTCACCAGCCTCACTCCTCCTCCAGAGGCATCTGAATCCAGTGACTAGATATTCATCAGGATGACTGGAGATGACCCAGGATGAGGCAATTGGGGTTAAGTGACTTGCCCAAGGTCACACAGCTAGTGAGTGTCAAGTGTCTGAGGGGAGATTTGAACTCAGGTCCCCCTGACTCCTGCACTGGTGCTCTATCCACTGTACTACCTAGCTGTTCAACGGAAGAAGATAAAGGAGAGAAGAAAGGGAAAGAGAGAAACAGTGACCAAGAGTTAGAAGAGGACTAATGAAAAACTGTTTAAGATTCTTCTCACCTGGCCTGCGATAGCAGTAGATGAAGAGGGAACATCATGAAGAACAGGAGAAAATGGAGAGGAAAAGATAGTGAGAGAACAAGAAAGGCTAGAAGAGAGAGAATAGGAGGAAGGAACAGGGGAGGAAAAAGAAAGGAGAGGGAGAAACAAATTCCCCCTCACACTTAAAGCAATAGTTGTCATAAAAAAAATAGAGAGGGGGAAGAGCTAGTATAGTCAGGATTATAAATGGAAACTTATATACTTTAGGGTTCTAATGGTTACATATTCAAAACTCTTTTTTAACTTAAATTTTTTAATTGTTATTTTTGCTTTTACATCAATTATTTATATAGGGGCAGCTATGTGGTGCAGTGGATGGAGCTCCAGTGCAGAAGTCAGGGGGACCTGAGTTCAAATCTCACCTCAGACACTTGACACTCACTAGCTGTGTGACCTTGGGCAAGTCACTTAACCCCAAATGCCTCATCCTGGGTCATCTCCAGTCATTCTAATGAATATCTGGTCACTGGATTCAGATAACTCTGGAGGAGAAGTGAGGCTGGTGACCTGTACAGCCCTCCCTCACTCAAAGCAAAGTCAAGTGCAAGTCATGTCATCATTTCTCTGATGGTGTGGTCATCTTCAACAACAAAGGACAAACACATACAACTTTTAATATTTATGGATAAATGTATATATCATATATATGTATATCTGTATATATATATATATGTGTGTGTGTATACATATGTATATATATCCTTTTCTACTCCCCCACCAGTGAGTCATCCTTTATAATAAGAATTATTTTTAAAAGAAATCTGTTTAACAAAACCAACACCTGAGTTCAATACGATAGCGTCTGTGCTACTCATTAGCCATACATTCTTTCAGAGAGAAGAGAAGACAAAAGAAGGGTAGAGAGGTTTTCTTAACTCTTCTCCTGGATCTACCTTGGTCATTGTAATTACACAAGAATTCCTTCGGTATTCCTTCCCATTTGAATTTTTATAGTTATATAATTTTATAGTTATTATTTTCTGGTTTTACTTACTTCACTCTGAAGTAGTTCAGACACTTCCTAGCAGTGTGATCCTACACCAGTCTCTTAATTTCACTCAGTCTCAGTTTCCTCATTTGTAAATGATGGTAATAATAGAACCTACTTAACAGACTTGTAAAGATCATACAAATAAAATATTTGAAGTACTTTGCAAATGTATATAAATCCTAGGGATTCTATGTCCCCACATGCTTTTCTGAATTCTTCATACTGATCGTTTCTTATGACAAGTATTTTTCCATTATGTTTATGTACCACAATATGTTCATCCATTCCTTAATTGATTGGGACCTATTTTATCCCCTCTTCTTTGCTACTCTAGAAAAGTGCTACAATTAATACTTTGGGGCATGTGGCACCTTTCTATCTTTACCCTCTTTGGAGTATATGTCTTGCAGTGGGATTTCTGTATCTAAAAATATGGACACTTTAATCACATTTCAGCCATAACACCAAAGTGATTTTTTTAATGGTTAGACCAATTTACAGTTCTACTAACAGAATATAATAATTACTCTCATTTCTGCAGCCCCTCAAATGCTGATTTCCATTTTTGTCCTTTTTGTCAGTTTGCTTTGTACAAGGTACAACCTCAGATTTCTTTTGATTTGGATTTCTCTATTATTGTGATTTGGAACAATCTTCCATATTGTTGCTAATTCTTTGCAAGTTTTCTTTTGAAAATCATTCCTTCAAATTTGAAGCTGGCCTAATACTGTAAACACCCTATGAGTCAGCAATAAATAGTATTACTAGGACTGTATCCCCAAAGTGACCCAAAAAAGGGGGGAAGAAAAGTTCCCATATGTACAAAAATATTTGTAGCAGCTCTTTTTGTGTTGGCAAACAATTGGATGCTCATCAATTTAAAAATGACTGAGCAAGTTGTGGTATGTGATTGTCGTGCAACACTATTTTGCTGTAAGAAATTATTAAGGGGATGGTTTCAGAAAAACCTGAGAAGATTTATATGAATTGATGCAAAGTGAAATGAGCAGAATCTATATACTAACAGCAGGGTTATAATGATAATTAACTGTGAAAGACTTAGCTACTCTGTTCTATCCAAGGATCCATTACAATTCCAAAGCTCTCATCATGAAAAAATGCTATCAACCTCCAGACGGAGAACTGGTGGGTTCTGGATGAAGACAGAAGCATATTTTTTCACTTTGTTCTTCTTGATTTCTTTCACAACATGGCTAATGTCAAAATGTGTTTGGTGTGACTTCATATGTATAACTGGATTCATGTTTTTTGTCTTTTCAATGAGGGTGGAGGAAGGGACTGGAGAGAGATAGAGGTTTTGGAACTGAAAATAAAAATTCAAAAAGTTCAAAATTAAGTCAATTTTTTAAAAACCTTGTTCTTATCCTTTTACCTCCTCTTTAAACTGCATACTTTCAAGTAAGTAGTTGATCAGTATACCATACAATAAAAGCATTTTCCCAAGTCTTCTGACTATGGGTCAAAAAGTTCATATTATAAGTCTCTGAAAGTGTTTCATAAATTGTAATTTCTGTTCTATGCTAAAAACTTTGAACAAATCTGGGAACATCTTATCTTCTCTCATTTTTTTCTTTTTTCTAGACTCTCTTGCAATGGTGTCACGTTGGACATGTAGATTTACAGTCTAGGAATATGATAGGATATGCCTACTGTCTTCTAGCACTTAGTGAGAAAGTAGAGAGAAACATTGGCAAGGATGATGCCCTTCATAGCTAGGAAAGTCCAAGACAACAGGAAGAGATATCTCCATAATAAACAGAAAACAGAAAGAAATCAGAAGCCAGTTAAAGAAAATGGTCATTGGGTTGAAGGACAATAAAGCTGGGCATCACTATAAAAGGGCAAGTTCTTTCTACAGGTTGGAGTATAGGATCATATTCAGAATGGGTTGTGTAAATAAATAGCTACTTAGGTGAGAAAAGATACCGGAATGTCATTGGGTTAGAGGTCATTTTATTAGTCACTTCATTCTTATCATATTTAAAGTTCATTTATTTTATAAAACAAGTTTAAGTAGAAAATACTTTTATTTGATTTTTAAAAAATATTCAAACAGTATTCTGATACCCAATGTCAAGTCACTTGAGGCTAAACTTCTCAAGCATGATTCTTTACCACCACCTGGTGGCAGGATACCTAAACTGGGCAGGAGGTCACTAAAAGGAAACAACCCTACAGGATAATGGAAACAGTAAATGACAGCTCCTGGATACCGAACTCACCATCATCACAGCCAGTTTTGTTTGTTGCTGTTGGGATTTTTTCAGGGTAAAATGTAGTTATGAAAATTCTAACAAGTTTATCCCAGTCAAATAAATATCAGCTTTACTATATGTCTGTCTGAAAAACTGAAACTCAAAAACTTCTATCATGCTTGAGTGGTCAGTATGATTAAGATAAAACTTTTAGTCCCAGGTTCCACTCAGTTCCAGAGAAGCTTGATTTTAATCAGCCAGGCTATACTGCAGACCATATCACAAGACTTCAAAAAGATTCCTAATTAATCATTTACTGTGTAGACATGTTTCTTCTTTCAATTCATATATTCATTTTAAAAGTCTTAACATTTTGACCTTGAAAGAATTTCCTTAATAAGGAAGAGATTTCTGTCCTTTGATGAGGTTCTGTGTAATTGAGCAAGTTCTAGAATTTCAGAAACCAACATGTCCTTAAGTGTGGCCTCCCAGAGACCTAAGAGAAATTCCTGGGGGTTTCAAGAATCCACAGAGATCACCTGATTCAACCTCTTTATTTTCTGAAGGAGGATAGTTACACCTGTTTTCTACAGAACAGGTCTTCAGATAACTATGTTTTAACTGGAAATTAGCAACCTGACCTTAACCAACCATTAACAGGGAGTCAAATCACCACTACCTTGTTTTTCCTGAGTGTATTATTTTTGGACACAGAACTTGAAACTGGGTAGAATAAAGTGGGATCCTTTTCCATTCCTTTTTTTCCTTTGGGGTTGGGGGAGGTGGAAAGAAAGTTTAAAATAACTTCACTTCCTTTTCTTTCATCCCACCCACCAGTATGGATCATCCCAGTAATAGGTGTAACTATATCCAAGTAGCTCCTACAAAGACTTCGGAGGGAAAAGGAAAGAAATCATGAAACTAGTTCAGAAGTCACAGTAAGGGTCTATCGGGAATATTCATGTATTTTCAAATTCAAACTTCTCTTCACTGAATGAGAGAATCTTGACAGTGTTGTCAACGACTTCTAAGGCCCTACGACTATACACACACACACACACACACACACACACACATATATATTTACATATATATGTATTCATATTTGTGTAAGTGTATACATGCACATACATATATATATAAACATAAATATACAAATTCCCACTTCAGCTAAACACCCTAAGTTTTACTCATGTGTTGTGTTTTTACATTATAAACATTTACACATTATTCCCACTTCATGGGAGAAACCATTTAACAAATAAAATGACTAAGTTAAACTAACAGTAGAACAATCTCATCAGGAAGTTCATGCAATATTTTTTATCTGTAGCACACAAGTCTCTGTTTAAAAAGAAAAATTAACTGAAATCTATTTTCTCTCCCTCCTACCCCCAATCCCTCTGAGAAAAAAAGAAAAATAATTTCTTATAACAAGTATGTATAGTTAAGCAAAACAAATTCCCTAAATGACTGTACACATACACACATAGTTGTGTATCTGTATGCATATATATATATGTGTGTGTGTGTGTGTGAGCGTGTGTGTGTGCGTGCGTTTCATTCTGAACCCTAAATCTATCACTTCTCTAGAATAGAAATCATGCTGAATCATTGCTCTCCCATAACCACGAATGTCACTGTATCGATCATAGTTCTTAAGGTTTTCAAAGATGTTTATTTTTATAGTTATGGTTATCATATCGATTGTCTTCTTAGTTACGTTTTTTTCTTTTTTCATCAATTTGTAAAAGTCTTCAGAATGGTTTATTTTTATAATATTGATGTTAGGTATAAATGTTTCTTCAGGATCTGCTCACTTCACTGTGCATCGGTTCATACAAGTCCTCCCATGTCTTTTGAAAATCATCTGTTTCTTCCTTTCTTACAGCAGAATAGTTTTCCATCACTTTTTTTACTCAGCGTATTTAGCCATTCCTGAATTGATGGCATTAGTTTAGTTTCCACGACAAAATGAGTTGCTATAGATATTTTTGTACCTTTACCACCTTTTCCTCTTTCTTTGATCTAATTTGAGTGTAAGCATAGCAGCTATATAGCTGGGTCAAAACACACATATGTTCAATAACTTATGTAAAAATTGCTTTTCAGAACAGTTGTACCCATTCACAGGTCGAGCAAAATAGCACCAATGGACCTGTTTTTCAGCCCTCTAACATTTATCAAAAAAATGAGTATGATACGGAATTTCAGAATTGCTTTACTTTGTATTTCTCTAATTAATAGTGATTTGGAGCACGTTTTCATATAACTATAAATGGTCTGGATTGGGAAAAAAATGACTATTTACCAATTGGGGAATGGCTCTTATTTTTATAAATTTGAAACTTATCTTAGAAATGACACATTTATCAAAGATGTTGACTGCAAAGATTTTCCCCAGTTACTTGTATCTCTTTTAATCTTAGCTTTATGGATTCGTTTATGCAAAACCTTTTTTATTTTATAAAACCAAAATTATCTATTTCATCTTCTGTAATCTTCTCTATCCCTTATTTGGTCACTAACTTTTCTCCTAACGATAAATAGGAGAGATGATGTTTTCTCCATTTGTTTATGATGTGACCTTTTATATATGTCATGTATTCATTTGGAACTTATTTTTGTATAATGAATGAGGCTCAAAGATTAAATTTAATATTTAAATATTTTTTTTCCACACCACTGGCCAATTTTCAAATAGTGAGTGAGCACTAATTCTTGTTGCTGGGGTATTTTTATTTGTTGACTATTTGGGTAATAGATATATTTTTCTCTGTAAGTCATGTACCTAATCTGTTAGACTTATCAATGTCTCTTCTTTAACCAGTTAACAAACTGTTTTAATAATCACTGCTTTGGGGTACAGTTTGAGATCCAGTACTGCTAGCCTTCTTAATTTCCATTTCTTTTGAGTATTTATATTGAAATTATTGACCTGTTATTTTCTCTAAGTGAATTTTTTTTCTAACTCTATAAAGTATTCATTGATTGTTTGATAGGTAGAGCTTTGAATAAGTAAAATATTTTGGTTGTATTGTAATTTTCATTGCTTTGGTTCATTCTACCCATGAACAATTAATATTTTCTCCAGTTATTTAGGTCTATATTTCTGTAAACAGTTGTTTGCAGTTGTGTATGTAATACACACACACACACACACACACACACACACACACGTGTGCCTGTGCCTGTGCCTGTGTCTCTCTATTTCTTGTGTGTACCTTGGAAGGTAGACTTCCAAATATTTTATATATTTTGTAGTAATTTTAAATGGAATTTCTCTTTTTATCTCTTCCTCAACTTTTTATTGGTATTATGTAGAAATGTTCATGATTGTGTGAATTTATTTTATATTCTGTAATTTTGCTGAAGTTATTGTTTCAATTAAATTTTTTAGTTGACTCCTTCAGGTTCTTTGAGCACACTATCATATCATATGCAAAAGTGATCATTTTTAACCTATACTTATTCCCTCAATTTCTTTTTCTTGTTTTATTGATATAGTCATCATTTCTGGTACTACATCAAACAGAAGTGGTGACAGTGAATATCCTTGTTTCACCCCTGAATTTATTGGAAAGAATGGTAGATTATCTCTATTACAAATAATGTTAGGGAAAGGAATAAATACTTACATAGCATTTACTATGTTCCAAGCACCATGCTAAGGACTTCATACAAATATCAAATCATTAATCCTTATAATAATCCTAAAAGGTAGGTGCTATACCAATTTTACAGTTGAGGAAACTGAGGCAAATAGAAGTTAAATGACTTGCTCAGGGTCAAAAAGCAAGATTTGACCTCAGGTCTTCCTGAAACCAGACCAGTTCTCTGGCCTGTGTTACCAGCTGATAGCTCTTGACTTTGAATATGTATTATTGATCATTTTAAGGAAAGATCTATTTATTCCTATGGTTTCTAGTGTTGTTTTTCAATAGAAAGGAATCTTGTATTTTGGCAAAAAGGTTTTTTTTTTGCATCTATTGATAATTTTCATTGTTTTATTTTTAATATGATTTAATTTATAGATTTCCTAATATTAAACCAACACTGTATTCCTGGCATAATTCCAACCTGATCAAAATGTATAATTTTTTGTGATATGGTGCTTTATGCTGTTTGCTATGCATGCAATTTGAAATTTTCCCATCTATGCTCATTAGGGATATTGGTCTTATTTTTTCTGTTTTGGTTCTCTTTGATTTATGCATCAAGATCATATTTGTGTCAGAAGGAATTTGTTTTCTTAAGCTTTTTTTTGCAAACAATTTATGTAATATTGAAATTAATTTTCTTTTGAATGTTTCATAGAATTAATTTATGATTTCATCTTGTCCTGGATTTTTTTCTTTGTAAAGTTCATTTATACCTTGGTCAATTTATTCTTTTGAAATGGGATTGTTTTAAATTCTCATTTCTTATTTTGTTAATTTGGTTATTTTATATTTTTATAAATATTCTTTCATTTCACTTAAGTTGCTGGTTTTGTTGGCATAAAATTGCACAGTTTCTAGTAATATCTCTTATTTCTTCTTCATTTGTGGTAAATTAATCTTTTTATTTTCCTTTTTTCTTCTTTGTAATCAAATTTGCCTTGTTCAGTTACTTAGTTATGTCTCACTCTTTGTGGTCCCACGAACCATAGCATGCTAATGTTGTCTATGGGTTCTCTTGGCAAAGATATTGGAATGGCTTGCCATTTCCTTCTTCTAAAATCAAATTAGCTAATAGTTGATTTATTTTATTGCTTTTTTAATACAAAAACTCCTAGTTGTATTTATTCATGCAATTTTTTTTTTACTTTTTAAAAATGTTTTCTTTAATTATCAGGATTTCTTTCTTGATATTTAATTGGCATTTTAAAAATGCATTGGTTTTCTAATTTTTATTTGCATTCTCAAGTCATTGATGTGTTCTTTCTCTTTTTTGCTAATAAAAGTGCTTAGAGATATAAATTTTCCTATAAGTACTGGTTTGGTTGTGTCCTCAAAATTGGGGGCTTAACTGATTCATTAATTAATTGAAAATAAAATCCTCCATAATAAAAGAAAATACCCTGTTTCCTGATTTTGTCACTAGCTAAGGAACATTGTCTGGTACACTGATAAAAGTATTGGAATTGAAATCAAGACCCCTGGTTTTAGTGCCTGTTCTTGAAGGAACTAACTGTGTTGTGACCTCAGGCAAGTAATTTCCCACTTTTTCTTTCCACTTTTTCCATCAACAAAATGTGGGCCTTGGATTAGACAATCTCTAAAATACCTTCAAGATCTAACAATCTTTTAAAATCTAATTATGTGTGGGCTTTGTCTGAATAATGTAAATGAAGAAAGTATTCTCTTTTCTGCCTGGATGCTGAAAAATTATCTGTGTATTATATTCTCTATAAGTAAGTGGAAACATTGAGTCTTGAATATGAATCCTGTCTTGGAATGAAAGGACCAGAGCTCAATCCCTTTTGCTTTCAGCCACATAGTAACTAGGAGACCCTGGGCAAATCATTCAATCTTTTAGTGGCCCAGAACAACTCTCAAACACTATCAACTTTCCTTCTATAGTTGTAGAAGGAGTCTTTCAGACTAGTAAAATCTCAAGTCCAAAGCAAAAAACAAAAATGTATAGTTATAAATATTGCCATATAATTGTAGCTAGAACTACAAAGTTTCCTTGAAATAAACTTGTTAATTTTTAAGACTGTGTGCCTGTGCTTGTGAGCACTGGTTACTAGAGGCTAATGTGGGCTTTTTAACATACAATCTATGAACTTTTAAAAGAAATTGATAACTATATTTCAATAAAGTTGGTTTCCATTACAATTCTACCAGTTTAATTTTATAAATTTTATTTATTATTATTTTTTATTATTTTTATAATTATAATAATTTTATTATTCTGTTCCCCATGGAGGAGTCAACTGCCAAAGGAAACCATAATACAAAATAAAAGTTAAAAATCCCTTCCCTTGGGGGTGTCAGGGAACTCCTCAAATTAGCAGATGTGAGGGGTGGAGAGTAGGAGGCAGAGAAACAGAATTTCCCAAAGTCCACGTGGGTTCTTTGTTTTAGGAGAGATATTCTGACATTTTTTTAATTTTGTTTTCTTTTAATTTATGGAACAAAACAAGCATTTCCATACTATGGTATAATAAAAAATGATTGCACATGAAATTGAAAATCTATTATGTACTACTTAATATTCCTTTTAAAAATGTAATAAAGTTATCATATAAATTTCTTTTTTTCTCCCCCTTCCCTCCCACAACCCTACAGATGACCACCAACAGTGCTCTTTGTGGTGGCAAAGAACTAGAAATTGAAGGGATGCCCATCATTTGGAGGATGGCTGAAAAAGTTGTGGTATATGGTTGTGATGGAATACTCCTGTGCTATAAGAAATGATGAGCCCAAAGATTTTAGAAAAACATGGAAATAAATGCATGGAATAATGAAGAGTGAAATTGGCAAAACGAAGAGAACATTGTATATAGTAACAGCAACATTGTTTTAAGAATGACTTGGAGCAAATAAGTCATTTTAACTGCTATAAAAATGCCCAAATAAACTATAAAGGACATATAAAGAAAGATGGCATCCACATCCAGAGAAAGAACTGATAAACAGAAGCATGTATAAGATAATTTTATATACATATACCTATTTGTGTCTGACATAAGTTTTATACAATCAATGCACAGAAGACGGAGATCTTTTTGATTATCAAAGGCAAAACAGTCCTTTGAGAAACACCTGATGAGGGACATATAGTCACATCATGAAGCCTTCTTCTTTATTTCTCTTACTTGAATTATTGCCTAAGCCACAATCTTAAGGGTGGATAGCAGTTGGCAGATGTGTAATAAGAAACATTAGCGTTTCATTTCCTTTCTCAATAATTTGGTCCCAAATGCTATCTCACATAATAGATGATTGAGTAAGCTACTTGTGATTTGGTAATTTTCAATATCCCCCAGTATGGTGATTTCTCCAGAATTCATTCCTCTAAGTATAAATCTCTCCCTGAAGAAATATATTTCTCATTCCTAGACATCAAGATTTCAAATAAAAGAAATTTTGTTATCTGCTACCCTGGAAAATGCTATTACTTTTTTTATGATTGACACTTAACCACGTTGAAGACTGCATTAAGGGTAGCTAGGTAGCTAGGTGGATAGGTAGATACTGGGCCTTGAGTGAGGAATACCTGAGTTCAAAACCAGTCTCTGACATTTACTGCTGTGCCTAAGCAAGACACCCAATCTCCGTCTGACTCAGTTTGCTCAACTGTAAAATGAAACTAATAAAAGTACCTACCACCTAGAGTTATGATAATCAAATGAGTTAATATTTGTAAACTGTTTTGTGCAATGAACACACTGGCACATAACAGGTACTTAATACATTTTTATTCTCTTTCCCTTCCCACTCCCAACCCCACTAGGACCCCATTGTTTCCATACTGATGTTAACTACTTAAATTCATTCTCTAGGGATATTGGGTGGGAAGGAGGGTAGAGTTCACTCACCCAGTATTAGATATGCAACTTTACACTAAACTTTACATTAAATTGTCATCCATTTCTATCTACTTGCCTTTTGGCTCCAGAATCATAGGAGCTGACCTCAAATATACAGACCTTGGGACTACATTCCTCTAAGGTTCGGTACCCAGAAGCGCACAGGAAAAATTCAAAGGGGAATGTCAGAGCACTACAGCAAGCTATGCCATTCCTTGGTTGTTTAATCTGACATTCTCCCCCACACTCCAAAATGAGTATCACCAAGGATCACCAAGAATCCAGTAACAGCACACACAAAAAGGCAAACTGATTAGATCTCAGCAAAGCGTCTCTTCAGAATTACCTATCAATGTACAGTAAGGTCATTAATTAATTAGAACAAAGGTAAAAATCAGCACCAAACAATGAAAAGAAGACGCTATACACAATTATAAGAATTCAAACTTATCACCAGATGGTGTCTTCCCCTTGCCTGAGATTTTGGGAACCCAGCAGTTTGGAACCTGACTATTCTTTTAAAAGATGAACCTTTTCAGGGAGAAGCTCAATATGGTTAACAGCAAGAAATCATTTCCTAAATGTTTCATGGATGGAGTTCCATGGGCAGCTGACTATTGGCACACTCAGCAGCATGGCTTTCTATAGGAAATAAGGCAGACCTCCTGGTGAGCCAGGCATCTTGTGTTTCAATTTCAGGGTTCCTCCTTGGTAAAAGCAACCTGCTGCCTCCTATAGCAGGTCAAGGAACTTGTGGCTATGTCAGGCCATTAAGGAGAGAGAGAGAGCCCTGAGACAGCAGGGCTCAGAGTGCGTAAAGGAGAGTAAAGGCAACATTATTAATTCACTTGCAAGCAAGCTACTCAACTACAACCTTCTAAAGCACAGGTTCTTAATCTGGAGTTGATGAATGTTTTAGAAAAATATTTTGACAGCTATATTTCAGTAGAATTGGGTTTTGGGGGTTTTTGTTTTTGGTAATCCCATGCATTTTATTAAACTCAGTGGACTTCACCAGACTGTCTGGGAGGCCCATGACATAAAAATAGGTTAAGAAGCCCTGTAGGGAGAAGGCCATGAGATTGATGACTTATCTTTCCATATATCACATAAAAGTAAGAAGCACAATAACTAATATTTATATAATTCCTACTAATGTCAGGCACTGTGTTAAGTGCTCAGCCATTATTATCTCATTTGATCTCACAACAACCCTGGAGGATGAGTACTAGTATTATCCAGATTTTCAGATGACTCGCCCAGGGTCACATGGCTAGTTAAGTGTCTGCAGTCACATCTGAACTCCAAGCCCAGTATGTTACCCACTGCTCTACCTGGCTACCCCTCAGCAATGAGCAACTGGATAGTAGGAGACCTCAAGAGAAAAGAAAAAGTTTCTGTCAGTTCAGTATTCTGAGGTGACTGAGTCCTGGAATCCCACCCTCATCCTGCCCAATACTACCTCCCTTGTCCACAAAATGCATGTTTCATTCTACTGATTCCTCCTTTCCCCTCAATCTGGCCTGGTCGGACATCTCCTCTATCATCCCTACAGCCTTCCTCCTCCCAGGATCCCCTGTCTCCAAGGGGCTAGCTCAGTGTTAACCACTAATGTAAAGTAGGAACCTCTGGGCCTTGCCATTCACCCCACTGAAGCACACATCCTTCCAGAGGGTCAACTTTCTTTTGCCTCCTCCAGTTAGACTACGAGCTCTTTGAGATCAGGAACTGTCTCGTTTTTTTTTTTTCTAATTGTGTTATTCCCACAATTTAATACAGTGCTTGGTATATAAAAAGTGCTCAGTTCATTCATTTATACCATCTTCTGACAGGCTCAAGACCCTGCCAATATACTCCTCCACCCCATGTCAAAACTTCCTCACTACTCATGTAATACTTTTTACATTTTACAAAGTACTTTCCTGGAATCATAATCAGGAAAGAATTTCAGATTTTCTTCCACTTCAATTTAATTTTATAGAAGATCAAACTGAGACCCATGGCTAGGTCTGCCTACCAAAGGCTGTACAGGAGCAAGTAACCGAGCTGAAATTCAAAAACAAGTCTTCTAGTTGCAAACCTAGCACTTCCTCTAAGCTCTCACCCTCACTCCCAGCTTGAAGCTGGAAACTTTACAAGTCACATATGTCTAAGGAGATAATTGATCATGATACTACCCAAACTCAAGCTAAGAATGAATAAAACATTTAATCAGGAATAAAGAAAATAGTAAAATAGCAGGCAAACAATTGTCCATTCAAGTGAGTACATTTTCAGTCCCTGCCTCCCCTGTTGTTCCTCCCCACAAAATAAAACAACTACCAAACTTCTTATGCTCAAACTTCCCTAACAGAGAGGACTGGAACCTTCAGAAGAGATGAGCTTGCAATTTACTGCTCAAAAATTGTCCCCACTCTTATCTGCTACCTTCTGTGTCATTCTGTATCTCCATTTAGTTACCAGACTGTCTGTCTAGCTTTTGTCATCACCTGATTTCCTAGGGTCTTGCTCCTTATGGTCACAAACTTCAGAAGTAGCCCCAGTTCTCCTTATCTCTCCTGACATTTCCTCATTGTGACAAGATCATTCTACATTGTAAACAAAAATTCTCCTGGGAAATGAAATCCTGAAAATTTCTCCAAAAAACCAATCATGCTCTTGGCCCAGGAATCACAGGAAACATAGTCCTGAAACAAATATACTTTTTACAAATGAATGATTGCATGAAAAAATATTTTTTTTAAATGAAGATAGTAAAAGTCAGAGTCTGTTACACTTCCAACACATATCCCTAGTTGTGAAGTAGTAGAGGTCAGACTACAAAGGGTCATCTTAGCCATTCCTGAATGCCACTCACAGAAAGGTCACTTACCAACCCCAGGAGTAGGGAATCTCCTTAGGAATAAGGCTGAGTCAACTTCAGGATGACCACCCACTCACCCTCTAGCCCACAGAAATTTGCCTGGGGAAGTGAGGCCACATAGATTGTTGTATCTCACCATCAAATCAAATTATTCAACCAAGAAGAAATTCAATCGCAGTCTAAGTTTCAAATTGAGATTTCTATCAATTCTGTATTAACATCCTCCCTTTCAAGCTTTTCCTTCAGTCTATTAAACAAGCCGACACACAGCCTCTCAGTCGCCAAACCACTGGCCTAATTGTGGCGTAACGGCTTTGGTCCCATAAGGAAGCTGAGCAAGAGCCAGACATGTTTGTGGACCACCAAGCGCTTGGGTCTGGGCTGCTCCTGCATCCTGGCTGAATATAAACCCAGACGATAAAACAGTATCTGGCAGCCTTGTCAAAGGAATATTGTCTTTAGGCTGGGGAAGGAAATGAAGAATACTTTATGAGTTAGAACTGGGTTTAATATTTTAAAGGTTTACAGCTGCTGTTTGGCAGCTGAAAGGAAACCGCTAATTCTGAGGACATTTGATGTTTGTTGACTGCCTGAAAATTCAATATTTTGCTTTTTACATAGCTTTTCAGCAGCTCCTTTGAAGAGAGAGACCCTTTTATCTGGGAAAGGATCTCCTAGGGTAGCTTTTATGAAGAAACTGAAAAATGACCTTAACATGGTGGTGAAGAAATGGAGAAAAAGGAGGAGGAAGAGGAAAGAAAGAGAATAGGAGACAGAGAGGGAACAATGATGGAAGGGGTAGAGGAAGGGAGAAACTATTTATACAGATGTGTTCAACTTCTTTCTAGAAACATGTTTGTCAATATTACAATGGGGAAAAAAGTCAGCATTTCTCCTTCCCCCAGTTCAGCTCATTTGCCCTAGGCCACTTCCCCTGCCATCATCCCAACCTGGCTCTCAGAGGCAAGTGTAACTGTATAATAAATCAGCAAATGTCTGGGCTTTTTATGTCAATTGTTTGCTAATACAGCCTACTTAATAGCATGTATTGATAGGGAAAAGTACATATATATATATATATATATATATATATATATATATATACACACACACACACACATATATGTGGGTGTGTGTCCTTTGGAAGCAAAAAGTATAATAATGTAAAATTTTTTAAATTACTCTATAAAATTCTTAACAATGGAAGTTTTAATTTTTCTTCTGATTCAAACAGATGCCATGGTCATGCATATGATACCGACTTTCTTCATTTTCATCACTGTATTGTCATTCTTTCAGTAAGAGTATGATTACTGAGCATGTTCAGTTTGGTTTAAGCCAGGTTTAGGCAGAATTGTGTAGCCTGTGCATCCACCCTCGCTTGCATGGATGCAGACAGAAATGTATCATGGCTCCAGTCAAGGTTGGAGTTCAGATTTACAATGAAGAAATGACAATAAGCAAATTATGCCCTAAGTTCTTGTTTGGTTTTCTCTTCCAAGTACTCTGCCTGAATTTAAGCAATGAGGAGGTGAGCAGCATATTTGCATTTCAAAAGTATGTTTACATTTTTAGAAGTCTACCCTTTCACACTAGCATCTGGGCTCACCAGGAACACTTTTGCTAAGATCTTAAACGTGACAGGTGTTTCATAAGCAATCAGCCTTTGGAGAAGAAGGCTAAACATAAATGTAATTCATGAATCTGGTCAATGCTGAAGTTACCCAGATCTCAACATCTAACATAAACATAAACATAAACGTAGGATGATCACCAAGAACAGAACACAGTGGATGGACCAGTACAGAATAATGAAACATTACATGTCGCCATGACAGAATGGCAGAAGGAAAATGAATGGCAATGATGAAGAATGACTTAGCACGTGGAAAACCTGTTTGTACCCATTCTAGTTCCCAAAAATAGATGTTTGACTTTTTCATCTGAAGAACATGCAACATATATAATCTATTTTTCAGAGAATTGGAACTACAATTTAGAGAAATGAAGCTGTAATTTTAAGAGACCCATTAAATTACGTTTTCTTTCTGTGAGATCAAGGTAGAATAAGCTACTCAGAATAAGAAGTGGCAAGCAAGTACAAATTCTGGAATACGGAACGTGAGTGTGGGACAGCTGAAATTCACAGTGTCTTAATAAAAGGCACATCTGTAAGGAGAGATATTTGTCTATTATTTTATTTTATGTTATGAAGTTCAAGATTTAGTGCATATTTAAAAAAAAACTTGTACTTCTATTTTTTTGCATCACCACCACTACATGAATGCATTCCCACATGGACTCACACACACGCACGCACACACACACATCCTACATTGACCAGAACTTAGGAAATACATTTTAAAATTGTCAGCTTAATATCAATTTCAAACTATATTTTTCAAAAGTGGTTTTGTTGTCATGTCTTCATGACCCTAATTGGGATTTTTGGCAAAGTTTCTGGAGAGTTTATTTTCCAGTTGATCTGACAGATGAGGAACTGAGGCAAACAGTGTTAAGTGACTTGCCCAGGGTCACACAACTAGTAAGATTTGAACTCAGAAAGATGAATCTTCCTGATTCCCCACCCAGTGCTCTTTCCACTGTACCACCTAACTGCCCCACAAAGTAGTAGGTCTAATTAAAACATTCAATCATTAGAAGAAAAGGAATTTTTGAATTTTCTTTGGTAATTGCTATTTTGAGTGATGCCTGTCCCAAACACATGAAAACTTTCCCATCACAGGGACAGATAAGAACAATTTGTTCCAGTGGCCATGAAGATATCTAAAACAGGTGCTGTGGAGTTTGGTCAGACATTAAAGTGCCAACATCATCCACTTGCATCCCAGGCCATTGTCAGTCATCTTGGCTTTTGTCTTGACACTGGACTTTGATGAATGTGGAAGAGAGAGGGAGGCTGACAACTTTATGTAACTCTGCCTCACTTAAATTTAATTTCCACACAAGTCAAGATATCACCCTGTAATATCATCAATCTTCTTTGAAAACAAGAAAGGAAAAACAACATTCCTCCACTCATTTTAGTCAAGTTGCATGGCCTTAAACAGCAACACTGGCCAGTTCAAAATTTAAGCTTAGGTAAGACATGAGATATTGCTGAAAAATATTAAAAATGGGAACTCAATGGCTCTATTTCTCATCTCTATGTGTAATCCTCTCAGCTGAACCATCATCCACATTTATAGGTCACAGATACTCTCAAAATCTAGATTATGAGACTTTAGAAGGGATCTCACTGATCCTGTAGCCCTTACCCATATAGCCTAAATATTATACTCAAGCAAGATGGTTACCTAGATGATCAAACACAAAAAAATTAAAGAAAAAATATTAAGCATTCCTATATAAATCTATCTGCCTCTAACCATAACCCCAAATTCTTTCCATTTCTCCTCCAAGTTCTTCAGTATACTTTGAATTAAAGACATTGCTTTGAACCGTCTCTACCAAAAGTCCCAAAAAAGATTAAACGATGGGTTAGGGACTATACAAAAGGGGAAGCAGGGAAACATGGTGGAATAGAATTAGTTTCCACTCCATTCCACCGGTAGTTGATGAAATTTTGAAAAGTCATCCATCCCAGTCACTATAATCTTGCTTCTGTAGGAATAATTATATCCAATTCAGTTTCTGATAGTTATGATTCAACTAATTGATGTCCTGGATCTTCCTTCACCCATCCTACTCCCTTACAGGTAGAAATCATTGACCATCATAGCCTGATAATCTCAATCTCAAAGTCAACTGTTGCTTGACAACAAGGCACTTAGATACTGCAGCCCCGAGGCGATGCTGAACATTACAGTTCTCTAGTTGATGAGCAGGAAGTCTATAGTCTAAGGAGCTCAGCCCAATCACTGAGGCTTCCCACTCTCTGCACCCTGTTAAGAAAGTCTCTTTTATTGAAGGAAAAGGTGACTTCAGACCTGCACTTTTGTGAAAAGATTTCATCTCCTTGATATTCTCTCTGTGTCCTAAAGAGAGAATTCAAGCAATTGTGTTGCCTCAGGTCTTCCAATTCTATTTCCCTCCATGACAACTTAGAGGACCCCCATGACTCCCTAAAGAGGTGTATCACTCTACAGAAACTCCTATTAGCCATAAATGGCCTTTAACAATGGATTTTGTCATTACATTTAATAAGAGTTTGTTACCAAAAGTTATTTGCTAAAAATGGAAAGTCAGGTTAATTCACACTAAGGTAGCATACTTCTTTGAATTACTCTGCAAAGTTCAAATACTATATGGAAATATGACAGGTTATCAAAGGAAGCTCTCTAATGATTATACAAATGAATTGTGACAAAACTTCTGGGATAATTGATCTTAGAACATAGAATCATAGAACTTTGGTTCAAAGGGATCTCAGAGGTCATGTAGCCCATCTTATTCATGAGCCAGAAGCCTTACTACAACTCAAGAATTAATCATCCAATCTGTGCTTAAAGATCTATAATAATGGGGGGCTGCCCAGTTCCTTGAGGAAGCTCACTTTGGGACCCTTAAAGCTCTTAAGAGTTCTAGAAAATTCTTAGAAAGTCTCTTCTAACATTAAGCCTAAAGCAGCCACTTAGCAACTTCCACCCCTGACTACAATGTTTGCCCTCTGAGGCCAAGCAGAGCAAGTCTAATTTCTTGTCTACATGACAACCCTTTAATTACATGGAGAAAGTTATCATGTCATTCCTTAGTCTTGTATTCTCTAAGTTAAGCATCCTTAGGTCTTTCAACTTATCTTCCTTTGAGGTGGTTTTAAGTAATCTAAGCTGAAAAAACTGTTGCACAGAACACCATCACAGGCACAGCCTTAAGGCAAAGCAGTGAGGACTCTACTCCAAGTTGACATCAGTCTCCACTCTTTGTGATCATTCAGCCAGTTCAGATTGTACCCAACTTACTATCATCAAGTTCTCTATATCTCTGCAAGGATTCACATGAAGTTCTGTTAAAGGCCTTTGTGAAATATGAGAGGTCTTTGTTACTCACTTGAAACACCATTTTTGTAAACTCTTCAAAAAAAAAAGGTGAAGTCAATTAGCTTGACTTGATAACTTATTCTAGTATATAGTAATCATGGCTTGCCACTCTATACATAAACTCTAACTGTGATAATTTTTACAAGGAGTCTCCCACCCTCACATTAAGACTCCTTGGAATATGCAACATATATTAGGTTCAACGAATCTCTGATCACAAACATCAGGTGAGTCATGAAACTGAGAATGTGTGCTCACCACACGTTGTTTATCCCTGTAATGGAGGGAAACTGAGGCAAAGGTCAAGTCACAGAGGAATTTCTTGTGAAAGTGAAGTCTTCCAAATGCTCTTCTTTGAAGACAATATGTTAATTGAGTCAAGTCCTCACACATTGCAGAGGATCTTGGAATTGTGCAATGACTCAAAGGAGTTTGGTATGACCATTCCTATGACAAAGAAGGAGGGGATAAAGCATGTCTACTGCTCCAATTTCAACATGCATTTGAACAGATAACCTATAGAATTTGACCATCATTTTATATATATATAATATATAATATATTACATATTATATATATGGGACATATAGTAGAAATAGAAAAAAAGTTGATCCCAGAGTTCATCAACAGAGGTGTTGCAGGAGTGCTTTCAAAAAATTGCAAAGTTCCTTTAGTGACCCCAAATTTCCCATGAAAACAAAGGTCAATTTTTAATACCAATATTTCCACAATATTTCTGTATATCAGTAATAAAGAAATTACAAAGATTCTAAAGAACTAAAAATGAGTATCACATAGAGGGCAATAAGAGGCTCATGGTGGGAGCAAGCAAGCTATAACATATGGTATGTGAGGAATTTCTGAGAAAGAAGGAAAATAGACATATAATAGGAGGAGAAGGTGGGCTGGTTATTTGGTAGGGGGTAGAGGATAATATATGGATAGCCAGAGTACCATACTGCTACCCTCAAAATGGAGGGGACAGGGGAAGGGAATAAGTATGAATATAATATCTACTATGGGCCAGGCACTGTGCTAAGTGTTCTCATTTTATTTCCATTTTACAGTTGAGGAAACTGAAGTAAACAGAAATTAAGGAACTTGCCCACTCACACAGCCAAAAAGTGTCTGAGGCTGGATTGGAACCCAATTCTTCTTTATTCCAGGACTAATGCTTTATCTACCATGCCACCAGCTACCTCAAAAAAAAAGAAAAAAAGTAAGGAAGGTTGGGTGAACCTGTATAGTAAACTTAAAAGAACCCATGAATAACATAGAATTAGTAGTCATTGATAGGTTGAAATCTACATCACTGAAATAAACTTTCAAATTTATTAGATCACAGATTTGAGTTTCTGAGAATACTCAGGCCATCTGAGGGAAGAGATGCTCCTTAAAAGAAAGTTTTGTTTCATTTGTACTTCCATATCCCTAATACCTAGCACTGTGCCTGGAATTAATAGGTGCTTAATAAATGATTAGAAATTGCTCAAGCCCCAGCACTTTGTCAAGGCACACACAATCCACACAGGAAAAGTCAAGTATATGAAGAATGCCTATTGTCCTAACTATACTACACATTTGGATAAACAGTTCAAAAAGTCAATCCAATAGAACATACTTCATGGACACACTGCAAATAGGTAATGAGTTGGGCATGGAATTAAAAAGAGAAGAGGATGGGGGGTAGGTATCAGAGCTTTCAATGATCCTAAGTTTATTCCTCAAAGAAAAACTCAGGTTTCCACATCAGTATTTTTTCTGTGATACCATATGGCTATAAATCATGGAATTCCAAAATATTTGAGGAACCAAAATTATGGATAACCCAGCAGACAATGGAGATGTGTACAGTGGGTATAAATGGGCTACAATAGCATACTCATGATTAATTACTTTCAAGAAATAATATACAAGATATCAAAGAGATGAATGGGCAGAAAGTGAGAGGACTTAGTCATGAAGCAAGATAAAGGACAACAGGTCATAAGATCACAAATTTAGAGCTGGGAGGCACTGTTAAGGTCATCTGTCCCAAACCCCTTCTTTTACAAAGAAGGAAACTGAGAAGTTAAGTGATTTGCCTAAAATTACAGAGTCAATAAATGGAAAAACCAATCTAGAACTATTTGAAGGTCTTACAAGGTCCTGGGGGAGAGAGGAGGGAAATATGGAGATAGCTATATGTATGTGTGTATAAACATTCATATATTCCTGATAAGAATTATGGGGGTAGGGGAAAGAAAACATATCTGGAAGCCCCACAAAACAAAGAGACTGCATGTTTGCATCATTCAACACAATTTTAGACCTTCCTGACCTACCCTTAGCAATATAAGATTTTGTGTTTGTCTTTCATTTTCAAGGAAGACCATGACATCAGAGAAATGATGACACATGAGTCACTGGCAAAGGTTGGTCACTGTAATCTTTCCCATTGACTTTCAAGAGTGTGGCTCCCCTCCTTGACCCCTCATTCTGGAGATTATTGAGAAAACAATTAAGATCTATAGCACTCAGGAATGACTCCTGAAAGGGTCAGGCCCCACTGAAAGGCCTCTACAAAGCACATGTACTATTTTACCAAAGTTTTCAACAAAAGAAGTGCTGATCTAAAAGTTTCAAAAATCCATGACTAAAAATCTTTGGGTTTAATTTCTTTAAGTTGTAATAAAAGGGAAAAGAGCCTGGAAATAAGCATCTTACATGAAAACAAATGGTACCTTTTCTATTGTTTCAACTCAGCTCATAAAACTGTGCTTCTGATATTGTCTCTAAGGAATTAATAACTTTACAAGCTGTTGCACCAGAACCAATCATACTCAGACCACCCACTCTCAAATGAAGGCAATGAGACCATAAAACTGGCAATAACAGCTCATCTTCTCTACTCCCCCGCCCCAGCTCCACAGTCTTTATCATTTGGGGTACCAATCTCTTGTTACAGGCTGGGGCAAGCTTGACACACATACCACCCAGAGATGGAGTGAACAAACAGTACAGCAGTGTGCCCTGAAATCAATAAAGTCTGGGGGAGGTTGTCCTAGATGACAGCAGCTCAGCAGGCAATCCTTCATCTCACAGAAAGCATTGATCCAGGGCTTTCTTCAAAATTGGCCAGAGCAGAGCTGGAAGTCCTGTGTGGAGGGGCTGACTGCAAGTCAACCTTGGCTCAAGGGGAGTTCCCACCACACGGAGAATGGACTTCCTTGCCCCCAGGAGCTGCCGTGGCAGGATTCCATTTGGATTTCCCTCTAAATAAAGCCTCTGTTCAACCGCACAAGATGAATGCCTAGGATATAACTTTTATTTTTTTTAGTAGTCTCAAACACTGCACTGAAAGACAAAAAGATCAGGTTCATAGACTCTGCCATTTGCTAGCTGTGTGAGTAATACTATCCAAACCAGTTTCTTCATCTGTCAATAAGGATAATGATCATAATCACAAAGTGGCATAATATGTAGGGCCAGGAGTCAGGAAGACCTGAGTTCAAATCCAGCCTCAGACACTTACTTATGTATGACCTTGGACAAGTCACTCTGCCTCAGTCCCCTCACTCATAAAATGGGGATAATTGGAGTACCTACCTTGTACTGTTTTTGCAAGGATCAAATAAGATAATACTTGTCAAGTGTTTAGCACAGTCCCTGGCACCCAGTAGGCATTATGTAAATGCTTATTAAATCCCCCTTCCTATCCTTTAATAATAGCTTTCATGCCCATTTGATAGAGTTGTTATGAAGTATAAATGAGTTGATGCATAAAAAAACACTGTAAAGGAAACAGTGAGTGTAGCTTGGCTGGAGGGAAAGGAGTGCAAACAATAAATTATTTTTGTTGCCGATCATCCTTTGTTTTTGGAGGGTACAGATGACATTATCAGGGTGATGTCTTGACTTCCAAGTGGACTGGATTAAATGAGGCAGAGCTGTGCCAAGTCATCAGCACTCAGCTAGCAACCACCCCAGCATCGGGGAGCAGACAACCTAATCGTTGTTCTCCCACACATTCGATGTGGATGCTTGACTCTGTTAACTCATTTCTTTAAAAGTTGGGATTGCTTTGTAGCTCTATCTGTCTCACAGGACAGTTGTAGCATTTGGATAATGATAATGAGGTAAAAAGATTTTGGAAAATATGCACACTAGCTAACGGTGGGTGGATTATCTTTTGTTTCAGGTACAAGATTATCATCTCATGTGTTGCCATTATGGATCTTTCTCTCCTTGTCTGTTGTCTTCAGTCCCTGGATTATTCCTTAAGAGGAAAGAAAGGAAGAATCTGAACCGTTGTAAGAAACAGAATATATGAGAGATGATGTGATAGAGACAGGGTATTAGTCTTGGAGCCTAATCCTCTTACAGGAAGATCAGGAACACTTCTGGCAGCAGCATAGCAAGGTGGGAAGGAAAGGGGCAAAATGATGGTGGAGCACTCACAGATAGTTTACAGTGTGGGAAATTGGTAACTGACTTCCCTATGAAAGCCTTTCTATGTTTCTGCAATATAAGTAGCTAAGTTTTGAAATAAAGAAATAGCTTTCATGCTTATATAGATGTTAGATGAAACTTCAAATCTTTATCTCTTCAATCTTTCCAACAGTTTTGCATTAGATCACACTTTACTCTATGGATTAGGCCTGAATTCAGGCACATTTTCAGTAATGAAAACAAAATGATACTGGAATCCTACCAATGCAATGCCATGCAATGCTCTTTCCCTCTTTGACAGACACATTATTAGTGGTAGTGTTTTTGAGACACAATGTCTCTAACAATTCAATTATGTATATGTAGACAGACAACAAATACAAGAAGGGCAATGTGTCAGTGTAGATATAGGCGGCCTTGAAGTCAAGTATATCTGGGTCTCATACGTACCAACATGTACGTGATTCTGGTAGAACAGAAAGAGCATGGGCTTTGGAGTCTTAAGAGCTGAGTTCAAATCTCACCTCTGATGCATACTGCTTGGGTAGTATATGAGCAAGTGACTTAACCACCATGGTCTTTGGTTGACATCTACTGATTGAGGAGGTTGAACTACATGGTCTCTGAGGTCCCTTCCAAGGCTCTAGATTCTTGATCGTATGGTCTTTTCATTTCTAAATCTATGATCTTGTGATCTCTGGGAAAGTCAATTCACCATTCAGCTCCCCAGTCAAGTCTCTAAGAATTCAAGCTGCAGAAAGTTTGCCAGGTTAGCAGAATTTATTCACCAGGAGTTCTGTACACCAACTTAATCACTGGTTTTCTTTTTTTAAAAAAAGGCAGAGGGAAAAAAAGAAAGGGAACTGAAAGATGATACAATCAGATAATCTTTATAGAATTTTTCCATTCTCCACAGAGTGTGACCATGAAGTCATTGACTTGGAGCTTGTCAACCTTCTGGCAGAATTCTGTAGTTTGCAGCTAAAACTATGTGTTTCTGTTTTTAGGAAACTCTTTTCACAAGAGCTTTACTGTGCAGCCTCCATCTTGAAATGTGAACTTGATAGAGGCTGATAGAAGGTCATTACTGTCTCAAATGCTTTTTCTTCATTTCAAAACCTAAGTCATTTTGCAGGAGCAGAAGAAGGCATTCATAGGTAGAGTCACTTTCTACTTACCCACATTGCAAATTATCTATGAGTACTCTACTTTCATTTCCCTTCCTTCCCTTCCCATTCTCTCCCTACTCACAGTCTACTAGAAGGGTTCCCAATATTACTGTAATAAGATTAGCTGCTGTTTTCAGTTATCTATACCTATGTCATGTATGGATAAATAAGCAGTGAAGGGGAATAGCAGCTACCAATTTATAAGGAATGAATGATTCATTAATTCTTCAATAGACATCAATCTCCTCACTGCTAAGCATACATTCCCATAAGAACAAAGACAGACACGAAGTTCCCATACATGCAAAAAGTATTCATTGAAACCATTTTTGTAACAAAATACCCATTGATTGAGGAAGATGTAAATAAATGGTAGTACATAAAATGAAAAATTCAAAGGAAGACACAAAAACTGATGTCATACAGTAAGCAAAAACAGTAAAATAATGCCTAATAATCACAACAATGTAAATGAGAATATTGTTAACCTTCCCCCCATAGGCATTCACAGGGTAGGTCCTAGAAGGGGGAGGATAGTGGTAGGGGGATGTCTATCCCAGGTTTTAGGTACCCCATGGGTCTGTAACCCAACATGGACTTTGGAAAATGCTCAAGGATTCTATGTTTCTAGTCCTCACACTGTTTCTTTTGATAGACTGTTAAAAGACTCCTTTGGGGGCAATTAGGTCTCTTTCCACCCTGTCTGCATCTGAGTATGAGGCAATAACTAATGTATGTCTCTTAAGAGGAGAGAGTATCAACAGTCAACCCTCCCACAATGAAACTACGTGTGCACGGTTCTGTTTTTGCTTCTGTCTCTGTTGTATCTGCTCCTACCTGCCTTAGGTGAATGAGTATTAGAAATAGAACAGATTAGACTACAACTCTGTGAACTTTGACAGACTTTCCCGGAAGCTGAAATGAGTGAGGAAAAATCTGCTTGACCCAACATAACAGTGGATTGCCCACATCCAAGAGGGAGTCACTCACCCAGATAAAGTGGACTTGATGTTGTGAGGGTTGTAGCAGCTACTTTAAGATAGAGTTCATTTCTTTCAGAGACCGAGGTCAAAGAAGGATTGGGGAAAATGCTCTATAATTCTGTTCTTTCTATATCTCCTCAGTAAATATCTCTTTATAAAAGTTAATTGATTGTAATTGGTTAAATCATACTAGAGTGCTAATCATTGGTTCCATAAATTATACTGGAGAGATACCAACTGTAAGTGATGATTGATATTGGTAAGAGAAAACTAGAATGAGGGATTGAGTCAATAGGATTAGAAAGACACTCCCAGACCCTTAGAACCCAGAGAGGAAGACATAGCAAGCTAGCCTGGCTCTAGAAGACCCAATTCCTTGGTGCAAGTGGGAGTTGGGATAAGGAACCCGGAGATTATCAGAGCTATGCTTAAAGTGGGTTTTGAATTTATGTCTTTAAGTATTCTTCTAGTGCTCTATGTACAATCATAGAAAAAAATTGTTCACTGATCCCTGAGCTTCAATCTCAAGCAAGAGACAAATAAAATCCTATGTAAGTGTGCATGCCCATAGGTTATAAAAATCTTTCATCAAGGGCTATGCATGGAAGGAGAAAAGGGTGAGCAAACTGCATTTTGAGAATGAAATATAACAAACATATGGCCTGAATCATAACAACAAAATATATTTTTTTCTTTTTTTCTTAAATCAAAGGAAGACCAAGATGGTGGAATAGAAAGGTGGAGCTACTCTAGCTCTCCCCTCATAGCCCATAAAATACCTGTATAAAATGACTCTAAACAAATTCTAGAGCAGCAGGAGCCACAAAATGACAGAATGAAACAGATTTCCAGCTCAAGACAACCTAGAAGGATGACAGGAAAGGTCTATCACACCAGGCGCAGAGAGGAGCACAGCCCATTGGAGAGGCATGGCATGGACAGGAATGGAGTAGGCTTCAGGGTGTAGAATCATGGACAGCAGCAGCAGTTCTCAGATTTCTCAATCTACAAATGCCAAAGACAGCTTCAAAGGTCAGTACAAAAACTCTTTCACCTGGGTGAGAAGGGAGCTCTGTCAAGCCCCAGCCTGACACCAGGGCAGCAGCAGTCACTGCGGCAGCAGTGTCCACTTTTGGAGCCCTCCACCTAAGGACTCTGGGTGAATTAAGCAGCCAATCTGGGTCTCAGTCCTGAGAGGTGGTCCTGGGGTGAGAAGGAGTGCAGGTATGGTGCAGCTGTTGGAGGCTTTGGAGAGGATCCTGGACAGAAAAACTTATGGTTGCTCTCAGACCAGAGCCCAGGCCAGGAGAAGAGTAAACTCCTCTCCTTTAATTGTGCCACTTTGGAGGAACTGAAAACTTACAGCTCCCTAGAGTATAGCCTCCCCTTGACAAAGGACTCAAAAGTCAAGTAACTGGCTAGGAAAATGCCCAAAAAAGGGAAAAAATAAAGACTACAGAAGGTTACCTTCTTGGTAAAAAGGCATTTTTTCCCTTCCTTTCAGATGAGGAAGAACAAATCATACTATCAGAGGGAGACATCAAAGTCAAGGCTTCTACATCCAAAACCTCCAAAAAAAAAATGTGTGATGGTATCAGACCATGGAAGAGCTCAAAAAACATTTTGAAAACCAAGTAAGAGAGATGAAGGAAAAACTGGGAAGAGAAATGAGAGCAATGCAAGAAAATCATGAAAAGTGAGTCAACAGCTTGCTAAAGGAGACTCAAAAAAATGCTGAAGAAAATAACACCTTTAAAAATAGACTAACCCAAATGGTAAAAGAGGTCCAAAAAGCCAATGAGGAGAAGAATACTTTAAAAAGCAAAACTAACCAGATGGAAAAGGAATTTCAAAAGCTCACTGAAGAAAATAATTCTTTAAAAATTAGAATGGAGCAGATAGAAACTAATGACTATGAGAAACCAAGAAATTATAAAACAAAACCAAAATAATGAAAAAATAGAAGACGATGCAAAATATCTCATTGGAAAAACAACTGACCTGGAAAATAGGTCCAGAAGAAATAATTTAAAAATTACTGGTCTACCTGAAATTCATGATCAAAAAAAGAACCTAGACATCATATTCTAAGAAATTATCAAAGAAAACTGCCCTGATATTCTAGAACCAGAGGGTAAAATAGAAAGGAAAAAAATTCACTGATCACTTCCTGAAAGAGATCCCCAAAGGAAAATTCCAAATTCCAGAGTTCCAAGGACAAGGAGAAAATATTACAAGCAGCCAGAAAGAAAAAATTCAAGTATTGTGGGAATACAATCAGGATAACACAAGCTTTAGTAGCTTCTACACTAAAGGATCAAAGGACTTGGAATATGATATTCCAGAGGCCAAAGGGAATAGGATTAAAACCAAGAATCACCTACCCAGCAAAACTGAGTATAATACTTCAGTATAATACTGAGCATAATAATAAAATGGACATTCAATGAAATAGAGGACTTTCAAGCACTCTTGTTGTAAAGACCAGAGCTGAACAGAAAACTTGATTTTCAAATACAAAAATCAAGAGAAACATGAAAAGATAAACAGGAAAGACAAGCCTTAAGGAACTCATTAAAATTGAACTGTTTACCTTCCTATGTTGAAAGATGTTATGTGTAATTCATGAGACCTTTTTCAGTATTAGGGTTGTTAGAGGGACTATATATATATGTAGGTCTGTATGGGTATGTATGTATGTGTAGGTTATATATGTGTAGGTACATATATGTACATATATGTGCATATGCATATAGATATACACATATATATCTATATATATGCATAGACAGAGGGCACAGAGTGAGCTGAATATGAAGAGAGATTACCTAAAAACAATAGAATTTACTGTTGAATGAAATGTAGTAGGAATAAGAAAAAGGGAGAGGTAGAATGTAGCAAATCATCTCACATACAAGAGGGAAGAAAGGGTTTCTACTACGGAGGGGAAGAGGAGGGAGATGAAAGGAAATAATTGAGCATTACTCTCATGAGATTTGGCTTAAGGATGGAATAACACACACTCAATTGGATATGGAAATCTATTTTACCCTACAACAAGGCAAGGGGGAAAGGGATAGGAGAGGGAAGATCATAGAAGAGACAGCAATTTGGGGAAAGGGATAATCAGAAGCAAACACTATTGTGGGAGAGAATGGAATAAATGAAGGGCAACACAGGACAGAGGGAAAAGACAGTGGTTAGTCTTTTACAACGTTAACTACTATGGAAGTGCTTTGCATTGTTACACATGTATGAACTATATTGAATTGCTTGTTTTCTCAATGAGAGTGGGTGGGGAGCAAGGAAGAGAATATGGAACTCAAAGCTTTAAGAATGAATGTTAAAAGTTGTTTCAGAATGCAACTGGAAATAAAGCTTTATAGGCAATGGAGTATAGAAATCTATTTTGCCCTACAGGAAAATAGAGGGGAAGGATGATGGAAGAAGTATGGGTAATAGAAGGGAGGATAGACTGGAGGAAGGGGTGGATGGAGTGCATATTGTCCTGGGGTGGAGGTGGGGAGAGATGTGGAGAAAATTTTGAATTAAATTCTTGTGGAAGTGAATGTTAAAAACTGAAAAATAAATTATATATGCATATATTTATGTAAATATACATATATATATATATATATATGTATATGAAGAAAATGAGGATGAGAGACCTATGTTCAGACTGTGTTTTCTTGACTGGATATTTATTTAGAAATGTCAGAACATTCTGTTCAATAAAAATTTAAGTTTTATTAAAAAAAATCAAAGGAAAGCCTATAGCACACTGAGTGGCTATTCTGCAGGGCATTTACAAAAGGATACAAAATGAGAGGTATCAATGTGTGATTTGTACTAAAGGACCTTTGAGGAGTCCCTTCTCCAATCCATCCTCTACACAGTTAACAAAGTGATTTTCCTTAAGTGTAGATCTTACTATGTAATGCCCATTCCTCCTCAATAAAGACGCTCTAAAGCTCTAGGGGCTCCCCTTTACCTCCAGGATCAAATATACCAAGCATAAGTTCCTCTGACTTTTAAAGCCTTTCTTACTCTGGCCCCAGTATATCTTTCTAGCCTCATTATACATCACTCCCCTTCCCATATTCCATGGTCCAGCCAAACTTGCCTTTCTATTGGTCCTTACACATAACAATCTAATAGTAATAACCACCACAATGACAGTAATAATAGTACTTTATAGTTTTCAAAGCACTTTGTGTTAAAGCACTAATGTTAAATCATTTGATCTTTACTGGCTATGAGGTATGTGCCACTATTATTCTATTTTTGTAGACTCATCCAAGATCATAAGGCTACACTGCCTTTGAACTCAAGTCTTCCTGACTCCATATCCTATATTCTATTTAAAAGATACTTTTATAGAGGAGTGGTATATTACATTCACAGATAACGTCTTTTAATACTTTTTGAGTTTTTCCAATTGTTGTTTTATTACAGGTCCAGGAGTCAGCACATGCTGTAGTGCAGACAGATTCAAATACAGAAGTCAGCCCTCTGAGGTTTAACAAATAAATGACTGAAACAAATCCAAAGGTTCTTAAAATGACTCACAGTTTCAAAATCATACACACACATACACACATCCCATTCCCCACTGGAGTCCCCAATCTGTTCATCAAATCATCAAGGCTCTTTAGTAATGTTCCATTATTTTGAGACTGCATGAGGTCCAAACAGCAGGCATCTTGACATGGTATTGTCAATCTTCAACAACAAAATGAGCATGTTTGCATAATTGGGGGAAGAAGTTGGAAGAGAGAAGTGACAAAGCAAATCATCCCTTTTTTAAAAGTTCTTAGAAGGTTTTAAAAGTGAGAGAGAGTGATTTAGACATGCCCTGTTACTACCTAAAAACTCCAATTGCCTCTGTGAAATGTCCCTTCATTCTATACCACCCAATCCATTGAGTTATCTTTCCCCAAAGTGAAACATGTGTTTGGAAAGCATCCTTTGCAGAAGGGAGAGTGAAGAAAAAATTGAATTTCAAGATAAACTGTTAAAAAAGAAAAAAAATGTTTCCTGGTAACCACACTTTCTGCAAAACAGCCTGGAAAGAATAGTCATTATAATCATGCCCTGATGATTCTTATCTGTAAAATCACGTTCCATCCACTCTGCAAAATACTTTCTATACTATGATCGATGGATGGCTGCTGTTACTGTGGCACTGGGTTTTATTTAACTGCTCACTAAATAGCGATGTAAAAGTGAGATCTACTTTTTCATTCTTGAACTTTACTCACATATTTTCTCCTTCTTGAATATATTTTAAATGAAGGGGCTTTTTCCCCCTCACCAGGAAATTCTACAAGTACACTTTACTCTGACTAAAATGCACAATGCCTAGAGGGAATGCTTGAAGGCAAAAAAAAATGGTGGCTGAATCCTGTCAACCTACTCAAAAACTGTTCTTCACTGAGCAAAGCTATGAAGGGAAATGGGGGAAAGATTGATGCTTTGGACATTAGGGAGTCCTTCCAAACTGAGCATTACTAAAGACAAATATTAAGGAAAAAAAAAGCAGATATCTGAGAAGATCCATATTTAAATTCAAAGTTTGAGTAAGAAAAGATCTACATGAGAAATTGGGAAAGACTTATGTGAACTAATGCAGAGTTTAAATAGAATCAGAAGGACATCATACAAGATAACCACAGTAACATAAATGAAAAGATTACTAAAGTGACTGTTCACTGTGTAAATTACAAGGCCCAATCTTGGATGCAGGGAAAAGATGAGGAAATAACCCTTTTTCTTTCACTGGAGAGATGGAGAAATGGGTAAATTTAATTTAACCATTTTTCTTTGTGTCCAAGGAAGGCTCATTAGATGATGAAGGTGGAATAGATCTAATAATATAAAACGAATGGCACCAGTGAAAATCTTTAAAAAAGACACACAAATGTAAGGCTTGAAGTAAGGAAGTATGGCATAATGGGAAGAAGGTTGTATCTGATGGAAGAGGACATGGATTTGAATCCCAAATCTATGTCTCAATATCTATGTGACCTTAGAAAATTTTCTGGGAGGTGGAGCCAAGATAAAAAGAGGGACCTGTAGAAGCTCCCCTACATAGCTCATAAAATACCTGTAAAAAAAGACTCTAAACAAATTATAGAGGAGCAGAAGCCACAAAACGACAGGGTGAAAGAGATTTTCAGTCCACAATAGCCTGAAAGTCCAACAGGAAAAGTCTATAGCACTAGTGTGAAGTGGAGAGCAGCACAGTGGGCTGGGTGGCACAGCATGGACAAGACCCTGAATAGGCTCCAGGGTGCCACCAGTGGCAGCAGTTTCCAGATTGCTCAATCCACAAATGCCACAGACAGTTTCAAAGGTCAGTGAGAAATTATTTTAATGTGGATGAGAAGGGAACGCAGTCTGGACCCACCAGCAACAGCCACTGCAGCAGCAGTGTCCATTTTTGGAGCCCTCTGCCTAAAGTCCCTGAAGGAATTGAGCAGCTGATCTGAATCTCAGCCCTCAGGCAGGTCCTGGGTTGAGGAGCACTGGTGTCGTGGAGCTGGAGGCTGCTGTGGAAAGGGAATTCTACTCACAGATTCTGTGCCAAAAAGTTTGTGGTTGCTCCCAGACCAGTGTACAGGCCAGGAAAAGAGCAAACTGCTCTCCCTTGATTGTGCCACCTTGGAGAAATTGAGAACTAACAGGTCCCCAGAGTATGCCCTACTCTTGCAAAAGGACTCAAAAGTCAAGTAACTGACTGGGAAAATGCCCAAAAAAGGGGAAACAAATAAGACTATAGAAGTTTACTTTCTTGGTGAACAGGTACGTTCTTCGGATGAGGAAGAACAATGCATACCATCAGAGGAAGTCAAGGCTTCTGAAACCTCCAAAATAAATATGCAATGGAATGGTCTCAGGCCATGGAAGAGCTCAAAAAGGATTTTGAAAGTCAAATAAGAGAGGTATAAGACAATTGGGAAGAGAAATGAGAGCAATGCAAGAAAATCATAAAAAGCAAGTCAACAGCTTGCTAAAAGAGAACAAAAAAATACTGAAGAAAATAACACCTTTAAAAATAGGCTAACTCAATTGAAAAAAGAGCTAATGAGGAGAAGAACGCTTTAAAAAGCAGAATTAGCCAAATGGAAAAGGAGGTCCAAAAGCTCACTGAAGAAAATAGTTCTTTAAAAATTAGAATGGAGCAGATGGAAGTTAATGACTTTAGGAAAAACCAAGAAATTACAAAACAAACCAAAAGAATGAAAAAATAGAAGATAATGTGAAATATGTCATTGGAAAAAACAACTGACCTGGAAAATAGATCCAGGAGAGACAATTTAAAAATTGTGGGACTACTGAAAAGTCATGATCAAAAGAACCCGGACATTATCTTTCATGAAATCATCAAGGAAAGGTGCCTTGATATTTATTCTAGAACTAGAGGGCAAGATAAATATTGAAAGAATCCATCAATCACCTTATAAAAGAGATCCAAAAAGAGAAACTCCTAGGAATATTGTAGCCAAATTCCAGAGTTCCCTGGTCAAGGAGAAAATATTGCAAGCAGCTAGAAAGAAACAATTCCAGTATTGTGGAAATACAAACAGGAAAATATAAGATCTAGCAGCTTCTACACTAAGGGATTGAAGGGCTTGGAATAGGATATTCCAGAAGTCAAAGGAACTAGGATTAAAACTAAGAATCACCTACCCAGCAAAACTGAGTATAATACTTCAGGGGAAAATATGGTCTTTCAATGAAACAGAGGACTTTCGGGGGGCGGAGCCAAGATGGCAGAGTAGAAGGACACACGTTTACAAGCTCCGAAACCAAAGCCCATAGAATTAATGTAAAAAGAGACCCCCATAACTTCTGGCTCAATACAAGGTGTGCAGAAACGGAGTGGAAGACATTTCCGTGCCAGAAAGCCCTGAAGAGCCGTCCCCGGGGTCCGTCGCACCCCGGAAAGCAGACCCCACCCCAATGCTGCCCTGGTCGTGGCCCCAGAGAAGCTGACCCGAGCAGGCTTCAGGGACGGAAGCTCCGGCAGCTGGGAAAGTCCCTCCGCCCACAGAAGCTACAGGTCAGTGAGAAAGAAGGCTGGGCTAGCGGAGGGGAGCAGAGCGTCTCCGTGACTCGGGCCCCCTCGGGAGGAAGCGGCAGTGGCAGAGACGGGGGCAGGAAGTGGCAGAGGCAGAGGGGTGGGCAGCGGCTGAGGCAGCAGCGGCCCGAGACTCAGAAATCCCCCAGCAGCAGGCAGGATCTTCATTACGGAAGGTCTCTGCATAAAACCTGACGGAGCTGAGCCTGGGAGACGGCCCTGCCCCCACCCCACTCTATTACTGAAGGCCTCTGCATAAAGCCCCTGAAGGAACTGAGCCTGTGAGGCGGGCCCCCCACCCCGCCACAACCCGCTCCATTCCTGATAGTCTCTGCATAAAGCCCCTGAGGGAACTGAGCTTGGGAGGCGGCCCTGCCTCCACCCCAGCGCCAGAACTAAAGCGTGCTGCGGAAAGCACATTTGAATGTCAGAGACCAAGCACTAGCTGGGCGGATCCAGGTGGGGGTGGAAAGAAATCTCAGAAGTCAAGTAACTGGCTGGGAAAATGCCTAGAAAAGGGAAGAAAAATAAGACTATAGAGAGTTTTTTCCAACAAATGCAAATGATCCCGACCTTCGGTTGTGATGACGAGGACGTATTCCTGCCATCAGGGAAAGACGTGGAGGGCGGGGTCTCAGTACCCCAGATACCCCAGGGGGGGTGGCGGGTGGGCTCAGGCCCTGGAACAGCTCAAAAAGGATTTTGAAAAGCAAGTTAGACAGGTGGAGGAAAAACTGGGAAGAGAAATGACACAGATGCAAGAAAAGTATGAAAAACAGGTCAATACCTTGATAAAGGAGACCCAAAAAAATGCTGAGGAAATTAACACCTTGAAAATTAGGCTCACTCAATTGGCAAAAGAGGTTCAAAAAGCCAATGAGGAGAAGAATGCTTTCAAAAGCAGAATGAGCCAAATGGAAAAAGAGGCTCAAAAGCTCACTGAATTTAATAGTTCTCTCAAAATTAGAATGGAACAGATGGAGTCTAATGACTTTATGAGAAACCAAGAAATCACCAAACAAAACCAAAAGAACGAAAAAATGGAAGAGAATGTGAAATATCTCATGGGAAAAACAACTGACCTGGAAAATAGATCAAGGAGAGACAACTTAAAAATTATGGGACTACCTGAAAGCCATGATCAAAAAAAGAGCCTAGACATGGTCTTGCATGAAATTATCAAGGAAAACTGCCCTGACATTCTAGGACCAGAGGGCAAAATAAGTATTGAAAGAATCCATCGATCACCACCTGAAAGAGATCCAAAAAGAGAAACTCCTAGGAACATTGTGGCCAAATTCCAGAACTCCCAGCTCAAGGAAAAAATCTTGCAAGCAGCCAGAAACAAACAATTCCAGTACTGTGGAAATACAATCAGGATAACCCAAGATCTAGCAGCTTCTACATTAAGGGATCGAAGGGCGTGGAATAGGATATTCCAGAAGGCAAAGGAACTAGGACTCAAACCAAGAATCACCTACCCAGCTAAACTAAGTATAATTCTTCAAGGGAAAATATGGTCTTTCAATGAAACAGAGGACTTTCAATCATTCTTAATGAAAAGACCAGAGCTGAAAAGAAAATTTGACTTTCAAACACAAGAATGAGAAGAAGCATGAAAAAGGAAACAGCGAAGAGAAGTCTTAAGGGACTTACCAGAAGTGAACTGCTTACATTCATACAGGGAAAGACAATATTTCTAACTCTTAAAACTTTTCAGTATCTGGGTAGTTGGTGGGACCACACATACACATGTACACGCATGCACACACATACACACATGCACACACATACAGAGATAGAGAGCACAGGTTGAACTGAATAGGATGGGACCATACCTTAAAAGAAATTAAGGTAAATGGTGAGAGAGAAATGTAGTGGGAGGAAAGAGGGGGAAATGGAAGGGGGTAACTATATGTCATTTAAGAGGCAGGTAGGAGTTTTTTTTTTAGTGGAGGGAAAAAGAGGAGAGCTGAGAAAAAAAAAAAAAAACAAGAAGTTTACCCTCATCACATATGACTAAACGAAGGAGTGAAATGCACACTCATTTTGGTATGAAAACCTATCTTACAGTATAAGAAAGTGGGGGAGGAGATATTGCAAGGGGGGATGATGGAAGGGAGGGCAAAGGGAGGAGGGAGCAATTTGAAGTCAACACTTGGGGAGGGACAGGATCAAAAGACAGAAGAGAAACAATGAGGGGCAGGTTAGGAGGGATGGTAATCCAGTTAGTCTTACACAACACGACTATCAGGGAGGTCATTTGCAAAACTACACAGATAGGGCCTATATTGAATTGCCTGCCGTCCCAAAGGGAATGGGTGGGGAGGGAGGGATGGGGAGAATTTGGAACTCAAAATTTGAGGAACAACTGCTTAGTATTGTTGTTGCAACTAGGAAAGAAGACATACAGCTAAGGAGGAATAGAAAGTCATCTGGCCCTACAGGAGAAAAGAGAAGGTGGAGACAAGAGAAGGGAAGGATGACAGAATAGAGGGCAGATTGGAGATAGGGAAAATTAGATTGCTTGGGGTATTGGGGTGGGGGGAGGGGATAAAAGGGGAGAAAATTTGGAACCCAAAAATTTGTGAAAATGAACGTAAAAAGTTAAATAAATAAATTTAAAAATGAAGAAAAAAAAGAAACAGAGGACTTTCAAGCATTCTTGATGAAAAGACCAGAGCTGAAAAGAAAATTTGACTTTCAAACACAAGAATCAAGAGAAGCATGAAAAGGTAAGAGGAAAGGAAAGGAAAGAGAAATCATAAAGGACTTTCTAAAGTTGAACTGTTTACATTCCTACATGGAAAGATAATATTTGTAACTCTTGAGACTTTTCCCAATATTTGGGTAGTTGGAGGGATTATACACACACACACACACACACACACATGCAAACACACATACGCACACACAAACATATGCATATAGAGAGAGACATAGAGCACAGGGCGATTTGAATAAGAAGGAATGATATGTAAAAAAAGGAAAATTAAGTCATGAGAGAGGAATATTTTGGGAGGAGAAAGGGAGAAATGGAATGGGACAAATTATCTCTCATAAATGGGGCAAAAAAAAGCTTTTTCAATGGAGGAGAAAAGGGAGGAGGTGAGAGGGGGAAAAGTGAAATTTACTCTCTTCATGATTGGTGTAAGGAGAGAATAACATGCTCACTCAATTTGGTATAAAAATCTATCTTACACTACAGGAAAGTAGGGGAGAAGGGGATAAGCGGTGGGGTAAGTGGGATGATAGAAAGGAGGGCAAATGGGAGTAATGAAAAGCAAACACTTTTGGGGAGGGATAAGGTCAAAAGAGAAAACAGAATAAATGGGGGGCAGGATAGGATGGAGGGAAATATAGTTAGTCTCATACAACATGACTATTATGGAAATGTTTTGCATAATGACACATATAGCCTATATTGAATTGCTTGCCTTCTCAGTGGGGATGGGTGGGGAGGGAGGAAGGGAGATAAGTTGGAACTCAAAGTTTTAGGAACAAATGTTGAGAATTGTTTTTGCATGCAACTGGGAAATAAAAAATACAAGTAATGGGATATAGAAATCAATCTTGTCATACAGGAAAAGAGAGAAGATGGGGAAAAGGGAAGGGAGGGGTGTGATAGAAGGGAGGGCATATTGAGGAAAAGGGTAATCAGAATGCAAGGTGTTATGGGGTGGGGACAGGAGAGAAATGGGGGAAAATTTGGAACTCAAAATTTTGTATAAATGAATGTTAAAAACTAAAAATAAATAAATAGACATTAATATACATATACATACATATATATTTATGTGTGTATGTACACATATATTTTATATATATATATATATATATATATATATATATATATATATATATATAAAACATGCAAGCCCTTGAAGGCTGGTTTTGTACATATATAATTATAGGATGGAGAATTGCTAAAAAAAATTCTGGGCATCAATTTCATCACCTATAAAATAAGAGGTTTAGCAGATTATCCTAGAGATTCCTCCCAACTCTAAAGTCACACAACTTGAAGTTATCTTTGATTTTTATTCTCCTTAGACTCATTTATTAAATTTTGCTAATTCTTCATTAGACATTGTCCTTGAATTTTGTTTTCTACTATCTTCACAGCCCCCAGGCTTCTCTAAGATTTGATCACATTTTTAAAAATTCTTTTTCCTACCTCTTGATTTTGCACCATGTTCATTTCCCAATATATACCTTCACCCTTATCCTATCCAGCAAACCATTTGTCATAATAGCAATTTTTTTTAAAAAGGGCAGGGATGGGGAGAAGCATTTCAGCAAAACCAACAACACATCAATCATGTCTTACAGAATATTTAATAATTCCATTCCCATAGCCCCCTTCTCTGCAAAGAAAGGAAAGAGGTACATTTCTTCATTTTTCTCCAGGGCCAAACTTGTCCATTATAGCCTAATTGCTTTCTGTATACTTGAGTCAATACAATAAATCCCTGATTGGTCTTAATTCTTCTGGCTTTTAAGCTATCTTTGAGAATATGAGTAGACTTTTTTATAAACAATGATATGATGTCTTTGCTCCCCCTATTGAATCCATTGAACATACAATGTCTCCATAATAGTTCAAACTTATTCAACTCAATCTGGCATTCAAGATTCTTAATTGTCTCCATTTTTCTGTCCAGTTTTACTCAAATATCAAAATGGATCTGTGATCTCACCAATTCAAAGTTCTCTCAGATGACTAACAACATAATCCATCCATGTCTGTCCATCATGAGCAACCCTTCTCTCTGACTTTGTCATTCATTTATCATAGATTCCTTCATTTACTCACGATTGAATGAATATTATTCTTCTGAAAAATGTTCCTTCTGCTCTGGTTTCCTTTTTGTCCTATGCTTTTGTTCATACCCATTAGTAAGACTTTATTTATATTGATTTTGTGTCTGGGGTGTTGGTATTGGCACCATTGAGCCTGTGCTGTGAATAACTCTGAAAGAAGATAGCCCAACCTCGAACAATGTCAGGTTTTACAAGATTTTCCATTCTCATAAAGCAGATTTCCTTAATAAAACAGTTTTCAGGCTTAATCCTCTTCATTTTTTTAAAAATTGTGACATTCTGGTAAAAATAGACGATAGATTCATAGATAGATGAATGGATGGATGGATGGATAAGTAGATATTTAGATGTCAATAAAGTAGGTATGTTAGATGTCAATAATGTAGGTAGGAATGAGTGGATGGATGGATAAATAGATATCTTTTAAATGTCAATAAGGTAAGTATGTTATTTCAGATTCCTCAGTGATACAGATCAGACATGTATCTGCAGCCTATGATCTTGGAACATTATCTAGGACACCATGATCATATAGGTAGCATATATTAAAAGCAGAAACTGAATGGAAGTCTTCCTGACTCTAAGGTCAACCATTTCTCCATGATGCCATGCCATATCTTGTGCGACGATGTTAATTATGAGAATGTAAATATGATAGCAATGGGGTCTAACTCCAGATGTTGAAAGGTATCCAGATATGTCAAACTGATCTCTAGACTTAGTGGCAATATTAAATGGGAATACACATTAAATACTTGCTCTAGCCTTCCTCTACCTTCACCCACCCATTTTCTACTCCCCATGCCAAAATCAGCTATATTTTCAGTATAGCTGCCTGGATATAGTATGAGGAGTATCTAGTAATTTTCTCTTCAGATTAGCCAAATGATACCTTAAATAGCCCACCTCCTCCCCTTTCTAGCAAATCTATTCATTTGCTAAATACTATTAACAGCCAAACAACCAAGAAAACTTGCTACATGTTCCAGTAAAGCTGAGACCCTTAGTGGAGAACCCAGATCCCTTTGTGACAATGATCTAGAGAAGTAATCACATTTAAGGCCTCATTCTGCCACACATGCAGTGGCATCCCATTGTACAGTCCAACCTCTTTCTACAAAGTAAGGCTTACATTTCAATGACTTACCCAAGGTCAAACATCTTATTAGTAGTAGAAATTCTTTCCTTAGGTCTTCTGTTCCGTAGTCATGTTTTTCTCCCACTACGTGCACACACACACTGCCAAGTGGTCTGGTCCCTGGATAAAAAGATAGACAGCATGATTGACCCAAACAGTCCTCACCAGAATAATGCTGTATTTACAAACTTCTTCAAACCACAGACAACATTATCATTGGGAAAGAAAAACAAACCTGTAGATATAAAAAAGCTCGAATTTACAATTGCCAGAAACTACAAACTGCATTTAGCATTGCTAAAATTGGCAATGCACATTGCCAAAAAAAAAAAATCATAGGCATTTTGCAAAAATTTAAACAAAAGTCATTTCTGATTCTTCTTTTGAAAAATATTATGTAATAACTAGGGACAGCTAGGTGGTGTCATGAATAGAGTGCCAGTCCCAGAGTCAGGAAGACTCATCTTCCTGAGTTCAAATCCAGCCTCAGACATACACTAGCTGCATGACCTCGGCCAAGTCACCTAACCCTGTTTGCCTCAGTTTTCTCAACTGTACAAAGGTCTGAAAAAATAAATGGCAACCATTCCAGTATCTTTGCCAAGAAAACTGTAAATGAGGTCATGAAGAACTAGACACGTCTGAAAAACAACTAAAGGACAGCAAATATAATTACAGAATGATCATAGGCTCACAGACCAAGAGTCAGACTTTTCAGGTCATCTAGTTCTAGCCCTTCTTTTTCCATATGAAGAAACTGAGACCTAGAAAGGTTGAGAACTTTGCCCAGGGTCACACTAATAGCAAGTAATAGAGCCAAGATTTGAACTCAGGTCTGTGGATTCCAAAGTCATCATCCCTTCCAGAACACCTTACTGAAAACTCAGAACTCTGGGGCTGGGCAAGGCCACAGAAAGAACTCAATTGTTTGACCATTGCTTACATGGAATATTACTTTCACAAACACTTTGCTGAATAAAAAAGAGGTTCCTTTTCATAGAGTCTTTAAAGTGTGATATGCACTAGAACATAAGAAACTTTCCATAAACTTTTTTTTAAACTTTAAGTTAAGATCAAATTCTTTACCTACCTATGACTGCCATTTAAATAGTGACTTAAGTGTTCAGCCTGATTCTCCCATGTCTGTAGTAATGTCAACAACCAACAATAGCTAGTCAATCACTCCATCAACCTGTTCTGTACCAGGCACCATGCTAGGTGCTGGGAATACAAATTCAAAACTACAGCAGACCCTCTCATATAGTATTTGTAACCTGAGTTCCGAAGTCCTTTGATAGGGGACTCTCTCCTTATTAATGGACATTCATGCCCTGCCCCTTCTGGCCTCCAGCTTCTAGAGAGAAGATGGAAGATGCCACTCCCTTTAGGTTGCTGAAGGAAAAGACTCTGGAAAGAATCTAAATGAGAGGAACTGCCTATCCCCAACATTTCTCTAGCCCTGGCTTACTATATTAGAGACATCATGGAATTTCCTCTTGGGTGAAATCTAAAACTTTTTTTTCTTCATTTCACTGAGTCGTCACACTCCTGATGAAAGAGCTCTGTCAATCTGTATTGTTTGGTACAGATTTATGTCTGTATACTTCCTCTGAATTCTGTTTTGGTAGGGACATAGGTAAATGGATTTCTTTGCTACTTCCTGTATGTATTCACTGTGGAGCTGGTATTTGGTGGGAAATCAAGCCTTTGGATATAAAGCTTGAGATCTTCTTTCTTTCAGTTGATGAACCAGTGGTCAGAAGTTGTATTAAATCTGAAAACTACATTCCCTAGAATGACAATATTTGAAGGAGGAGAATTCTATATAGACAGATATAATTATCTAAGCATAGGTTCTCAAAGTGGGTGATACCACTTCCTGGAATGATCTGGGTGGGTACTTGGGTACAACTTTTATTTTATTCAATTACTATTTTATTCAATCTATTCAATTAATTTATTCAATTATTTTATTCAACAAAGAGGCAGTGGAAACATAAAGAAGAAAATTTTTAAAAACCATTCATAAATGTTTTATCTGTTGCATATCAGAGTTAAAGTCATAGTGATTACATTACTTTCCAAATAAACACACAAAATGAAAGTTATAATTGACCAGTGGTCAAGTCTGCCAACAGATCTTGACAAGCAAGTGTTGGTATAGGAGTATGTCATGCCTTTTCAGGAAATCCAGCATGAATCAGCAGGAATATGTTCATGGAATAACTTCTTTGCAATATGATACTATATGGTTACATGATGCAGTATTGCATCATCAAAATTTCAATGCAATTTTGAAAAATTGCACCAATTTGAAAAAACCACAAATTTACAATAAATTATTAAATTGAAGTTTGCATCTCTTCAAAAAAATTTAAAATTTTTTAAAATGATGCTATTTTTTTTAAAAATGATTAAAGAAAGTAGATTTCCAGGGGGTGCTAAGTAATTTCTTTTTGAAAAGGGAGAGGTAAACCAAATAAGTTTGGGAACCTTTGATCTAGATAATTATTATCGAGATAGATATAATTCTAGTCCAGTATCCCTTTTCTCTCTGAGGAGAGCTGTGTCCAAGCTTTTGCTTCCCCTCCAAGAAAAAATTAGTTTCCCTTGGAGCAGAATAGGGAGAAAAGTGGTGAGAGATATCTATTCTGCCTCCCTTAAAATCATACAATGACAACCACATGCTACATGTGGGGGCACAATTCTTGCCACATATTCAATTAAAAAGTGATTTAAAGCACAGACCTTGAGAAATTCCATTTCTTTGCTGCTTTTTTTGGAGGGAGCCAAATCTGTCAACTTTCACTTAATTTCTGGATAATTTTCTACCTGGATCAGATCCTTTAGCATCAAATGTGGGCATCTGGGAAAGAGAAATACTATTATGGTCAAAATATCTTCTCTGTATCACTTCTCCCTCCCTAAGACCCAACAAGGGCCTGTCCCAGATTGAGATTCAGGAGACGTAGATTCTGCCTCGAAATCAGCCTCATGCCCCAGTTTTGTCATCTGCAAAAGGAATGGTATAGATCACTTTCCTTTAAAGAGGAGCCCAGATGGCGGAGTGAGAGCAACAACTCACCTAAGCTCTCAGACAAACTCCTCCAGGTACCTCTGAAAGGAGAATCTGACCAAATTTTGGAGGTGTGGAATCCAGTGGGAGACAGACGGTGACGGATTTGGAGCTCAGGTTGGATTGGAAGGTTCACGGGAAGGATGTGTTCCGTGGGGGTGAGCCCACAGTGCACAGCACAGCACGGCCAGCGCAGCAGAGCAGAAGAGATCTGAGAAACCTGAGCGGCAGGCAGAACAAGAGGAGCAGCACCAAGGGCAGGAGACAAGCCGAACCGAGTCAGTGAGAGCCGCCCAGCGCCAGATATCAGTGCAGCAGCTCCTGAGACATTCAGCCCGAAGATCAAGCTTCAGTAAGTCACATACCTGAACTTCAGGGAGCCAGGATGGTGGAGTGATCAGTAAATGCTCTCTCCTCCCCCCTTGATGACCGTGAAAGAACCATAAAATATTTCCCCAGAAAAATCCCAGATCAGCAGAAGGAGTCCAATAGTCTCATGACACCTGAGACAAGGAAAATAGCTAAGGGGGATTCCTCTTACAGTGGCAGAGGCAAACCGGAAGGACAGAGGACCCAGGGCACTCATTGGCAGGAGAGGAGCCCCAGGAGGGGTGGGAACACGAATTAGCATCTAGGTATCCCTCAGAACTCCAGGGGAATCAGAAAGACAATAGGACAGCTGGGATTACCAGCCCCTGAGCTTGCCTTTGCCTCAGTTCAGCTGAGATCTCCTGTGACCAGACCACTCCTTCCCCACACTTAACAAGCTAAACCCAGAACCTGCTTTTAGCTTTTTCACACATCAGTTCCGCAAAAACTTCTCTAGCTTCTACCTGAAAGAACCAGAAGCCACAACTCTCAAATCAACATCATGAACAAGAAAAAGCAGAGGGCCGAAAGAACCATAGAATCTTTCTATGGGGATAAGGACCAAAACACAAACACCAAAGAGATCAGAGCTGAGACTGTACTTCCATCTGAAGCTTCAGAAGGGACTATGAACTGCTCGCAAGCACAAGTAGCTCTCCTGCAAGAGCTGAAGAAGGAAATAGAAGATAAACTGGCCAATGAGTTTAAAATTATTGAGAAAGAATTCACTGATGAGAACATCTCTTTGAAAAGGAAAATTGAACAAATGGAAAAGGAAGTTCAAAAATTAACTGGAGAAAATAGCTCCTTAAAAGGAAAAATTAGGCAGATGGAAAAAGAGATCTAAAAGTTAATGAAAGAAAACAATTTGATAAAGATTAGAATTGGGCAAGTAGAAACTAATGACTCAATGAGACAGCAAGAATCAGTCAAACAAAATCTAAAGCATGAAAAGATAGAAGAAAATGTAAAATATCTAATTGAAAAAACAACTGACCTGGAAAATAGATCCAGAAGAGAAAACTTAAGAATTATTGGCCTGCCAGAAACCCATGATGGAGAAAAGAGCCTGGACAATATCTTCCAGGAAATCATCAAGGAAAACTGCTCAGAAGTACTAGATTCAGAGAGCAAAATGTCATCAAAAGAATCCACAATTCCCCTCCTGAGGGGGATCCTAAACTCAAAACCCCAAGAAATATAGTTGCCAAATTCCAGAGCTATCAAATGAAGGAGAAAATATTACAAGCAGCCAGAAAGAAATAATTTAAATATCAAGGAGATACAGTCAGGATTACACAGGACCTTGCAGCTTCTACATTAAAAGACTGAAAGAATTGGAACCCAATATTCCATAAGGCAAAGGAGTTGAGACTACAACCAAGGATCAACTACCCAGCAAAGTTCAGCATAACATTTCAGGCAAGGAGAAAGTCATTCAACGAAGTAAGGGATTTCCAGAGTTTCCTGACCAAAACACCAGAACTTAATAGACAATTCGATCTTCAAATTCAGGTCTCAATAGAATCATAAAAAAGTAAGCAGTGGGGAGGAAAAAAAACCAATTTGTTACTCAATTAGGGCAAATTGCTTACCTCCCTATAAGGGAAGATGATACCTGTTAATCTTGAGAATTGTGCAGCTATTATGAAATATAAAAGTGATATGCATAGAGGGAATGAGTATAAAGTAAATGATATCATGATAAAAAATACAATTTAAGTATGAGAAGGGATTGTAATAGGAGGTGTGGAAAGAAAGAAGCAGAAAATGGCAAATTATATCACAAGAAGAAGTACAAAATCATAGTAGAGGGAAAGAGGGGAGGGAGATGAGCATTGTGTGAGAGGTACTCTCTTCTGATTTGTTTAAAGGATGGAACAATAAACTTAAGTAGATAATCCTAACTAGCTCTATAAGAACGGGGAGGGAGGCTAAAAGGGAGGGAAGAAGCAATAAGAGTAAAGGGGAGTAAAGGGGAGGGGGGCTAAAAGAAGGAGGGGAAGGCGGCAAGAGGAGGTGGTGAAAAGTGAATACTATTGAGGAGGGGAAGGGAGACAGGAGAGCTAAAAGCACAAATGGTGGGAAAGAAGATGGAGGGAAATACACCGATTATAATCATAACTGTGAATGTGAATGGAATGAATTCTCCCATAAAACGGAGACGGATAGCAGAATGGATTAAAAGCCATAATCCAACAATATGCTGCTTACAAGAAACACATTTGAAATGGGGGGATACACATAGGATAAAGGTCAAAGGATGGAGCAGAATATATTGTGCTTCAGCTAATGTAAGAAAGGCAGGAGTAGCAATCCTAATCTCAGACAAAGCAAAAGCAGAAATAGATCTAATCAAAAGGGATAAGGATGGAAACTATATCCTGTTAAAAGGCACCATAGACAATGAAGCAATATCATTACTAAACATGTATGCCCCAAGTGGTATACCATCCAGATTCTTAGAGGAGAGGTTGGGGTAGTTGAAGGAAGAAATTGACAGCAAAACTATACTAGTGGGGGACCTCAACCTCCCTCTTTCTAAACTTGATAAATCTAACCTCAAAATAAACAAGAAAGAGGTTAAGGAGGTAAACAAAACTCTAGATAAGGTAGATATGATGATCTTTGGAGAAAATTGAATGGGAATAGAAAGGAATATACCTTTTTCTCAGCGGTACATGGAACATTTACAAAAATGGACCATGTACTAGGACTGGATTTTCACAATCCAGTGCAGAAAGGCAGAGATAATCAATGCATCCTTCTAAGATCATAATGCAATAAAAATTATGTGTAATAAAAGGCCATGGAAAGATAAAGCAAAAATCAATTAGAAACTAAATAATCTAATCCTAAAGAAGGAATGGGTAAAAGAAGAAATAATAGAAACAATCAACAACTTCATTCAAGAGAATGACAATAATGAGACAACCTACTAAATCTTATGGGATATGGCAAAAGCAGTTCTTAGGGGTAGTTTTATATCTTTGAATGCCTACATAAATAAAATAGACAAAGAGGAGCTCAATGACTTGGGCATGCAGCTGAAAAAGCTAGAGAAAGAACAAATTGAAAATCCCCAAGAAAATACCAAATTAGAAATACTGAAAACCAAAGGAGAGATTAATAAAATTGAAATTAAGAAAACTATTGAATTAATAAATAAAACCAATAGTTGGTTTTATGAAAAAACTAATAAAATTGATAAACCTTTGCTCAATTTGATTAAGAAAAAGAAAGAAGAAAATCAAATTACTAATATTAGAAATGAAAGGGGTGAACTCACCTCCAATGAGGAGGAAATTAAAACAATAATTAAAAATTACTTTGCCCAACTTTACGCCCACAAATTCGATAATCTAAATGAGATGGATGAATATTTTAAAAAATAAAAATTGCCCAGATTAACAGAAGAGGAAGCTGAATACTTAAACAACCCCGTCTCAGAAAAAGAAATTGAACAAGCCATCAATGAACTCCCTAGGAAAAAATCTCTAGGACCAGATGGATTCACAAGTGAATTCTATCAAACCTTTAAAGAACAGTTAATTCCAATAATATATAGACTATTTTTGAAAATTGGGGCAGAAGGAGTCCTCCTAAATTCTTTCTATGATACAAATATGGTTTTGATACCCAAACCAGGAAGAGACAAAACAGAGAAAGGAAATTATAGACCAATTTCTCTAATGAATGTAGATGCAAAAATTTTAAACAAGATTTTAGCAAAATGAATACAGCATCTTATCACGAAAATAATACATTATGATCAGGTAGGTTTCATACCAGGAATGCAGGGCTGGTTCAATATTAGGAAAACTATTAGCATTATTGATCATATCAACAACAACACTAACAAAAACCACATGATTATCTCAATAGATGCAGAAAAAGCTTTTGACAAAATACAACACCCATTCCTATTAAAAACACTGGAGAAGATAGGAATAAAGGGAACTTTCCATAAAATAATAAGCAGTATCTACATAAAACCTTCAGCAGGCATAATACGCAATGGGGATAAGCTAGATGCATTTCCAATAAGGTCAGGGGTGAAACAAGGATGCCTATTATCACCATTATTATCCAATATGGTACTAGAAAAGTTAGCGGTAGCAATTAGACAAGATAAAGAAACTGAAGGAATAAAAATAGCCAAAGAAGAAACTAAGTTATCACTCTTTGCAGATGATATGATGATATACTTTGAGAATCCCAGAGATTCAAATAAAAAACTACTTGAAATAATAAACAACTTTGGCAAAGTTGCAGGTTACAAAATAAACCCACACAGATCTTCTGCATTCCTATATATTAGCAACAAAGTCCAACAGCAAGAGATAGAAAGAGAAATCCCATTTAAAGGTAGGGTAGACAGTATAAAATACTTAGGAGTTTACCTGCCAAAACAAACCCAGGGATTATATGAACACAATTACAAGACACTTTTTGCACAAATAAAGTCAGATTTAAGTAAGTGGAAAAACATCAGTTGTTCATGGGTAGGCCGAGCTAATATAATAAAAATGACAATTCTACCTAAATTAATTTACTTATTTAGTGCCATACCAATTAAACTATAAGATAATTATTTTCTAGAGCTGGATAAAATAATATCAAAATTCATTTGAAAGAACAAAAGGTCCAGAATACCAAAGGGACTAATGAAAAGAAATGCCTGGGAAGGTGGCCTAGCGCTATCAGACCTCAAATTGTATTATAAAGCAGCAATTATCAAAACCACGTGGTATTGGCTAAGAAATAGAGGGGTAGACAAATGGAATAGACTTGGCACTCAAGACAAAGTAGGTAAGGAATATAGCAACCTCCTGTTTGATAAACGCAAAGACCCCGGCTTCTGGGATAAGAACTCACTGTTGGACAAAAATTGCTGTGAAAACTGGTTAACAGTGTGGCAGAAATTAGGTATAGACCCATGCCTGACACCATACACAAGAATAAAGTCCAAATGGGTATATGATTTAGGTATAAAGATTGATACCATGAATAAACTGAAGAGTAAGGAATAGTGTATTTATCGGATTTATGGAGAGGGGAAGAATTTTTCACTAAAGAAGCGATAGAAAGCATTATGAAATGCAAGATGGATAATTTTGATTATATTAAACTGGAAAGTTTTTGCACAACCAAACCCAATGCAACCAAAATTCGGAGAGATGTTGTAAATTGGGAAAAAAATTTTACGGCTAAGCTTGGGGATAAAGGTCTCATTTCTAGAATATATAGAGAACTGACTCAAATGTACAACCATACAAGTCATTCCCCAGTTGACAAATGGTCAAAGGATATAAACAGGCAATTTTCAGTGGAAGAAATTAAAGATATCTATAATCAAATGAAAAAGTGCTCTAAATTACTACTGATTAGAGAGATGCAAATCAAAACAACTCTGAGGTACCACATCACACCTATACGATTGGCAGACATGACAGAACAAGAAAATGATAAATACTGGAGAGGATGTGGGAGAGTTGGAACACTAATTCATTGTTGGTGGAGCTGTGAGCTCATCCAACCATTCTGGAGAATGGTTTGGAACTATGCCCAAAGGGCTACAAAAATGTGCATACCCTTTGACCCAGCAATATCACTACTAGGACTGTATCCCCAAGAGATTATAAAAATGCAAAAGGGTCCCACATGTGCAAAAATATTTATAGCAGCACTCTTTGTGGTTGCCAAGAACTGGAAATCAACGGGATGCCCATCAATTGGGAAATGGCTGAATAAATTATGGTATATGAATGTAATGGAGTACTATTGCGCCATAAGAAATGATGAACAAGAAGACTTCAGGGAGGCCTGGAAGGACTTATATGATCTGATGCTGAGCGAAAGGAGCAGAACCAGGAGAACCTTGTACACAGCAACGACCACAGTGTGTGAGAGTTTTTTCTGGTAGACTTGGAACTTCATAATAACGCAAGAACTTACTAAAAATAAAAAATCCCAATGGTAGTATTCTAACACAAATTCTCTTCCACACTCAGAGAAAGAAATATGGAAGTCATTCACAGAATGTAGCAGATCATGTTTGTATGTGTGTGGGTTTTAGCGTATTATGTTTTGATTTGTTATATGATTTCTTCCATTTATTTTAGTTCGACTACATAACATGACTATTGTGAAAATGTACTCAATAGGAAAGTATATGTAGAACCTATACAGAATTGTATGCTGTCGTGGGGAGGGAGGGGGGTAGTGGGGAAAAGGTGGTGGGGCAGGGGAGATAAAATCTTAATTTTAAGGAAGTGGTTGTAGAACACCAAAAGAGAGAGAGAGAGAGAGAGAGAGAGAGAGAGAGAGAGAGAGAGAGAGAGAGAGAGAGAGAGAGAGAGAGAGAGAGAGAAATCCCAAGATCTTTCCCAGATCTAAAATTCTAATTATTCTATGATTTGCCTTTGATTCGTATGAATGATGTATAGCAGTTAATGGCTAGCCTGAATTTTACAGTCAACAGGATAACAGCAGAAAGTTATTTTTTTAAAGGGGGAAAAAAGTCTTAGCTGTCTCTAGGTGGGTTTTTTCCATAAAGGATATTTGATACTAAATATGTGACCCTTCCCCACTTCCTGATTCTCTCTCCCTGACCAACCCACCATAATAGTCAAAGCAGTAACTAAGCTAGGGAGAGTGAGGCTTTGCTCCAAAGTGACAATAACTGGGGGGGGGGGGAATAAAGGTGTCATGCTTATCCCACAGTGATTGTCACCCCTAGTCTTGCCTCCAGGACTCAACCAGGTATTGTTAATTCTCCTACTTGCTGAACAGTTTTACTCCCTGTGAAAAAAATTCCCTGTTACTACTCTTTAGAAGAATCTTACCAGTCAAGACTCTGCATCATCTGTTACCCCTAAACACAGATGTATTTGGACATACTTTGGCCCTTCTTTAAATCTGCCAGAAGAATTTTGGCACCTTCCCAATGGGAAAGAATTTAGACACAAAGCAAAACATTACCTGCAACTCACCAGGGACTAGCCCTAGGCAGCTCTGTGAAGTAAGGTGAGGCAAAGTTTGTCTTCAAAACTGCATTTCTCAGTTTCTCCCAACTCATGCTTCTATAAATACTTCAAGGATATTACACTCATTCGCTCATTCACTCTTTCCTTCTTGCTTTAGAGGCAGCTTGTGATACAATGCTGGTCCTGAAGTCAAGAGTCCAGAATTTAAAATTAGCCTTAGACACTATACTAGGGGCTACCAATGAATATGAAAATCAGGAAAATGGTTTCTGATCTCAAGGAGGGAAGGAAAGATGAGACGTGCACATCAACAGCTTTATAAAGCACTGTATGACAAATGCCTCCTAAAGAAATATAGGATAATGTGAGAGTTCACAAGAAAGCTTGTCTGTCTACGATAGTCTAAAAAGGCTACATGGTAAGTGTAGCATTTGAAGGAGGTCTGAAAGGATGAGTATAACTGTATAGAGTTGGCAAGGGTGGTGGTATGAGGAGAGCAGGCATGTTTTACAGGCACTTGTTGCTTGTCCTTCCTTCCTCTAAGAGAACCAATGATATCAAGGGGGTGATGTCTTGACTTGCAAATGAATTGGATCTAAGTAAGGCAGGGCTGTGCGCAGTCATTCTCTCCTCCAAGGTCATCTGAAGGGGACAACTGGAAATGGCCCCAGATCCAGTGGAAAACTTTGGTCTTTTTAAACTAAGTCTTTTCCAGGTCTCAGGGTGTCTGAGGCAACATCCATTCAGTGATATAAGGATAGGTAAGAAATGAGGCAACAGATAACCTAGTTTGCCACTCAAAAAAAAAAATCAAATTCTGACCTGAAGATCCTCAGAGTTTCTGGCCAGAACAAAAAGAATTGCTATTTGTATTAGTTATTTGTATTAACTCTGAGCCATCAAAATCCAATGACCAAGTAAGGGTTGAGCTGAGTCCTATTATTAGCAAACCAGTGATTGGATTTAAGTCATGGCAATGTAGTTGCATTTGAATCCCAATGGATTTATCAGAGAGCCTGGTTTTTCAGAGCTTACTTCTAGGTAAGATAGAAGTAAGGTAAGACACTCCAGGTATGATAAACAATCCAATTTGACTACATTATGAATGCAGAATAGTCAGAGATATGATTGAAAAAGTGAATTGGACAAGGGAGACTAAATAACAGGAAAACAAATCTGAACTTCATTTATCAACCAATAGGGAACCACTGAATGCCTTTGATCAAGCAATTGACAAAATTGATGCTGTGCTATAGGATGATTAATCTGATATCTGCATGCAGGAAGTTTGGGAGTGGGAAGAGAATGAAAGAGAAAAGGCCAGTTAAAAAGCTTTTGTAATAATCATAGTAAAACAGTAAAGCATCATCATAAGAAGGCTCAACTGTGAAAGACTTGGTTACTCTGAGCAGGACCATAATCCAAAACTAGTCCAAAGGTCCTGTGACAAAATATGCTATCTACCTCCAGAGAAAGAACTGATGAAGTATGAGTGCAGATTGAAGTATTTTTTTACTTTGGTTATTTTTCTTGTGTTTCGGTGGGGGGGGGAGTGTGTCTGTGTGTGCGTATGTGTCTGTGTGTGTCTGTGTGTCTGCGTGTATTTTCTTCAGCACTGTGGCTATTCTGGAAATATGCTTTGCATGACTTCACATGTAAAATCATTATCATCCTGCTTGCCATCTCAAGGGGTGAGGGAGAGGCAAAAAGGAGAGAATTTGGAACTCAACTTTAAAAAATGGATGTTAAAATTTTACATGTAATTGAGAAATATTTAGTGAAATAAAATATATTGATTTTAAAAATATTCATGGTCAATGAACATGGGATCTTGACCTAGAATGGTGGCAATAGGAATGGAAAGACAAGATAATATGATACATATATATATATATATTTTAAATGCAGAATGAATAGGACTTGGCACATGACCAGATATGGGAAATGAGAACAGTCTCCAAAATCTTAGGTGAAGTATAAGGAAGAGAAAAATTCCAAGATGAATCTGAGGTTTTGAGCTTGAGGGACTAGGAAAACAAAATTTAGGGAAGGCATGAGAAGAATATTGTTGGGTAGGGGAAACAAGATGATGAGTTCAATATGGAACATGGAAACATCAAAGAGAGGAGCTAGAATTAATTTAGTCCAGGCCTTTTTTGCTGCTGATGAGAAAACTAATCATAGAAAGGTGTTAAGAACTTAGCACAATAGCAGGAATGTAAGAGGAGTCATACAAATGATTTTCTCTTTCTCCTCCCCATGTTGAGGATAGGATCCAAAAGGATGTTGGCAAGTTAGGCAGAGTATTAGGCTGAATTCAGTAAGATATAATTCAGTACCAGTAAACGTAAAATCTATAAGGCAGAAAGAAAATAAGCTTCACAAGTATGAGATGAGGACTGAAAGTTCAATTGTGAATCAGCAAGGTAAGGAGGCATCTGAAAAAGCCATTGCCACCTTGGGCTACAATAAGAGAGATTTCACTTTCATTGTGTGTGACTCAAAAAGAGGCATAATAGACACCTTTGGCCTCTTCTCCCCCAGTGCTTCTCCAAGGGAGATTTTAATTCCTGCCGGAAGGTGAAGCAAGAGATTGGAACCAGTGGCCACTCTGCTCTTCTCATGGAGAAGGGGTGCCAGACTGGAAATATATCTACCTGGTTCCCTTAAATATTGTGTCTAGGGGATATGATCAGATTCAAGCTAACTGGATTGCTTTGAGGGAAAGGGGATTCCAAGGCTTGACTCCCACCTAATACCAGTTCCACAATGAGAACACATAGCAAATAGCAAAGAAACCCATCTATCTAAATCATAACAAAACATAAATCAGAGAAGGTATAGATAGGAGAATACATACCATACAGCGCAAAGTGAAGTAGCTTTCCCACTGAAAGCAAGGTAACTCCGCTCAACCAAGAGATGGTATTCTGGATCTCACCCAAGGGGAAAAGCCTTGAACTCCTGGAGTAACAAATTGGAATAGGGATACAATGAAAACCATCATCTCTTCTCAATTCCTCTCAGAGTCTTTTCCTTCAGCAACCTAAAAGTTGGTCACTTTCCAACTCAAAGTTGGAAGGCAATTCGACTTGTAAAGAAAACCAGAAGCTTCACCAAAACCTAGGAGAGGACTAGACTGGCCCTGAAGTCTCAAAGTGGAACTCAAAGAGGACTCTCATTTGGAGAGTCCCAAAAGGGTTGTACTGAGGTGGGATCTTGTTTTCCTCTTTCCATCTCCACTCACCCATCACACAGGGCAGGGCATACACCTTCACCACTAAGAAAAACGTCTCATATCAATGGGTTTCGGAATGCGGGTCACAAGAGTACCATGTTCAGTCCTGAGGGCCAGAATTGAATGAGGACATTGAAAACCCAGATTGAATCCACAGGCAAGAAACCAGGATGGCATAGAACCTTAAGTCCATAACAAATGAAGACTTGGGGAGTTATGATAGCTATGTGTCCAGGTGTTTGAAGGACCATCATGTGGAAGAAATATTAGGCTCATTCTGTTTGATCTGAAAGAGCAGAACCAGGGGCAATGGACAGGATTTGGAAAGAGTCCAATTTAGGCTCAATGTCTACCTAAAACTAGGAGCTGTTAAAAAATGAAATGGACTACTTTCAGACCACTTACTTTAAGACCATCTTGGCAGTCTTCAAGCAGAGATTGACTATAGTAGAGTGGAGATGGCTTTTGTGTGGGAGTTGGAACAAGGAGCCACTGAGATCTTTCCCAAGTCTCAAATTTTATGACTTTGTGATTCTGCAATCTGATGCCTCATCATCAGATAATGGAATATTTTCCTGGAATTCCAAGAGCTTTGCCTGTAGCTTATAAATTCTAGCCAGTCCCACCAGTTCAGAAATGTTTCGAGAATAATCCCAGAGCTGATTCCAAGGAACATCTGGTGATAAATTCTAAAATCCCTGGGGTGTACCCAAGACCTCTAGAATTCATTAAGTCTGTCCTGAGGCATCAAAGTAGAACTTCATTTAAGCAGTCCCATTCCAAAAGACATCTTAGCCCTTTTAGCTTTACAGGAGGTCTCTAGGGAAAGAGTCTCTATGGTCTCCCCTAGCAACCTAGTCCCATTGTGGCACAATCAACCACAACTCAAGGCTCTATGTGTTGACATTGTAAGAGTGATAGAAAAAGAGGGGGCATCTCTGTGTCTCTGTTAGCAAAGGGAAGAGTGGTACTGAGGGAAATAAGGAAGAGAAGTGTTGAAGTTCTAAGGGAAGTATAGAATTGAGGAAAGGTTGTTGATAGATAGTAAAGTTCATTCTGTCTTGGGAAGATGCTTTTTGCTGTCATCCACAGACCTCCAGGTCACTCTCCTTTCTTAATATGTTTACTATCTGACATAGAATCTTTTCTCCTCTGTCCTTCTGCTTCTTCAACATCCTCAATTCCCACATCCTCTGTCTCCAGTGCAACTTAATCACACATAGGAGAGGTCATGCTTTAGATCCTCTCTATAACTCTTTCCCAGGCTGGGTCCATTGGATGTGACTCAGGTGCCAACATGCCTTGTCATGGCTCTGGACAAGGTAACTTTGGACTCACGTGGTGAGTTAGTGGCAAAGTCAGAACTTGTAATTCTCAACTCTTAGTCCAGAACTCTTTTCATTTCATTACATATATTGAGTTTGAGGTGCTTACCAAACATATAGGTGAAAGTGCCTAGCATGGTCTGAAATAAGGTGTTGGAGCTGAAGAGCAAGGTTGGAGGAGCTAGAAATAATAGATATAGGGGGCAGTGAGCTGGTATAGTAGATAGAGCACCAGGCCTGGAATCAGGAGGACTCACCTTCATGAGTTCAAATCTGATCTCAGATACTTACTAGCTGTATGACCCTGGGCAAGTCACTTAACCCTGCTTGCCTCAGTTTCCTCATCTGTAAAATGAGATGGAGAAGGAAATGGCAAGCCACACCAGTATCTTTACCAAGAAAACCCCAAATGAGGTCACAGAAAGTCAGACATGACTGAAACAATGGAGCAACCACAACACAACAACAAAGGAGATGTTGACACAGAGGTGACAATTGAAGCCTGAGAATGAATTAGACTAACCAGGGATAGATCATGTTTTCATAAGAAACTCATCCAAATCAAAGAAGTCTTCAGGACTCACTAGAGTAAAGCTATCATGGTAGAACACTGGGCAACTTGCAGGTATAGAAGATAGATGTTTTGGTATGAGAGTGAGGGATCTCTTCCTACATCATTGGTTAGACTAACTTTTCCCTGAAAGGTAAAAAAAGCTCTTCCTGGGACATTTTCGACTCAGGAGGCTAAGGCTCAAAATATGCCTTCCTTGAGGCGGATATCTGGTTGTCTGAATATGTGGCCAGACATGGGATCCTGGTCATCAGAACAGGAGTGTGCTGGAGCCAACTTGAACCAGCTCTCCAGAGCCAATAGTTTAATTTTCAGTGGAAGAATTTCTATTTCAGAAATCTATTATAATATCAAGGCTTAATTTGTTACTTTTTGATTATCTAGATTGTTTAAAACAACAAAGAAAATGTTAGCAATTTGGATTAAATTTGAAAATGTATGATGCATTCTTCCACCCTTCCCCAGAGCTGGTTGTTAAACATTTTCAGTTCGCCCTTATCTAAGTACTTTCAAAAGTCCCAACCACATGGGTTCAGACTTGATAAGTGTCTCAAGACCATAAAAATTTCACAAGTCACTGTCTACATCTGCTCTGATAACCAAATGTTTCCATGTGAAGGCAAATGTGTATACATCTATCCAAAGCTCAGTGCCAGGGTATCATTGCTGAATATCCTTTCGATGCTATGGCTAAGGAAATCTCAAGACAGTTAGGTGGCTTAATGGGCCTGGAGTCAAAAGAAGCCGAGTTCAAATCTGGTCCCAAATACTGACTAGCTATGTGACCCTGGGCAAGTCACTTAACCTCTGTTTTCCATAATCCACTAAAGAAGGAAATGACAAACCACTCCAGTACCTTTGCCAAGAAAACCCCATACACATACATTGGTGTACTATGGTCCATGTGGCCATAAAGAGTCAAAAATGCTGGAACAACAATAAATCTCATTTTGTTAATCATTAAATAACCATAAATGTCTCATTTTGTTCCAGTGCTGAATCTAAGCTAACAGGATACCAGCCTGATTCAAACCTACCTAAGAGAGGATGCCTTGGTCTTCACAGGCATATGACAACCCAGACTATTCAAAAGAGCAGCCTTTCTACTCCATTTAGCAGGCAAGGTGTCAAAAATACTGTTTAGCACACAATTAAGCATGTGTGAGATGTGTCTATAAAACAATAATAAGTTTCTTATGTGGGTCTTATGGCAATCAATCAGTACTGTGAAAGCCCTGTGAAGTTGGAAACTTCACCTTCACTTCTATAAGCAGTCCTTGCTAGACATCTTATTCTGATTTTCAATGTGTGGGAACATACCAAAAGGAGTATGTGTGTGCACGCACACACCAACTGGTTAGTGTCAAACTACAAGGGCTTTCTCTGGAGCTCATGCTTCTGAGAGAAGCCTTGGCAGTATCTGTCATACCCCAGTAGTAGCATCATTGGAAGAGAAAATGAGATGGCAGTCCCATTTCCCCAGGTTGCTGTTGTGTTTATCCTTTGTTCTCACAGAGGACCATGACATCAGGAAGGTGATGTCGTAACCTGTAAGTGAATTGGATTTAAGTGAGGAAGGGCTGTGCAAAGTCACCAGCCTCACTGTCTCCTCCAGAGCCATCTGGGTCCAGTGGCCAGATATAGATCAGGACTAGAGACAGCCTGGACAGCAGATCGCTTTCTATTGCATAAGAATGCACCATCAGATACAACACAAACTCTTGAAGCTTATTTACCTGCAGAGAAGCCCAAGGCACAAAGGACCCCATTCTTACTGCTCACTTGGAAAGCTCTAATTGAATCTTAAGCCTACAGAGGGTAGTGATAGCTCCCCTAGGGAAAATAAAACAAACTTTACCTATGAGAAGAGCAGCTTGGCATTCGGCATCAGTCATTCATCTGGAGGATTTGTGATGCTTCACAGCATTTTTGGACTTTCTTGCTCTGATTGCTTCTTTGGTAGAAGAAAGAAATGTCTGCAAAATGTCAACTCATTAGGTCTGCCTTCTGTTCATCTCCTGGAAAGTACCTGAGGAGCTTCAAAGTTTACTTGACAGACCTGTCAAATGTCTTATGGTTCTGAAGACCCAACCAACACTACATTCCACAAAATCATCAGGTTAGAGTTGGAAGAGGTCAGCAAGTCCAAGTCCTTTGTTTGATAGAAAAGAAATCTGAGGCCCGAGGTCACACAGGTGGCAAGGAACCGATGGATCCTAGGACTTGGATCCAAGTCCTCTAGTTCCAAAACTAATGCTCCTTCTTTTGGGCTGTGCGCCCTCTCTTCCCTTCTCCAGTCCTGTCCTTGCCTCTTATCTTCTCTCCTCTCCTATCCTCTCATCTCCTGTCTTATCTCCCTTCCTTCGCTCTCCTCACTTTTCCTCTGTCTTCTCTTTTCTTCATTTTCTCATCTTGTCTTCTCTCCTGTGCTCTCCTCTTTCCTCCTCTCCTATATTGCCCTCCTCTCCTTTTCTTTTTCTCACCTCTCCTCTTATATTGTCTCATCTCCACTTTCCACTTCCCTCCCTCCTTTCCTCTTTTTTCTCTCTCCTTTTTCTCCCTATCTCCTTTCCTTCCTTCCTACTTTATTTCCTCCCTCCTTTCCCTTTCTCCTCCCTCCCTCCTTCTTTTTTACCTTTCTCCCTCTTTCCATTCTTTCCTCCCTATTTCCTTATCTCCATCCCTTCTTTCCTTCCTTCCTTTCTTCCTCTTTTCCTCCCTTCCCCCTGCCTTCCCTTTGCTCTTACTTTCTCCTTTCCTTCCTTCCTTTCTTCCTTCCTTCCGTCCTCCTCACAAATGTTTATGTTCAAAGAACCATGTTAAGGTGAGAAAAGACACAAATATTAATAATAATAATATTTGTAGAGCATTTTAACTCTACACAACGCTACACATTTCATTAACTCCTCAAAAATCCTGAGAGGTAGCTAATATAAGTATTATTGTCTCTGTTTTACACATGAGGAAAATGAAATTCAGAGAGGCTAAGTGACCTGTCCTTACCACAAAGTTAGAAAGCATAGGAGGTAAGAGTCAAACACTCCCCTTATTTTGGGTTCCACTCTACTTTCTGGAATGTTCTATTGCCTCTCAGATACAGTTCCTTCATCTTAAGGTGCTTATAATCTGGTAGAGGAAATAAGGTTTTTATGCAAATTGCAACATGACAATGATCATTTATAGACAGAGATGTGTAAATAATTTGGGACCTCGAATTTAGAATCTAGAGCTACAGGGAACCACAGCTCTAGTTCATTTAGTTCAATGCTAGAGAGGTTGAGGTCCTGAGAGGTTAAGAGAATTGATCAGTTTGTCAATGATTTGATATGAACAGGGAAGTATTGAGTAAAGTATCCTAGCATATTTTATCAATGACTGCTATAGACACATAGATAATAAGTTTAAGATATTTGCAGTTGGGAATGATAGTTAACACTCTGGATGAGAGCCAGGACCCTGAATTATCTTCCTAGAAAATTACAACAAATCTAATAAGAAGAAAGTCAATAGAAATACATGTAAAATTTAACATCCAAGTTCAAAACCAGTAGAATTTCCAGAAATAAACAACTGTAACAGAGTTACACCTGGCAGTATTTCCCAGGATTCCTGGCTCAGACAGTTTCCAGGATTTCATTTCTCATGAGTCTGAGTTCTTGATGCTTAGGACAATTTTGTCATGAGTCATAGATTTTCACTGGTGTTGGAAACATCTGAGAAGGAACTAAGAGGAAAGAAACTGCAATGATGCCAGTCCAGACATACCCCTGAGACTTCTTGGAAAAAGGAAAAGAGGCATCTAGACTGGAAGGTGATGACAAGAGCATGGGACATTCCAAGTAAAGGTCTAGGTATTATGTGGGTATCACCTGCCAGCTTCAATCTGGTCATGCCAGAGATGTGGCAAAACTTTCCCAACCATGGAGTATGAGCCATTTAGGAGATTGTTTTTCAAATTTCCCAACAGATCACTGAAGAAACCTGGGGCAGTGGATACACTGCATTCTACAGAGACAGAACAAGATTTTCCCATTCCTAACACTTGAGTCTCAAAGAGTCTATTTTTTTCAGTTTATTCTGATCAGAATTCAGGGGTGAGTTTGAACTCATTCAGGCATGAGGATTAAGATGCTTCAATACATATATTTTTATAATTATAATTAGTTTCAATTAAATGTTTCATTTCAAAAATGCATTTTTCTTACCTGGACTAGTAGTAAAGCACAACCTGAAATTAAAATACGTTAGAAGAGAAAACCAGGTTGAGATGGGGACTTAAACCAACTAAGGTCCACTCATTTTGCAAAATACCATGCCAACCATTGAATCCAGAAGTTCAAGTACATTTAGAGAAGAATAAAATATGGGCTACAGGATTTTTTATATAAAGCTAATGTATCCCTTTTTTCCCCTCCATTTTCTTGAAATGAAATTGTGCTATCACTGTGACCCTGAATTGTAGAGCAGGTCAAGTTGTCACTATGAAAAAATGGAGTTTGGCAGCAGAGTATTTACTTCCTAAACTTTTGGTAAAGGAATGTCACATCAAATTATTTTGCTACTTTCTCCTTGGTTGAATTAGAATTCAATGGGAGTTCCATTATGCAAATTCAGTGGAAAGTTCTGTTCTCTAGTGCAGCTGCTAAAGATAGAGACTTAATGCCACAAGGATCAGGTAGTTCTTGTGAGGGAACAGTATATCTTAAAGACAGGAACCCATTCTAATCTAATCCTTTAATACCTCCATGACACTTAACAGGATGATATACACAGGGGATGCTCATTAAATATTAGTTGAAGGTGCTGTAGTTCCCTATCAATTTAACAGCAAGGTAAAAATGGCTTGAACTTAGGAACATAGCTTTGTATTAATCTGTCTTCCAAATAAGTTTGAAGTATGCTCTCTCTTTTTTAAAAACATATTTTATCTGCGATTAATCTTCTATACTTTCTACATGGACCCATTCTATGTCTTTTCTGCATTTACAGGCAATCTTATTTACAAGATGCTGTTCTTATCCAGCCTTGGACAAGAGCACAATTTCCCAACCAACGAAATAAAATCGTTCTATCATGAAAATTTTTTGGAAAAAAAAAGAAATCGTTGAGGATGCTTTAAGGTAGAGAGACTTATGTACCTTTCCCACAAGCAAGTCAACCTTGGTCTAACAATAATTCACTTTTTGCTGAGAATCCAGAACCTCTTAATTGAGTGCCTTACTTATCTTTGTAGCTCCTGTAGAACACAGAATGTACTCCACATAATAGTTGGATAATATTGTTTTTAATTGAAGTAATAGATACATAAGAAAGTAAAATAGCTAAATTTTTATGTTACATAAGCTATATAAATCTTTATATTATATAAGCTATAAAAATAGCTTATTAGGATGTACTTGTTATTGATAATACCAACAAAAAAGAGAATAGCACATTAGATTAGTAACACAGCGGATCCAACTACTATAAGTTACCAAAAATTGGCATTTATTTATTTTTATGTAATATTCTATACTTTGAACTTTCTATATTTTGGTGCAGGTCCATAGTGCACACAGTGCTAGGTTTGGAGGCAAGAAGACTCATTTTCCTGAGTTCAAATCTGGCCTCAGACATTCAGCAGCTGTGTGACCCTGGGCAAGTCACTTAACCCTGTTTATCTCAGTCTCCTCATCTGTAAAATGAGCCGGAGAAGGAAATGGCAAATCACTGCAGTATTTTTGCCAAGAAAACCCCCAATGGAGTTCCCAAAAAGTCAAACAGAGCTGAAGATGAAGGAAGAAAAACACACTTTGGTTCTACCCACGCTATGCCGTAGTGGCAGGGGTAGTGGAGATGAGCTTATTTCACAGCTAATTTAAGTGCTCCTCCAGCATGTCAGGTGGGATTCCCTGTGGAGAGGGAAGAAAACTTTGGAAACATGATCTAGCCTCACATCATGGCTGGGCCAGACGTTGGCCTTAGGGATCCTGTTTTCATCTATAGAATGACACATGTGGACTTTGTTGTTCTATGAGTTTATTCATGTCTGACTGTACATGACCCCGTTTGGCTTTTGTTTTGTTTTTGTGGCAAAGATACCAGAGAGATTTGACATTTCCTTCTCCAACTCATTTTATAGTTGAGGAAACTGAGGCAAACAAGGTGAAGGGACTTGCCCAGGTTCACACAACTAGTAAGTTGGATTTGAACTCAGAAAGATGAGTCTTTTGGACTCTAGGCCTGGCACTCTATCCACTGTGCAGCCTAGCTGCCTAGGGAAAGAAGGAAGGAAGGAAGGAAGGAAGGAAGGAAAGGAAGGAAGGGAAGGAAGGAAGGAAGGAAGGAAGGAAGGAAGGGAAGGAAGGAAGGAAGGAAGGAAGGAAGGAAGGAAGGAAGGAAGGAAGGAAGGAAAGATTTATTAAGTGCCTACTATGTGCCAGGCACTATTCTAGACACTTCACAAATATTATCTCATTTTATCTTCACAATCCCTGGGGGTAGATGCTATTATTTCCCCTATTTTACAGTTGAGAAAACTGAGACAGACAGAGGTTAAGTGACTTGCCCAGGGTCACACAGCTAGTAAGCTTCAGACGCTACATTTGCGCTGAAGTTAGGTAGTCATTTAAGCCTCCTGGACCTCAATTTCCTCATCTGTGAAATGAGGGGGTTGGATGAGATGATCTAATAGAGCCCTGTTTCTCTAATCCATTTAAATATTTAAGCAATACTTTTTAAATGCTTCAGGAAACAGGATCTATCTCTTCCCCAGACTAATATTTTTCTTTATTAGGAGTTACTTAAATTTTAATACATTAATAAGCCCCCTCTCCCATTTTTAAAAAATAATGTTCAGTGAGACAATATTGCATCTTAATATCCATTCCAAATACCTGAAAGGACACTATAATGAGTTACTGGAGACAAACTGAACTTGGGCACTATGAAGAATGAGCCACCTAGGTCCTAATTAGTTCAATAAATAATCCCCTGAAATGGTCATGTTATTCTAATTCGCATTATGTATTTCCATTGGACTGGAACCAATTACCATATTTTACATCATTATAACTTTGAATAATGCAAATAGTAGTGATTAGAAAGGTCCTGTTTCCCAGAAGACCCAAGTCACCTATCAACTCTAACAATGAGACATGCAGTTCAATGCAAGTGGAGAATTTATTGAGCACATACCATGTATAAAGCATTGTGGCTAGACTTTATAAGAAATACAAAAGAAATACAAAGCAGGGCCCTTGTTTTCAAGGAATTTACTTTCTAGCTGGAGTAACAGGATGGGCATAAAATGAGAGAATAATGCTGCAAACTAGAAAAGGATTGAATCCCCAAAAGAATGGTTCAGTTTCAGAGAAGTGAATTCTAGCAAACTATTTACAAAACCAAGCAAAGAAGCAATTCTCAATGTCTTCCTATATTTTTGCTCTTCCATTTTTGCATCCTCTTTTCCCTTTTTTCTGCTCATCCACCTCCTGTCTTCCCTTCCCTCCCTTTTTTTTCCTCCTCTTTCTTCTTCCTCTTTTTCTTCTCTGTTCTGTCCCATCCTCCTCCCATTACTCTTCCTCCCATTCCTCCTCCTCCTCTCCAGATTCTCTTCCTCCTCCTCGGTCCTGTCTTCTTCCTCCTCCTTTCCCTCTGCCTCCTTCTCATAGCCACAGAAATAGTTCCAGGACCCTGACCATTTGCTTAAAGTCAATTTATGACATCAATCTTTGTGATTCTTTTCAATCCTTCCCACTCATTCAGAAATTCTTTCTACCCCCAGGAAAAACATGATCTTACTCCCATGATAGAATACATTTCTCTCTGTCATCTTTTAGCAATAACAATCCTGGCTACAACCCATTTATTTTCCTGAATTCAGAGCTCAGGTTTTTAAAAATAACATTTTTTATTACCAGTGATAAAACAATTAATTACTTAAGTGAAAAGATTGGAATGATTATTCTGAATTCTGAAAGTCTTATTTTGATATTAAGACATCCTTGCCTCTGTTGCAGTATTTAGGTATACAATACATCATCCATAGATTGATACATGACCCAAAAAAGAATAGAGATGTGCCTTAAGATGAAGCAGAAGTCGGAAAATCTGTCTGTTCCACAGTTCAATATGCAGCACAGACTAAGTATGTCAGAAATCAATAACACAGTGTAGAAGATGCTTTAACAATTCCAAGCACATCTCTTAAAACTTAGGAATAACAAACAAGTTAATCAATGCACCCGAGAGAGAGTCATGTTGTCAGAGATCCATGAAAACAACCACAAAATGTGGGTATTGCTGTTCAAAATGGAAAACAAAACAAAACAAAAAACCCTCATGGATCCCAAAAAGGTCAGAAACTATATCAGTCCTAAATACAACTATCTCATTATATGGGACTCCTTGATCCTAAAATGCCAAGGGTAGGAGACTAGAGTTTTAGGATATCTGAGTAGAGCTAACTCCAGACAATACTTCAGTTTAATCACACCTAAACAACTCTAGGGAATTTTTTATTTTTTTCTCCACTAACACCAAACACTTAAACACCCCTTTGACATGCTTCCTTTTCTTTTTTTAATGAACTTCTCTTGCCAAAGAAAATGAACAGAAAATCTACAAAGGCATAGAGCTATAATGAATAAAATGGACAGAACCTCATGAAAAGTTTGTCCCTATTCTGTGTCCTTGTTTCTATGAAGGAGAACTAGTGCAGCATGGCAGAGAGATGCCAGCCTTGAAATCAAGAAGACAAGAAGACATGAGCCTAAGTTCTACTTATGAAACATATTAGCTGTGTGTGCATAAACAGATTCTTTAATTATTCAATATTCTAAGTCATTCTTTGAATTCTTAAGTTAAAAATGGGCTGCTGAACTGCAATAGCGGAGAGAATTTCCACACCTGGAGATTTTTAAATTGATGAAATCACAGTCCTGAACCAAAATAAAAGAAAAAGATTGGGGGGAGGGGTTATAAATCATCTTTATTTCCTAATATACTCCTTCTTTCAGTTATCTTTTTTGTTTTACATAGTATTTTATTTTTCCAGTTACATGTAAAGATAACAAAAAACATTCACTTTTTAATGAAATTTTCAATTTCAAATTTTCTCCCTCTCTTCCTCCCCTTCTTTCTTTTTAAAATGGTAAGCAATTTGATAAAGCTTTTATATGTGCAATCATGTAAAATATATTCCCATATCAGTCATGTTGTGAAAGAAGAAACAGAACAAAAGGAAAAAAATACATGGGGAAAAAAATGAAAATAGCATGCTTTGATCTATATTCAGACCTGATCAGTCCTTTTGCTGGATATGGATAGCATTGTTCATCATTATTCTTTTGAAATTGTCCTGAATCATTTATTGCTGAGAAGATCTAAGTCAGTCATAAGTGATCATCACACAATGTTGCTGTTACTATGTACAATGATCTCCTGGTTCTGCTCACTTCACTATGAACCAGTTCATATAAGTCTTTCCTGGTTTTTCTGAAGTCTGTCTACACATCATTCCTTATAGCACAATAGTATTCCACATTTATATACCACAACTTGTTCAGCCATTCTCCAATTGGTGGCCATCCCCTCAACTTCCAATTCTTTGCCACCATGAAAGAGCTGCTATAAATATTTTTGTACATGTAAGTCCTTTTCCCTTTTTTACAGACCTAGCAGTGATACTACTGGATGAAAGGGTATGCACAGCTTTATATCCCTTTGGGCATAATGTGAAATTACTATCCAGAATGGTTGAGTTAATAAAGAAAAAGTTTTGTCGAAGTCTAAGGATGAGCATCTATACTCATACTATATCTCATACTATATATAGAAATTCTCATACTATATATAGAAATCTCATACTATATATAGAAATGATTAGAGTACTGAAATAATAAAATGGAAAATCAAAAGAATCCTCAGAGGTCATCTAACCCAATTTTGTGGAGGGGAAAACTGAGACCCACAAATAATAAAAGACTTAGCCAAGGTCACACAGGTAGCAAGGGGTAGAGCCAGAATTCAAACTTAGGTCCTTTGATTCCAAATTCAGCTCTTTTCCCACAGCATTACCAATAGCCTTTGCAGGAAAAAGCAACATAACCCAATAAGGATAATATTGCTTTGTAATATCTATTATTATCACTATTGTTGTGATTGTTCAGCTGTGTCCAACTCTCCACAACCCCAGTTACTGTTTTCTTAGCGGAGATACTAGAGAGGTTTGCCATTTCATTCTCCGACTCATTTTATAGATGAGAAACTAAGACAAACAGGGGTAAGTGACTTGCCCAGGGTCACATAGCTATTAAGTATACAATGTTAGATTTGAACTCAAGAAGATGTCTTCCTGACTTCAGGTCTGTGTCACCCAGCTGCCCAAGTTATTACCATTGGTAATGCCCACATGTAATAGCCAACATTCACATAGTGCTTACTATGTGCCAAGTCCTATGCTAAGCATTTTACAATTATTATCTCATTTGATCCACACAATAACCCTGGGAAACAGATGCTATTATTATCCCCATTTTATCACTGAGAAAACTGAGGCACATAGAGGTTAAATGACTTGGTCAAGGTCACGCAGCTAGTCAAACTGAATTTGAACTTACTCTTTCTCAGTTCTAAGCCTGGTGCTCCATCCACTGTGAATATACAGTGAATTCAATCTGGGAAGGAAATGGGAGTGGGTTGGGGATAAGGAAGATGGACTTTAGATGAGTCCTCAATAATTTCTTATTTGGGCCTTGGCTGAAGATGTAAAACACTTCTAAAAGAGGCTCTTTGGGAAAAGGGATGTTGCTTAAAACAATCCTTAAGCATCCGATGTTGAGTACACTTCAATCAATAGATGAAATGAATCACCAAGATAGGAAAGATGAGGTAGGGAACAAGACACAGAAGCTGGAAAGAAGGGACTGGATGACTCTGACAAGAGCCCCATTTCAAGTTCATGACAAAGGGCTTGGCTGCAAAAGAAGAAATAAGGCTGGTAGAAATCACTGTAGCATCTTCTTTCCGGGACGGAGTGAAGGGGAGGGAGAGAGGAGGGAGGGATCAAAGAGTAGAAAGAAGCAAATTACCAGGTAGGAGAAAAGGAAAACAATAATGTGGTGGTTGAGTCAGCTTTAAAGTTTCATAAAAATAAATATGCCTTTTCAAAGTCATTGACATTTTTTTCTATTTCACTTGAAGCAAAAATCGGTTTAACTTTCTCTCTCTGTTTCTCTCTCCTCCTCCTCTCTCTCTACTCCCTCTCTATCCATCTCTCTCTGTCTCCCTGTCTCTCACACACACACCCACAAATATATATATATATATGTATATATATATACATATATGTATATATATATATATATATATATATATATATATATATATATATATATATATAGTCTTCGCAAAATAGGTTCAAGGCACTCTGCAAGACATATTGCACAAAAATCAAAACCAAACTGTATGATCCCAAGAAATGTATTTACATTTACCATTCAACTAGGGGATAGAAAGAGATAGATAGATAGATAAGAGAGAGAGAGAGAGAGAGAGAGAGAGAGAGAGAGAGAGAGAGAGAGATGGGTGGATAGAACATTTATCGAGCATTTACTATGCACCAGATACTGTGTGAAGCGCTAGGAACACAGACAAAATTTTAAAAGTAAAGATAGTTCCTGCCCCCAAGGAGCTCACCTTCTAATGAGAGAAGACTACACATAAAAAGTAGCTGAAAAAGGAGAGGATGGAAAGTGGGGAGAAGGTACCAGGCGCTCAAAAGGCAAGCTGGAAAAATCCTGAGAGTCAGTAAAGGCATGGCTGGCTTGGGTATTTCCTCAAACAGATCCTCTGAGGAGAAGCTCATCAGTTGGAAGTGGGAGAATCTGGAGCAGGGGGATCCTCATAGGTGACAAAGCTGTGGGGGAAGAGATGCTTTTCAAGGTAAAAAGACTGTCAGACATGGTGTAGAAGTTCAAAAAGTGAGAAGTGGAGCTGGGAGAGGAATGAAGATTAATGAAGAAGGAATGACATTAGGTCATAGATTAAAGCATTTAATAAACACACAGGAAATAAAGTGATCCATACCACCAAGAGGGCAAGGCACTCACAAAAAAAAAAAAGAAGACATGAGAAGGAAGGACACATACAGTGAAAATCAACGGGTGGTAGTAGCTGCTGAGTCATTTCTGACTCTTTGTAACCCCATTTGGGGTTTTCTTGGCAAAGATACTGGAGTGGTTTGCCATTTCTTTGACTCATTTCACAGATGAGAAAACTGAGGCAAATAGAGTTAAGTGACTTGTTCAGGGTTACATAGCTAACAAGTGTCTGAGGTCAGATTTGAACTCAGTCTTTCTGACTCCAGGCCCAGCATTCTAATCATTGCACTGCCTAGCTACCCAAATGGGTAGTACATGTGCATAAAAGACAGCACATCATGAATCAGTGTGGCCAGGGTACATGTGTGGAGAACACGCAGGCAAAAGGATGTGTGTGGACATAGTATGTGAGCTGGCAAAGCAGCTCTCACTAGTGATGATAAAGTGTAATCAATATCTTCTGGTAAAGCCATCATGCTGCTCTCTGATGTTCTCTCTGGGGTATGGCTCATATTGCTTCTACTGAATGTCTCAAATGGTCTCATGGTTGCTGAATTGCTTCCTGCCACAAAATGCTGGATTTTAGTTTTTCAGTATCTTTAGGGTCATCTATTGTACTCTGCTACCATTGGCGATGATGTAGGAAGCCTCTCACTGACAGGGATGTGCTAACTGTTCCTTTACTGCATAGACTGGAGCTATAAGGTATCACACTAATCCAGGTAACCAGGAAAAGCTCTCAGAATCTCCCAAGCTAGTATTAAGTTTATTATTTTCACCAAATTGCTTCCATGGCTTTCACCAAATTGCTAACTCATGGTCCTAGATTCCAAACAATATGGCTTGGGACTTGAAAATTCCTCTTAATTCTTGCTCAATATCTAGGTCTGAATGTATCCTCCCCCTCCCCAATAATATAGCTTTGGAATTCCGTTCTATCCAAACCCCAAAGCAAATGAAGTGGGTGGGCTGGATTAACCAAGCTCTTACTGTCTCACAACAGTCCTTGATTATAATAGAAATGAAGGTGGGGCAAGGATGAAAAGACTAGGTAGAGCCATAAGGACCATCAGCATCTACCCAAGCTCCATATTCTGGCCTTTACAGTGTACGTCTGTAACGAGCGAAATGGTTGATTATTGTGCTGCATTCTGACCAGAACAAACCTTAATGTTCAGCCAGAGAAAATGCCTAAAGCCACGAGATGGAGAGATGGAGTGTCTTGTTCATGGAACACTCAGGAACTCCACTTGGAGTTGTGGCAGTGAATACACTCTATTGCAGCTGTAGACTACCCAGGCCTAAAACAGTTTCTTCATTAAAAATAAAAGGAAAAAATATTATAATTGAAGCAAAACAAATTTGAGTTTGGGGCTAGTTCTTATACAGGCTTCTTTATGAAAACATTGTTAGATTCAGGAATACAAGACTGAGGGAAGTAGAATATTCTCACCATAGAGATGTAGGAACAACTTTTAAAAATATAGTTATCATTATTTAATAAATGATTATTTTCAAAAAAGGATAGAATGATGAAGATCAATTAAAGGGTACAAAACCCCCCAAGAACTTATGAACTTAAAAATATAGGCTATCCTTGCTCCAAAATTCAGGAAATTCTGGAATCAAGACTAAAAATTGAGAGGTTATCTCTTCAGTTAATTACCATTTAGAAAGATGATTTGATGAATGTGCAAAACTTAAAAAAAAACAATATAGGGATCAGAGAATTAAAGTATTTTAGAGTTGTAAAACACTTCAATGGCCTCTGGTCAAACTCATCCCTGGAAGGAATCCCCATTACAACAACCAAAAAGCAATTATTCAGCCTCTCCTTCATTCATTCATTCAATAATTCATTCATTTCATAAACATTTATTAAGCAACTACTCTGTTCCAGTCACTATGTTGAGTGCTGGGGATACACAAAGAAGCAAAAGACAGTGCCTGTCCTCAAAGAGTTCACATCCTAATTGAGGAGATAACATGCAAACAAATATATACAAAGCAAGCTATACACAGGGTAAACAGGAAATAATTAAAAGAGTGAACGCACTGGCATTAAGAGGGATTGGGGAAGGCTTCCTAAAGAGAGGAGGATTTTAATTGAGAATTAAAGGAAACCAGAAAGAGAGATCAGCAGTTGGAGCAGAGGAGGAAGAGCTTCCCAGGCATGGGGGACAGCCAGAAAAAATGCCTAAAGCCAAGAGATGGAGAGATGGAGTGTCTTGTTCATGGAACACTCAGGAAGCCAGTGTCACTGGATCTGAAAATGTATGTTGGGGAGTAAGGTGTAAGAAGATTGGAAAGGCAGAAGAGGGCTAGGTTATGAGGGGTTTTAAATGCCAAAGAGCAGTTTGCCTTTGATCCCCGGGGACAATAGGAAGCCGCTGGAGTTTACTGAATATGTGGTGATTTAGCTGGACCTGTGATTTAGAAAAACCATGTTAGTAACTGAGTGAGAATGGATCAGAGTGGGGAGAGAGACAGGCAGGCTTCGACCAGCAGACTAGAGTAATGATCTAGGTGTGGGGTGATAAAAGCCTGCAGCACCAGTGGTGACAGTATCAGAGGAAGGAAGGAAGTATATTTGAAATTTGTTTTGCCACTTCCAACTTGTTCCTGTTTCTGCCCTCTGAGATGAAATCAGTGGACAGCGTTTAAGTACCTACTATATACTAAACTCTGTGCTAAGTGGTAGAAACACAAAGACAAAAGCAAAGAGTTCCTGCCTCTAAAGAGTATATATTCCAATGGGGGAGGCGACTTGTACATATGTAAGACAAAGAAAGCAGATACAAGTTTAAGATTGGCAAGCAATTGAATCGATCAGTCCACCCTGCTTAAAATAACTAAGAAGATAGACTACAACTTGGTTTATCAGGTGAGAACACACCTATTGACTTGGTCAGTCAAAGGCAGGTTAGGGCAGCTAGGTGGTGCAGTGGATAGAACATCAGTGCAGGAGTCAGGAGGACCTCAGTTCAAATCTCACCTTAGACATTTGACACTCACTAACTGTGTGACCTTAAGCAAGTCACTTAACCCCAGTTGTGGTCTTCTTTGGCAACGAAGGACAAACACACACAAAGACAGGTTATTTGTGAAAAGTTCTTAATGAATTTGGGGCAGCTGGGTGGTACAGTGGATAGAGTGCCAGGTAGGAAGACTCATCTTCCTGAGTTCAAATCTGGCCTCAGACACTTACTACCTGTGTGACCCTGGGCAAGTCACTTCACCCTGTTTGCCTCAATTTCCTCATCTATAAAATGAGGTGGAGAAGGAAATGGCAAACCACTTCAGTAGCTTTGCCAAGACAACCTCAAATGGGATCACAAAGAGTAGGCCATGACTGATAGGACAATAATGAATGTTTCTAAGTATAGGACAGAATGAAATGAAGGCACACAGGAAATGTATTGGAATTGGTTGAAGAGTCAGTCATATCAGGTAAGACTTGGATAAAAACAGATATCTAATTCATAATTGAACATATGGATTATGGGCCAACCTAATGTGAAAGCTTTATAGACAAGCTCCAGGAAGGGAAATCACTTTTGGTAAAAGGGAAGGCGAGGGGATGGGGAGAGATCTTGTCTGTCCTCTCCTTCCCCCTAGATCACAGGATGAGCTTCTCATGAACTTTGAAAAGTCAGAGGATTTAGGACTTTACATGGGCATAGTAGCGGTGTTTACAGAACAACAGTGTCTACACTGGGAGCCAAAGACAAACTACGCTGAGCAGATGGCTTTAAAACAAAAAGAGCTACACCATGCCTACGGGAAGCTTTATAAAAACAAAGGGGGAAATAAGGACTTCTTGGAACTGGGATTTATCTCTCTGCTAAATGTGATCTGTAAGCTTGAACACACCTGAACCCTCTGGCGTCTCTGTATATTTGTAGAAGGATGTGCCCTCTGATTTGAGCAACAAAGTTTGTACCAACTGTTTTTACTATACCCTCTTAGTAAATACCCATTTCTAAAAGCTAAGTTTGGCTGACTAACTGTTGTTAAGTAATAATCAACCAGGGACACCCCAACGTACCCCCAATCTCTAAAGGCTGCCCATAGAATCCTGAGAAGTAAAGGCAAGGATCCTGACATACACAGGAAGACCTGCTACCACAGGTTCTTAGATCTGCTTTTCTAAAAGGAAAGACAACTTTTGAGGGATCAACAATCACTTTAATCAAACACATCTATCATTGACTCAGTTCAGGGGAAAAGTCAGGGCCCTGAACTGCAGAGAAAATATAAAGAAATAATAATCAATAGATAGGGCTTCCAACTGTCTGACCATAAACAATGCATACATCACAGATCGATAGACAGATCCACCTGTCCAACCGTATGTACTTTTTGTGATTTTTACTGTCATGTTTATCCTGGAAGAGGGCTGTGACATCAGGGAAATGATGACAGGACTTGCAGTTGACTTTGTTTTGAGTGAGGGAGGGCTGTGCAGGTCACCAACCTCACTTTTCCTCCAGAGCCATCTGAATCCAGTGACGATCGTTCATCAGGATGACTGGAGATGACCCACGATGCAATGGGAGACCTTGCCCTTTTATGCTGAGGCCTTTTCAGGTACTCACTTAAAGTAAGGCAATGCCCATTCAGGGAACAGGCCTTGCCTCTTTAAGAAATGAGTTAAAGGTTGGCCCCTTTAATTAAAAAGAAAACAAAACAATTAAGCTGGGAGGGGAAGACCCTCAGAGTTGCTGTTCCAAAGAGAAACAGTTAGCATTGACATTCATTCTAAAGTCATACAATATCATACATACAAAGTTAACAGAGACAGAAGCGCCAACATCTGGGTTTTCAAAGCTGGGGGGCTCCTTAGTGGCTGCCCAGAGTCTTATCTGGCCAAACACTTCCAATGAATAAGCCTCAAAGCAAAGCCTCACCTCTGAGTATTTATACACTTTTCAGAGTCAGAGGGCATCACAACCCTTGAGAACCAGTACCTCATTAACAAACTTCCTACAAGTCTCCCCTAATCAAACTCCCCTTAATGGGCAAGCCCATTAATGGGTGGAGAAGATCTTTAATCTCATTAATATCACAACAATTTCCCTCCCTAGACCCAACTTATCATTGGGGGCAGAGAGAGTAAGCCCAGAGTCAGCTCTACAGAAAGAAACCTTACCAGGGAAGATATTAAGGACCAGCAAAGTCTCACATAGAAATAAGCTCTCTCTTAAATTGATCCTTGAAGGAAATCAGGGGCTTCAATGGCTAGAGGTGAGGAGAGAACGTTCCAGGCATAGAGGTCAACTAGTTCAAAGGGACAGAGATGGAAGAAACAAATAGTCCAGTACGGCTGTACTATACTGGAATGTGGAGGCAACATGTTAGTAGATGAGAAATATGGGAAAGGGTCAAGTTGTGAAGAGATATTATGTTAGTAATAGGAAGAAGGAAACCATTGCCATATCTCACACTACATGTGAGAGAGTAAGGTGCAATAAAGCCAGAAAAGGAAGGAGGAGGCCCAGTTAAAGAGGGTTTTGAATGCCAAATGGAGGATTTTATATTTGATCTTAGAGGTATTAGGAAGCTAATTGAGTTTATTGAGTGGACAAGGGTTAATACTGTCAAGCGTACTTTATTAAAATCACTTTAACTGCTATGTAGAGAGAATGAGTAGTGTGAGTAGAAATTTGAGGCCCAGAGCCCAATTATGAGGCTGTTTCAATAACCCAGGTGATGGGGAATAAGAGCTTGAACTAGGATGATGGCTGTATGAACAGAGGGACGTATATCAGAAGTGTTATGGAGATAGAAATGTCAAGATGTGGCAATTGATTAGATTTGTAGGATGAGTCAGAATGAGCAATTGAGAGCAATACCATGTCTGCAAACCTGGGTGACCACCAAAAAGATGGTGATGTCCTCCACTGAAAGAGAGAAGTTCAGGAGACTGATTAGTTTTAGTGAAAAGATAATGAGTTTTTGTTTGGATACGTTGAATTTAATATGTCTACAAGACATCCAGTAGGAAATGTACAACAGGTAGTTTATGATGTGGGACTGGATCAGACTAGACGTATAGACCTGGGAATAATCTGCATAGAGGTGGTAGTTTAACCCAAAGAAGCTGACAAGGTAAACAAATAAGAAAATTCAGGGTGAAAAGAAGAGCCAGGATGGATGTTGGGGGCATATCCACATTAGTGGGCATAACAAGGGAGACTTTGAATGAGTGGTCAGGCAGGCAGGAGAACAAAGAGAGGGTAGTGTTATGTAACTTAGAGAGGAAAGAGTATTCAGGAATTTATCTAATGCTATAGAGAGATTGAGGGAGATGAATATTTGGGCAGCCAGGTGGCACAGTGGATAGAGCACCAGCCCTGGAATCAGGAGTTCAAATTTGACCTCAGACACTTACTACTCTTGTAATCCTGGTTAAGTCGCTTAACCCCAATTGCTGAGAGACAGAGACAAAGAGATATAGAGATGAAAGAAGGAAAGAGGAGAGAGGAGAGACAGACATGGAGACAGATTCAGAAAGACAGAGACAGAGATGACTATTGAGAAAAAGTCATTAGATGGGACAATAAAGATATCATTGCTGACTTTGAAGATAGCAATTTCCGAACAAGCCAAATCCCTCTTCCATAAGACAGAATTCATTTTCCAGTCATTCAAATACTTTAAGACCACAACTTGTCCTCCGTAAGTCTTTTCTTCATGTTAAACATGCCCAGTGTCCTCAGTCATTCTTTATATGATATTGACTCAAGGCTTCAATCCTGATTGCCTTGCTCTAGGTAGTTTTCAGCATATAAAAGTGTCTCCTAAACTGTGGTACCCAAAATTGACCACAGTACTCTAGATGCAATGTATGTAAGAATAAAGTGGGACTATCACTTGTTCCTAGAAGTTATACCTCTCTGAAAGCAAGATTGCATTAGTTTTTTTATAACTGACTCAGCAGACTACTTACACTGAACTTAAATACTATTAAAATCTCCAGATCTCTTTCAGATAAACTCCTCCTTAGCCAAGCCTACTTTGGATTATCCTTATGAAGATGATTTCTTAAGTCTAAGTCTGCATTTATCGCTATTGAACTCACCTTATTAGATTTAGATCAGTGTTCTAGCCTCATCAAAATATTTTTGGACCCTTACTCTATCATCTAGTATATTGGCTATCCCTCCAATCTTTGTGGAAATGACAAATTCAGTAAGGATCCATCCTTTATTTGGTAAGGATTCTTTCCATTATTTAAGTCATTAAGGAAAATTGTTAAATAGCACAAATTCCTCCACTGAAAACTTATCAGATTGACAAATTGATATTAAATCTATTACAACAACTCTGAGTCCTGTTATTCAGAGAATTCTGAATCTGTATTATTTTATTATTGTCCAGCTTCTATAATTCATCTTTTCAACAAGAAAGTATAAATTATTTTATTAAAGTCTCATTTTTTAATAAGACCTGTGATTTCAAAGGTATACAGTGCTCCCAGGGAACTAACTCTACTTATCAATGCAGATCAGCTGCCTTCTCTGCAACTTTTTTGTTACTCAGTCATTTCTCAGTTGTGACAGTCTTTGTGATCTCATTTGGGGTTTTCTTGGCAAAGATACTGGAGTGGTTTGCCATTTCCTTCTCCACTTCATTTTACAGATGAGGAAACTGAGGCAAATGAGGTTAGGTGACTTTCCCAGAGTCACACAGGTAGTGTCTGAAGCCAGATTTGAACTCAGGAATAGGAATCTTCCTGACTTCAGGCCCAGCACTCTATCCATTGGGTCACCTAGCTACCCTCTGTGCAACTTACAATCTTAGAAAGTTGTCTGGGGTACTGAGAGGGAAAGAAAATTGCCAGTATCTGTCACTTGAACTCAGGTCTTCTTGACTCTGAGGTCAGCTTTCTATCCATTGGCTCCACTGCCTCTCAAATGCTTTGCTCAATTCTAAGGAAACTATCAGTAACATTCTCCTGCTCTACAGTAGGTTCATCAAAAAAAAAGAAAGGAAGGAAGGAAGGAAGGAAGGAAGAGAAAGAAAGAAAGAAAGAAAGAAAGAAAGAAAGAAAGAAAGAAAGAAAGAAAGAAAGAAAGAAAGAAAGAAAGAAAGAAAGAAAGAAAGAAAGAAAGAAAGAAAGAAAGAGAAAGAAAGAAAGAGAAAGAAAGAAAAAGAAAGAAAGAAAGAAAGAAAGAGAAAGAAAGAAAAAGAAAGAAAGAAAAAGAAAGAAAGAAAGAAAGAAAGAAAGAAAGAAAGAAAGATTAGCCTAGTGCTTAATGAAGCAGTTCTTACTCTTTCTAATCTCTACCACCTCCCTTTGTACATATTCTTTAATGATCTCTTACTTCACCTGGTTTAGAATTTTCCCAAGAATCAAACAAAAGCTTTTACTTGAAAAGAATAGAACAGCATCTGATTCTCACAAGTCCTTCTTCCATTATCTATGATCTTTTAAATATCAATAACAGCATCTCAGAAATCACATCTACCAATTTTTTCAGTATCATCTGGGCAGATGACTGGAATTTCATCAAGGGCAGCAAATGTTCTCTCTTACTCTGCCTCTCTTATATCTTTATGTATAACTTTAGAAATATGACCAAAAATATAAGAGAGAATCAATTCAGAGGCAATGATGGACTGTGTAACCTCTTAAAGAAAATTCTAACTTACAAAAATGGCAGGGAAGTTCATGTTACAAAAGGTTATTGACTTGAGTTCTTTGCAAGTCTCTTTAAATAAAACTCCTTTTAGCTTTTCAGTGTTTCTTTATATCCAATTGACTCAGAAAAGAGTCTGGAGGACAGAGAAACTAAAGCTGAAAATAAAACATCAAAAATGGTTGGATAAGTAGTGAAAAATGAGATTTCATTTACAAAAATTCAATATGCAGGTAACTTTTCACAAGCTCATCAGTTACATAAAATGAGGCATTTTATTATGCTTAATTCAACTCATGCAACTTAGAATATTTCTGCTTATGTAGGTTAACCTCTGCTTTATCTCCAGGTTTACCATTCTCCTAGGCAGCATACTGATCCTGAACCACCGTTTTATTTGGAAAAGTCAAGGAAATCTTTACTCCAGTCCTACTCTGACACTTGATGATAATGGGAAGGTGACTGACACCAGCTTCTCAAAGGTTATGCCAGTGGAGAACCACTTATTCCAAATCTTACCAAACTGAAATAACTTGGAATGTAGAAGTGTGGCCCAGGCCTAGTGAGGGTCAGGTCAGGGAAACTCATTAGCCACCAGATGATTTTTATTCAGTTACAGAAATTCATAGAGCCTAGAGAGTTTGTGATCTGTGGATCTGTCAGTGGTGAAAGTATGCACATCAGTGAAATCATGAATCCTTGAGGCATTAAGGTTAGTTGATAGAAACTGAGAGAATTCAAAAGGATAGAGCTAATATATTTACCCAAGCTTTGGGGGAAGGGATCTGGTATAGTCAGAACTCCATTATCTGTCTTGGTTGGTACATTGAACCTCAAGAGTGTAGAGGGAAAAATATAAAATGTGTCCTTAGCTGATAAGTAAAGAGGAATATCTATACAGTTCTTGGCCACTCCCCTCTGAAAGTGAGGACTAGATAACCTCACAGAGACAGAAGGGGAAGGGAATCAGCATTTGTTAAGTATAGTGCTAAGCACGTTTAAAATATTATCTCATTTGATACTCATCACAACCCTGATAGGGGGTACTATTATCCCCATTTTACAGTAAAGGAAACTGAGGCAAACAAAGGTTAAGTGACTTGCCCAGGATCACACAGATAATGAGGACAAATTTGAACTCAAGTCTTCCAAAATCCAGATCCAGCGTTCTACCATAGTGCCCTATACCACCTAGGCACAGGTGATGAGTTCAGAAGAATCAAATGGGAGCAAATACATTTTGGAAAGTTTGGGGCAGTCCTGCTTTACAATGGAACTAAATTGTGTGTTCCTGATATCCCATTCAGATAAAAGGTGGGGAAAATGTTATAGATGTATCCTTTAGAATACTGGTCTGCATTCATCTAGCATCCAAAAGAGAAGCTTCTTTTCTGGATAGTATTGAGAAAGGGAAACAAAAACAATAATTTTGGAAAATTCCAAATTGTGGGCAAGGAAAGGTAGTGACATAATTGAAAAAATCTACGCTGGCCTAGCTCTTGGCATCAAGCACAAGCATAAGTATAGACTGAAAGGAATAAAAAACATTCTTTGGAATAAGTTGAAGACTGAATACAAAACAGACCTGCAAATGCCCTTCCGCACTTCTCTGACATTTCTTCCTTTTTTCTAAAAACGAGCATTTGCAGGTGGGCTCCACAATTTGGATAAAAATAGCTGGGCTGGGCTCTATGCAACTGCTCTTTCTACAACTAATAGCAATTTGAGGGTTTTTAATAGGCAAACATCCCAGGGATACAAACAACATCTGCATTAGCACCATTGACGAAGGGAGCCAGGTAAGTGATCTTCAAACCAAAATAGCCCCAAACAGCAGGGACATAATTGCATATTTACACAAATGGCCCAAGCAGTCAGGAAATCTGGGCAAATAGGTCATTATAGCCATTTTCAAGTCATTATGAGCCATTAAATAAATTAAACACACTTTGCAAGTACTAATGACACAATCCTGTGTCCAGAACATCTCCAAAAACATTTATCCAATTCATCTCAGATGACAGGCCTGGCTTCACAGTTTGCCAAGGTAGGTAGGTCATTCAGGGCTGAAAGCCACCTAGGTGTTTCACTTCAAATGAGGAAAAAGAATCTCTAAGGTCAGATTCAAAACTGAAGACTTCTTCTCCACTACCTTCCGCTAACCTACGCATAAACACACACACACACACACACACACACACACACATACGTACACATACATTTTTCTCCTAGTTTCAACTTTGAAATCTCTAACTGATGGATGGCAGCTAGGTAATGGAGCTATGGATAGAGCACCAAGCCTAGAGTCAGGAAGACCTAAGTTCAAATGTGGCCTCAGACACTTACAAGCAATGTGGCCCTGGGCAAGTCACTTACTCCTGTTTGCCTCAGTTTCCTCATCTGTAAAATGAACTGGAAAAAGAAATGTAAACCATCCCAGTATTTTTTCTAAGAAAACTCCAAATGGGGTCACAGAGTGAGATACAACTGAAACAAATGAATAAGAAATGACACCTCAAAGCTGTCCTCTGGAAACCTGTTCTCCTCTCCCTTCAAGACCTCTAGGCCCTAAATCCTTCCCTGCTCTCCCAGGCATCACTCTTTCTCTGGTTTCATTCCCTTACTTCACAATCTTTACACTGTAGTGTCATAGTACTGTCTCCCAAGTTTGAATCCCTTGAGCCCTGTGTCCTTGGATGACTCTGCCTTCTAATTCCAAACCTTGGATGTCCTCCATCATCCACCTTCCCTATTCCCATTCCCAAGAACCACTTCTTGTGTACTATATGTGACAAAGTTTTATTATTTTATCTCAATGGGACCTTTATCGCTAAAGGAAGCACAGTCTACAGGAAAGAGGAATGACCCCAGAGTTAGTCATTTCAAATCTACTCTTTGAAACTGAGTCTGTATGACCTTGGGCAAGTCACTAAACCTTCTCTGTAAAATAAGGAGGCTGTGCTAGTTAGCCTCTGAGTTCCCTTCTACATCGATAATCTTGATCATACTCACCACACAGGTGACTGTGACCTTCCTCTTTTCTCTTTTTATTAACAACCTTTAGGCTACCCTGACCTCTGAGTTCATCAGCCTCTTTCATGCCCATGACCTCCGTCTATACTCTACTTCAGCTATCCACAGGAGCAATTATATCTGAGACCTCACCATGATCCCAAACTGTTTACCACCCAGACTATGAGTTCTGAAATTACCTTCTCTAAACACTCTCTCTCTCTCTCTCTCTCTCTCTCTCTCTCTCTCTCTCTCTCTCTCTCTCTCTCTCTCTCTCTCTTCTCTTCTCTCTCTCTCTCTCTCTCTCTCTCTCTCTCTCTCTCTCTCTCTCTCTCTCTCTCTTCACTTTTCTCACTGCCTAATTCCTAAATCTGTTCTTTGCACTTCCTGAAATGTTGCCCTCCTGGCTTCACCCTCTTCACCTCCAACTCCCAGCTTCCTTCATTCCTGGCTAAATCCTGTCTTCTACAGGAAGTATTTTCTGATCTCTCTTAATGCCAGTGCTTTCAATGTGTTGATTATCTCCAATTCATCCTATATATGTCTTCTTGGTATATACATAGTTGTTTTCTTGCTATCTCTTCCACTGGACTGCGAGCTCTTTGAGAGCAGGAGCTGGGTTTTTTTGTATTGTTTTGGTTTAGTTTGGGGTTTTTTTTTTGCCTTTTTTTGTATTCCCAATGCTTAACACAGTGCCTGCCACGTAACAGGTGATTAATAAACGCTTGTTAACTTGATTTGCAATGTCCTAGAATCTGCAACTCTCTCTGCTCTGTTCTGGCCTTCTTTTTTTCCTTTCACAGTCTTGATCCTATGATTACCCAGTTTTACTAAGTATTATCCTCCACCCTTGACTCTCCAACTATTCACAACCGGTTAATCCTGCACCTTGGGCTTCTCCAGAGTCTATAGATACCTGAGCCACTGAAAGAAACTGAAGGAAGTCATGGGATTATGCCGACTCAGTCCACCAAAATCCCTCACTGACTTGCGAAGATCCTTTTATTCATCTTTGATTAATTCCTCATCTCACCACCCACAGTGATGTTCTAAAACCAGTGGTTTTAGGACAAGGTAGTTGTTCTAAACCAAGTGTTGGGAACCTGCGACCTTGAGGCTCCTTCCTTGTGGCCTTCTGGGTCCTTGAGTGCAGCCTTTTGACTGAGTCCAAGTTTTACAGAAGAAATCCTTTGATTAAGGGAATTCTTTTGGATTCAATCAAAGAGCCACACTTGAAGACCTAGAGGGCCATATATGATTTAGAATATGAACCTTCTCCTTTGTCCTTAAGCCCCCAGCCACATTATATTCAAGTAAAATTGGATTACCTCAAAGACTCTATGTGTCACCCTCCCATCTCTGAGTATATGAGCAAACTATTCCCCATGAAAAGAATGTATTTTCTTATCATCTTCAATTTTCAGAATGCTTAACTTCCTTCAAGAGATGCCACATGGCACACTGAATAGAGGACCAGCCTTGATGTCCAGAAGACCCGAGTTCAAGTTTTGTCTCTAATACATACTAGCTCTGTGACCAAGGATAAAACACTTGACTTCTAGATGCCATAGACAATTTTTTTAACTATAAATTCAAGCAAGCATTTATTTTTAAAAATTTATTTATCTATTAACTTATGGAATAAAAGAAGCATTTCCATAACATAGAATAGTTTTAAAAAATGATGATTGCACATAAAACTGCAACTCTATCGTGTACAACATGCTCTACTTTTTAAATATATAATAGTTATCGTGTAAATTTTCCTCCATTTCTTTCTCCCCCTGCCTCAGCCTGAGAGATGGCTACCATTAAACACAAATAGGCACATATATGTAAATTTGTAAACTTCGTAAATATGTAAATTATTCTATACAAATTTCTATTTATCAGTTCTTGCTCTAATTATAGGAGCAAAGAACTGAAAATCTCAGGGATGCAAAACAAGCATTTATCAAGCAACTCTATGTGCCAGGCTCTGCTAGGCACTGTGAATACAAGACAATGTTTTGTTGATCTATATCAGGAGAAGGAGTTTCCATATCAGAAGTTCCTCCGACCAAAAACTTCCTCCAAGGCACCTTCACTGGTGTTACCTCCTCTAGGAAACCTTCACTGCTTTTCAAGTTCAGCTGAAAGTGTTCACCCCCTCCTCAAATCACCATAGAGAATTTTGTCTGAATCAGTCCTTGGTCCCCATCACTTGGTATCTTTACCTATAAACCCCCACTAGAGTAAAAGTAAGCTTCCAAAAATCAGGTGCATCATGCCATGCCTGTTATAGTCACTCAGTGAAAGTTTTTCCATTGAATTTTGAAATTTTAAAACTATAAACTCAGTCTTCAACCTCCTCTATCTCAGTCCATAACTTCACCTTCTATTTTACTGGGGAAGTGGAGGGAGGGAGGGAATTAAAATCAATTTTGCCCTGAACTAAAGCTCTCTGTGTCTTCACTCTTTGCTTTCCTCCACCGTTAGGGATATAACCCACTTCCTTGTCAAAGCCATTCCTTTCACTTCTTCTATTGCTCCAAATCCCTCTCATTCCCTGCCTCCTGGGACCTTTCTATACAGACCATTCCCTCTCCTAGTCTTTAATTTCTCCTTCTCTGCTGGTTCCTTCCTCCCTTCCTACAAACATGTTCCAGACCCTCTCGTCCTAATACAAATGAGCAACCAATTTTTGCTAGACCCTGCTTCCCTCACTCAAACTATTGTCCATTGTCTCTCCTCCCAGCCCCTGTTCAATTTCTAGAAGGCATGTTTAATACTCACTGCTTCCACAGCATTTCTCAACCCTCTCTTATCTTCAGTCCCTACCCCTCTCCTGCAAATGCTCTATGATCACCTAAAACTCTTAACTGCCAAGTCTAATGACCTTTTCTCAATCATCATCCCTCCGTTCCTTTCTATAGAATTTCACATCATTAGCCACCCCCTCCTTCCTCACACTGATTCCCTTGCTTCTGTTACAGAGAAGCTCTCTCCTGGCTCTCTTTCTACCTATAAGATGATGCCTCAGTTTCTTTTACTCGTTGATTCGTCTTCTCCTTACTCCGTAACAGTGGGTCTCCTCCAGAGTCCCATTTTCAGTTCGTTTATCTTTTCTCTCTACACTCTCTCACTTGGTGAGTTCAGCTCCTCTCCAGGTATAAACTACATATCGAAGATTTCCAAATCTATACATCAATGACATCTCTATCTCACTGAATATCTCCATCTGAACAACGTGCTACCATCTCAAACTCAACATGTCCCAAACTCAGCTTCTTGGCTACCAAAACCTTACTCTTCATCCCAAATATAGGATGGCAAGACCCCTTTTTTCAGTTCCCATGCCTGAATCTTAAAATCATTTTTCACTCTTCACTCACTTTTACCTTTGATAATTCTTTGCGTATCTATTTTATCTCTCACCTCCTGTTCACTAATATTGTCAACAGACTAGTTCAAGTCACTCCCTCTAAATCTTGACTTTCATACTAACTTTCAACCATTTGCCCTCTCTCCTGTATTTTCTCTTTAATCCATCCTTCCCATGTCTGCCAAAACAATTTTAAGGCACATTAAAGGGCATATCAGGGGCAGCTATATGGCACAGTGGATACAGCTGCACTTCAAGTCAGGAAGACCTGAGTTTAAATCTAGCCTCAGATACTTATCGGCTGAGTGATCTTGGGCAAGTCACTTAACTTCTATTTGCCTCGACTTTTTCATCTGTAAGATGGGGATAATAGCACCTGCCTCTCAAGGCAGTTATGAAAATCAAAAGGTATCATTGTAAAGCACTTAGTACAGTGTCTGGCACATAGTAAGCACTATATAAATGTTACCCAGTTACTTAGGCAGGTGGTAGCAGTAGTAGTAGCAGTCGTAGTAACAGTTGTAGTAGAATGATCATGTTACTCTCCTGTTCAAAAAGTGTCACTGGCTCCCTATTGCCTTCCGGACAAAAAAATAGAAACTCCTTGGCTTGAAAGAGGACAACCTGGCTCAGATGTCTTTTCCCAAACTTATTTCAAAATATTTGTCTTCAAAAACTTTTACAATCCAACCAAAATGGATCAACTAGCTTCTCTTCAGTCTCTTCATGTACTCTCCTTGAATTTGCAGAGATTATTCTCTCCCCCTAGAACACATTCCACCTTGATCTCAACTTTTAGAAATTTTGATCTTTCTTCAAAGTCCAGATTTTGGGTATTGTTTTCTCCAAGAAACCTTCCTTCATTCCGCTGAAGGAAGGAAATCTTTTCCTTTCCAAATGACCTTAAAATACTTTGCCTGGACCTCTCTTTTGCACTTAATCATATTTCACCTTGTGCCATGCTTATTTTGGTAAATGCTGTGTTCCTCTATTTGATTGTAAGCATCCTGGGGGCAGGGACTTCACTGTTTTTAATTGTATTCACACAGACACAGTGTCTTGTACGTAATTGACACCTAACAAGTGTTTGTTGCGTAGAACTGGATATTCAATTTGCTCATGAAATATGTAGCATTTTTTCCAAAAGTCTTGAGTATTTCCCATTATTCTATCATGTTCCTGGGGCTGTCCACAGGGCACCTTGGAGCTGGTTTATAGGCTCCCTGAGGTCAACCATTTCATTTTCAGTGTGAATATTAACACCTCCAAAATCAGCAAATGTTGCAAAATGGGACTTGATTTATTGCTGTGTTAATTGTCTAGACTTAAAGTGAAGGAAAATATGTTAATATTGCAAGTTAAATGGGAAAATTTGTCATATGTACTTTTTTTCCCAGAAAGCTAACTTTATTATTTACCAGCACATCCCTACCTCCTAGCTGTGATCAGTTTTCTTTCCTGAGTTTATTGTACAAAAAGAAAAAATACTAGAACAGACTCTAGTCAGTTGAACAGGCTTGACTTCCAGGGTACATAATCATAGGCACTTTCCCCCAAATTTGTGCTTGCCTAATTTATATGTTGTTCTGTTGTATCTGACTCTTTGTGATCTCATTTGGAATTTTCTTGGCAAAGATACTGGAGTGGTTTGCCCTTCCTTCTCTGGCCCATTTCATAGATGAGTAAAGTGAAGCAAACAGAGTGAAGAGACTTGCCCAAAGTCAACAGCTAGTAAGTATCTGAGGCAGGATTTTAGCTCAGATCTTCCTGACTCCATGCCCAGCACTCTATCCACTGTGCCACCTAGCTGGGAAAGATGATAGAGTAATTCTAAAGCAAGGACCATTTTGCTGCTTGTGAGGTAGCCTGTAAACAAATCTACAAGGAAGTTTGGGACCAGTAATGAGGGAGGGGAATGATGGGCCAACCTTAAAAGTCAGAACCAGACTGGGGCAAAGAATAAAAATGAGTTGGGTCAGAGGCAATAAACAAAGCTTGGTCTGAGACAAGAGTGGGATTGGCAGAGATTAGAGCAGCGGGATGAAGTTTTTACTTTATATTCCCCATTGTGTTGATACTAATTTTTTGGGAAAACTTTGGCCTTGATGCTGGATTTTAACTGGGCTCGTCCTTACCCTCTCTTGCTGGAGCTATATAGGTACAGGCATGGCAGAGGACAGCAGCTTAGGGAGCCATAAATGGTGATTTTTAGATAAGAAAAGCACTGTGTGAGGACTTTCTGTCTCTGATAGAGTGGATAGTAGAGTAGAAGGAGTCATCATGAATTGGGAGATGGAAACATAAAATGAGAGGTGGGAGGTCCTCAAGGCAATTTTACCTTGGGTCTAGGTTGTAATTAACAAGCCCTTGGACCACTTTGGTTCACAATGTCATTTGATGTCAATCTTTGGTCTGCATTATAAACAAATATCTTTCTCTACTTCAGGAACCCAATCTAGAATTTCAATTTTCAGAATTGACAAATTAGAAAACAAACCTAAAATACATAACTCAGGTAAAGGATTTTTAGTACTCTATTTCAAATTTTTCTGTAGGATATCTCCTCCCTCCCCAAATGTCCCTGCCCAATTAATTGAGTGATGGCCAGTCTAACAGGATCAAGTCATCACCAGAGCCTGTCTGACATTTAAACACCACTGTTTCCCTGTCCATTCCTTATCATATCAGGTGATCCAAAGAGGTGGTTTAGTACCACATTGTAGCACTCAAAGAGAAATCAGAGGGAGCCCTGCTTGCCACTTGTGGTTAATACTCCTTTTGCCTCAAATGATCCACTGTTTTCTTCTGGTCTTTTTGATACCAAATTGTCATTGATTCATAGTGTGATGGATGCTGTTCCATCAAGATGAGACCAGCATCACAGATTATAGGATATAAGATAAAGGATTTAGAGCTGGAAAGAATCTTAGAATTCATAATATCCAACCTCTTTATTTTACAATTGAAAAAACACAACTTAGAAAACAGAACACCTAAGAGGCTGAACTTCTGAGGGGCGCACAGTTAAGAGTCTGAAGTGCATTTGAGCCCAAGTGTTCTTGATGCCAGCTTCAGTCCACCATAACATGATGCCTTTCTTGCCATGCACACACATATACACGCATACATACATGTACATGCAAACATATGCATGTTCATAACCAATCACATATATTCAGTCATGGAAGGGCTCTGGAACCAAAGAACAATACATGAGTGTAACAAGGAGCCAGACCTACCAAGTTCCTATGCACATGGTTGGCCACCATCTCATTTTTCCATGAAGGGTTCCATAGCATGTCTCTGCTACCACACCATCCTTACCATTGAAAATAGTCAGGGGCAACAGAAGGTGAACCATCCTGAGTCCTCATCCCACCAACCTCACCATCCCTGTGGGTGATGCACACTTCATAGCCCTGATGGATAACTATCTACGGACACTCCACAAGCCTAATAGGACAAAACTCTCTGCCCCATAATATTTTTAGGCTTAAAGGAACCTTAAAAATCTAGTTCAAAAGCCCAGAATCTCAGAAGTTTGAAGGAATGTCAGAGACCATCTAAACTCACCCATACCTGAACATGAATCCTGTTCTGACTTTCCTAAAAGGTGGCTAACTGTCCTCTCTTTGAATTCCTCCAGTGATTGGCATTCATTCCCTTCTGAGGGAACCCATTTTCATTCCTCTCCAGGCTGTAATCCAGATGTCCCTAATCATCTTGCAGCCTCCCCATGCCCCGGACCTTTGCTCCAGCCCTGGAATTCCCACATTGGCAGCACCCTCTGCCTCTACTTCTCTGTATTTTTATTTCCATCACTTAGCACAGAGCTTGACACATGGAAAGTGCTTAATAAATGCTTGTTGACTTTGGGATCCTTCTATTCATTTGCCAATTTTTGCTTATATCAGGCCTAAATATACCTCTTTAAAGCCTCTACCTCTTTCTCCTGGTTCTACCATCTAGAGCTAAACAGAACAAGTATAATCTCTTCTTCACAAAATACTCAAGTATTTAGGGGTAGCTATAGCTCTCCCCCTGGACTTTCCCTTCTCCTTCAGATGATACTCATATGCCCTGACCTTAAGTTCTTGCACCATCATTGTTAACCTCTTTTGGAGTCCTTCCTAAAACATGGCCCTTCAAATGTGGTCTGACCCAGGCAGAGCTCTACAGAACTCTCACTTCCATAGTCCTGGACAGTAGGTCTCTTAATTAAGCCTAAGAATACCCTGGTGTGGTTTTGCTTTTCGTTTTGGGGCTTCCAAATCACAGTAACATCTCATAGTGAATTTGTAGTGGATGATTCTTCTTGTAAATATTACAGATCAACCAAAGTCTTGTCATGCCTCACCCATCTTAAACTTGCAAAACTAATTTTTTTTTAAATCCAATTATAAGGCTTCATATTTGTCATGATTAAATTTCCCCTTATTAGATTTGTCTCAGTGTTCTAGCCTGTCAAGAATTTTTGAGTCCTGACTTTTGTCAGTCAATCCCTCCTTGGTATGTGTCATAAGCAAAATTTGATAAGGCGTCCATCTGTGCCTTTATTCCAATCATGGGGGAAAATGTTATATAAATAAACTATAGAATAGTTTCAGGTCAACTTCACAACTTTGAGGCACTCCTCTGGAAATCACGTGTCATCAATCCCTAGCTAACACTAAAATGATGATGACTTATTCTTTGGACATTCAACTGAGCTGTTACTTTCTTATCAAGCTTTCTTTAACACTGTTTTTATCTCTACTTCTTTCCGTTTTAAGAAGTGATACAAATCCTTGTCTTCTGATCTCTATTTTCCTTTCCTTTTTTTGTAGCATCAACAATTCCTTGCTGAGGATTTGGTTTGAATGACTCAGTTGCCTGTATCACAGTATCTTCTGGTTTTTATTCTTTATTTTAATCTGGTATTGTTTTTGACCTTTGCTCCAACAAGTCAACTTTACCCTACCCAGACAGTTCATTTAGAATTATTCTTACCTTGGCAACCAGCTATTCCCTATTTATTAGAATATGAGCTGTTTAAAATCACATGACATTAGGGCTAAAAGGAACTTTAGAACCTATGTATTCAAAGATCAGTCAATCAGAAAATTTTTACTCAATGTCTACTGATTTCCAGGCACTGTGCTAAGCACTGGGAATACAAAAAAAAAAAAGACAAAGTCTCTACCTTTGGGGAGCTCATCATCTAACAGGAGAGACAACATGTCAATAAATAAGTGCAAACAAGTTATGTGCAAGATACAGATAAAGATTGGGGGGCCTCAGAAATTCATGTAGTACAGCCCACCCTGGAACAGGAAGCCCCTTTACGATATCCCCCAAAAGGAGTCACTCGGCTTCCACTTGAACATACATTGATGGAGATGTCCATTCATCCATGATGGCAGCTCTATGAGCACCCTCCAAGCCCCCTGTGTTACAGATCAGGAAATTCTGGGTTCTGGGTCAGTAAAGTAATTACTTTACTTTATATCACCAAATTAGGGGCAGAGCCAAAATTAAACCTCAGTTCTTCATCCAGTAGGGAGGGCACGTGTGTTGGGTTAAATTATCCAGTAATGACTTTGAGTTCGTCCTGGGACATTTTGACTGTGCAACAGTGCCCCCTGGCTTTTAAAAAAGATCAGCTCTCCAGAAATAGAGGTGAAAAAGGTCCAAAGAGGATCGAACTTTGATGACCTTAGCACCTTCGTTAAACCAACCCTAGACACATTAAGAAATTAAATGCAGAGGATCACAAAGGTGCTTTTAAACTGTAATAAACTCAATACTCATCCACCACACACACATACACACACACACTTTACAGATATACACACATATACACAGTTCACAGACACACACATAAACATGCACACATACACATATACATGCATACAGAGAAATATAAAGATAGACATAGACACAAACATAGGCACATATATACATACAAAAGCATATATAAACACAGAAACATATATTCACATATATACACAGATATATATGTATTTATTCATATATATACATCTACAAACATGCATGCATGCATACCTAGATACACGCATGTACATGCACACATGTAAACACATGCACAGAAATTCACATGCACATACACACATTCGGCTACAGGTACACACACACGTGCACACACAGATTTACACCCGTGCACGCATATAGACACAAACATACACATGCATGCTCACATGCACACACCCACACAAATACTAAACCTATATTACAACTGTCTTCTGGTTGGTTCATTCCTTGCTACCGTTTCTGAGCAGGAGCTCAGCGTCCTTTCCAACCCTGGGTTATTCTTTCTCTCTTTTTTTTTCCTTTTGTATTTTTCCACCTTGAACAGGAGAAACAGCTGCCAGCCCTGGCTTTCATTTGAATTCCCCATAGTGACTTCGAGGGTCAAACCGGCTGGAGGAGAGATAACAAAGACCCGCTTGGCAGAGCCAAATTATCTCATGATACATTTTCATTTCCTGCTTTGGATCCCTGCTGTGAAACAGCAGTGACCACATTTCAGAAAAGGAGCAAAGTCTGGCATGGGGGGAAGGAAGCAAAGTGTAAAAGCTTTGGGCTTTTTTTTTTTGCTGCTTTTTTTTAGTGAAAGAGTATAAAGTAATAGTGAAAAAAAGGTATTTTTTATTAGGCAGATACTGCACGCCAGGCTCACATCTGCCAGCTGGTATACAGACACCAGGGGAGATGGGGGTTGTCCGGCAGTGTCTAACTTGGTGCGGGGCTTTTTTCTTCCAATGCCAAGGAGGGCATCTATACAGACCCACCTCCACCCCCTCTCTCCTTTCTTCTGCCCTAGCCAAGAAATCAGCCAAACGAAGGAGTCTCCCTGAAGCTAAGCTACTACTGATATTTTCATCAACAAAGACGAATTTTGGAGTGGGTGTGATGAGCAGTCCTAACAGACTGGAGGCAGAAAAAGGGAAGATTCCATTGGCTTTGCTACTACTTTCCAGTCTCATCAGGGAGCTAGCCTTTAGTAGAAAGCTTTCACCCAAGAGTCACAGAACAAGGGTGGGACAAGTCTAGTGACCTGGGTGGCCTGATGAGGAAGACAGTGGAAGGACTATCCACCTAAAAACACCACCCTCACTAGCACATCTCATATCCAAAATTCCCACAATTAGTAACCACTTGAGAATAAGGTTTTGAAAGTTCCTGTTAAAATGTCACTGTGCTGACTTGGAGTGAGCAGCCCTTACTCTTTTTCATCTGGTAATATCTTAGCATTAATGTATTTATCTGAACAATGAGCCAGACTACGGACAAGCCCCTGAGGGACTAGAACGTAGCATGTCACTTACTTTTGCTTTGTTTTCTCTGGAAAAAAAAATTCTTACTATGAATTTGACAAATATCCATAAACACAAACAAATCCCATCTAGATACAGAGATTGGAAAACAAGGACTGCTTATGAAATCATGACTCACTCCCCAGTCCAATTCCTCTTCCATTCATAAAGGGATTTTCCTAAAGCAGAGGTCTGATTGTGTCATCCCTCACCCCACCCAATATATCCCCATTGCCTCCAGGAACAAAAAGAAAATTCTGTGGTATTCAAGGTCCTTCATAACCTGCCCCCTCCTCATTTTCCAGGCTTCTTACACCTTAGCCCCCTACAGGTATTCTTAAATCCAGTGACCCTGCTCTCCTAGCTTTTCCACTAACAGGACACTCCATCTGTCAGCTCCGGACATTTTCTGTGGCCAAACAGAGGCTTTTGTATTTTATCCTGGAAGTAACAAAGAACCACTGGAGTTTATTGAGTGGAGTAGGAGGAAGTAGGAGAGATGATCCGACCTGCACTTTAGAAAGATAATTAGCAAACAGTTGGATAGCCACAGTATACATGAGTATGTTCATTTAGAATATTCTGAAATGGGGGATGATGTTTGGATCCCTAGCCAAAAATAGAGAAGAGGATGGTCAGGTTTCATTTAGTAAATGGTATCGGGCTTTTAATTAGATCACAGACCTAGAGGTAGAGACCATATAGTCTAATACTCACATTTTACAGATAAAGAAACTGAGACTCAGGAAAGTCAAGTCACTTGCCTAGGATCACATAGACAGTATCAGAGTATGGATTTTTAACTTAGATCATCTGATTATAGATCCAGTATTCTTTTTACTCCCCCACTCTGCCTCAAGCCCAGTGAAATGTCCAGTGAGAAAGTACATTGGATTGGAGTCAAGAGGATCTAGCTTCAAATTTTGGTTCTGTCACTCTCTGCATGACCACTTCACCTCCTGGCTTTGATTTCCCCATCTGTAAAAAAAAAAAAAAAAAGGATGTTAGACCAGATGGCCTGCAAAGCCCTGCTAAGCTCCAAATCTTTGATTTGATTATCCCATGATCCTAGGACCCATCTTTTCAACACATATTCTCTCAGAGACATTGAATGACTTGGGATTCTGTGGTTTCTGAGCCATATTACTAATGATGGCCAATGCTCATAAAGTGACATAAGTGATATCTTTGAGTATAAGAGATATACTTGGGAAGGGAGGTGGGCCAGTTGTGTGACATATACCGAATGAATGCAGATGCAAAATGAAAAGGGTTTCCATGAAATGTAAAAAGATCAAGAGGAAGACCCTCCTCCATTACCACCATCACCATATTAAATGGATTCTTTATGGAGGACCCACGGAGGACCATGGATAGCAGTTGCAAAAAATGTTCTGTTGAAGTACTAAGAAATCAAAATAGATCTGACATTTGGAGAAATCTGGAATATGACTAAACCTTTTAAAGCAATAATTGGAAGAAATACAATAGTATTAAACTGCTGGGAACCGTGTGTTTGAGGGCAGGGGTGTGGGAGCAATGGAGCAAGCTAAATTCCAGAAAATGTGTTTGGTAAAAAAAGAGAATGAGAATTTATTTGTGATTTTTTTTTTAGGCCTAAAAGATTCTGAAGAAATGGTTTTCATTATAATACCAAGAACAAATGAAAGGGGGAAAATAGAAAAAGAAACAGCACTATGCTTTTCCTGTTAGCATAGAAAGAGACTAAAATAAATGTGGATAATCACAGGTTTGTTGATGACCTGCATCTGAATAACTTGGACTCAGAGTCTGGTTCACCAGAATGATCCACATATGACATAGGGAGACTCAGAATTCAGACATCACCAGCATCAGATAATGTATTCAAGTACGCACGGGGACCTGCCATCATGCTGTGTGGACTCTGGGGAGAGTGAATCATCACATCATCCAAAGAAGTATGCCTGCATCTCTCCTCCTCTCTCTCTTTCTCTTTCCCTCTCCTTCTCTCACTACCTCTTCCCTTCCCCCAACCCCTTCTCTTCCTCTCTCTATCCTTCTCTCTCTTTGCTCTTTCTCATTTCCTTTTTCCTTTTCATCTTCTCTCTCCTTTCCCCATTCGCTCTCCCTCATTATCACTCCCTCTCCCCACCTGCCTCATTCTCCTCTCCTCTCTTCTCTCTCACTCTCTTTTTCTTTTCCTTCTATTTTCCATTTCTTTTTCTTTGAATTAGCTTCTCACACACCACAGAACTGCTGGCGAGAATATGAAATGAGTCAAAGATATCTCAAAAATCCATAACTTTGAGTCTTTTAAAAATATATGTCGAATTTGTTCCCTACTTTACTAGTTACATGAGCCTGAAAGCCTGTAAATGAAGTTGTCTTATAACTGTGGAGACTTGTGTCACAAGGATAGAGTCATCACCAATCTGGGCAGAATGATTTCAGGTTACCAGTATCCAGAAGCTTCTCTCCCATAGGCCTGTCACAATTCAACACCCCTCTTTAAGAGCCTTGGATGATTTATACCATTACTATTTATTTTTTCTTTTGAGCAACAAGGTACTTAAGCATAGGACAAGACAGGAAAATATTAGAAGAGAGGAGAGGAGAAGTAAGTCTTGAGCAATCTAGACCTGCATGGAAAATAAGGGGTAGATAAGAAATAGAATGGAATAGATTTGAAGGATGGGTAGGAGCTGAATAGATGGAAAGGTAAAAGGCACCTTCCAGATCATGGAGGCATCCTGAGCAAAGGCATAGAAAAAGTAATATTCAAGCATGGTCAATAGACAATTAAATCAATTTCACTGAGGCAGAGGAGTTATCTTTACTATTTTTATTTGCAATATTGTTTAATATTATTAATTATTTTTTGTTTGCTAAAAATTCTGAACTTAACAAGCACGATGAAAATGACTATTTCCACCCTCAAAGTCAGAGAAGGATGTACATGAAACTGCAAATCTATATCATAGTCTGTTATTCCTTTCCATTGTGTATTAAATGAAATTATTGCATAAATTAATTATGTAATAAATTTAACAGGTGACTTTAAAAGGTATCAGAGCAGAGACTGAACTGAGAAATATTGAGAGAGAGATACTCCTTGTGTGGTACCTTGCACATAGTAGCTACTGAAAAGATGTTTACTTAATGAATGAATGGGAGTTTGATACATCTCAATTGCACATAGTTTATTTCCCCAAGTTTCCTTCAAGTTAATGCAAACTTTAGCTTTGCATTTGAAGGAAGCTATATACCTTATTCTACAGAGGACAGGGTGGGAATATGGGTGCTTCTGAAGAAAAAAGAAAAGGAAAGAAAGTCCTGGTCCCAGGGACTCAGCCTTGGATAAATAATTGTTCCATCTTATTTTACCTTGCTCTTTTAATAATGGCACCAAGGGAGTGAACCTAAAACTTACCCAGTAGATGAGACGGGGTTGCAGAGTGCCCAACATTGTCTCATACACTTACATCAAGGTTCCACTTCTTGCACGTTAAGATTGGATAATGCAAATAACTGCAATACACATTTACCACAGTGAATATTTCTGATTTCAAAAGTCAGCAGCAAGCAGAACTAAAACTGAACCTTGACACTTGTGCCAACTGCAACCAAGAAGATACAAATCACTGCAAACTCAGTTTAAAGGAGCTGTCTTTTAAAAAACAAATCATTGTTTTGTGTTGTTTTTTTTTTATAGAGCTTTACTAATTCTGACATTCTTGCCATGGAGAGGACTTGGATTTTTATGCCTTAAGAAAGGCAATTTCATGTAGAGCTTAGAGTGGAGGGAGATATATTTGTCCATTTGATAACTTTCAGGTGCTGAGGATGAGCCAAGGAAAATGCCACTATGTTCACCACTAGGTTAAACAAAGTTATTTATTAGGTAAAGAATACCAAGAGAGAGTGCTATAGACGTGGTGCAGTCAAAGCCCTCCCTGCTCCTCACTCATATGCCTTCCCCAACTCATATCCAAGGATTCCTGAAGTCTGGGATATGTAGCAGCACAGATGCCACTGGAACATTCCTCAAATATGAAATAACTAGGCATAATTTAGGATTGGTTGAGGTAGCCCAAGGGTTGACTGTGGATGAGGGGTTTTTAGGCAGTTTCAAGTAACATATATCAGTATAAATCTTATATCCATTGAGCAACAGCCCAGTGGGGATCAGTCCCGGCAGCATAACCAGTCATGGGTAAACATTCAAGGCTGACCGACGGAGGCTAGGGAACAGTACGTTCTCTACTCAGGGTTGGAGGAACCCCTGTGACATGAGCTCCTTCAGTGGGGGAGGGGCTTTCTTCGTGCCCCAAATTCTTAGCACAGCACCTGACATGAAATAGGCATTTAATAAATATCTGTTGACTTGACTACAAATAGAAAAAGAAAAAAGTCAAAGGCTACAAGGTTGGAACAAGGCACAAAAACAACCTTCAATCAGGAAACACAGTCTGCTGAAAGTAAGAGAAGTAAACCTATAGTAGGTAAGTCCTCTCACCTGCCGCAGGAGAATGGGGAGACATTCTTATATAAACTGCCCTGCTCCAGTAATTTAACTATGTCTGACTTTCTGGGGAAAAGAACTCAACCATTATAATTTGGGAAAGTACAACGCATGTATGGCTGAAATTTTCTTTACTGAAATTTTCTAGTCCCTGCCATCATGCTCTCCTTACAAAGGTTAGTAAGACAAGTCTCAATTCTTTCCCTTGCATCATTGATCATTATCCGTTAACCTGAGTTTAGGACACATTGCTGTGCACCCCTTTTACCTTGAAATGCCTCACTTGCTTTATAGGAAGCTGGAGCCCCTTCACAGATAAGAATTTTCTGTGTTTCCATTAGCAACTCATATTTTTAGGAACTTCTAATGGAGCCATCAAAAACTTCTTTGTGAGAAAAACTGGAAAATAATTCAACCCCGAATGGTGCTAAGCACTTTGGTGAACTTATTAATAATTTAATCTGTTAAGTTACTACTTTATTGCAATTGATCTAAAGAATCTTTCTAAACTGTTTTTTCTACCAAAGGGACTGTGTTAAATGATTTTTTTTCAAAGAGAACTGTGGGGTTCTTTTAATAAAAGGTTTAAAACCCATAAAAAACAGCTTTGAGTATATTTTGCCAGATGTCTCTGTATAAATCTTTGGAATAAAGATGAGAATTATATAATCATTTGATCAACATTTACTTGGCTACCTCTGTGTACCATTCTATGGGTCCTCAGTAGAGACAAGAAACAGAAAGGGTTTCCTGTCCCTGGAAAACTTAGCATCTCTCACCCTTTTACAGCCAAACTCCTTCAAAAATTGTCTATACTCACTATCTCTACTTTTTCTCCCCTCATTCACTCCTCAACTTCTTTTCAATTTGACTTCCAACATCATCATTCCGCTAAAACTGTTCTCTCCAAAGTTACTAATGCTTCCTTAATGTCTAGATCTGTTGGTCTTTTCATAGTCTTTAACTTTCTCCATCTATTACATTTTACAATGGTGACCACCCTCTTCTCCTGAATAGTCTCTTCTCCCTAGGCTTTCATGACAAAACTTTCTCATGTTTTTCTTCCTACTCAACAGACAGCTCCTCGTCAGCTCTTTTCTTTGGCTCATTATCCTATCACACTCCCTAACTGTGGGAAGACCTCAAATTTCTCTCCTAGGCCTTTTTCTTTTCTCCCTCTGTGCTTTCTATCTTAGCAACCTTATCAGCACCCATGGGTATGCATAACTACCATCTTTATGCACATAACTGAGGTATAGATATCCAACTTCTCTCTCTTCTCTGAGCTCCAGATCCACATTACTAATTGCCTAGTGACCATTTCAAACTGGATCTCCTTAAATTCATCATGTCTAAAACTTAACTCATTTCTGCTATGACTGTTTTTAGGAAGATGCAAGCCCATTCTCACCCATTCATTGGTCTGGTGGGGAAAAAAATCTTATCTTTTTCACATGAGGAGTTCTATCTGTTTCTCAGAGCCTTGAATGGAATGGGAGCTTCTTCACTAGAATGTTCTCTGTTGTACCAGGCAACAAGCTGTCTAGAACACTTAAGAGAACTGTCCCAAGCTAACTAGTGGCCTCAGGCTTAATTCTCTTTTATTTTTATGGACCGCTAGTGATTCAGTGGATAGAGTGGTAGGTATACAGTCAGGAAGACTCATCTTCCTGAGTTCAAATCTGGCCACTGACATTTATTAGCTGTGTGACCCTAGGCAAGAGACTTAACCCTATTTGCATCAGTTTCCTCATCTGTAATAACTGAAGAAGGAAATGGCCAACCACTTCAATATCTTTGCCAAGAAAGCCCAAAATGGGGTCACAGAAAGTTGAACACAACTGAAAATGACTCAACAGCACAAGGGATGCTTTTCTGTTATAGATTTTACCCTGAGGTGAGGAAAAAAATAATGATAGGCTTCTGATCTAGCATAGGAAGCCACCTCAGAGACATCTAGTCCAATTCCTTTCGCATATGAAGAAACAGAGGCTTAGGGAAACTTAAGGAACTTGCCCAGCATCACCAAGGTAGTAAGGTGAAGCGTTCTCATTTAGCTTTACTGACTCCAAGTCCAATACTCTTCTGGATTCTAACTTGCCACCCCCCAAATACATCATAAGCAATGAATACAAATGAGATCACTAAGTGTATTAAGAAAAAAATTATTAAAGACATAATCCTATATGTTATCTTTCTTCCCAAGACTTTATGAGATGCAAAAATGATAAGCCCAAAAGGAAATAGCAATAGGTGGGTTGAGGTTGGGACTAAGCAGGAGACAAAAGATGCCTTTCAGTCACTGTTATGTTTTTGCCTCAAAGGCCTGGCTTCTGAAGACCTCTGAAATATTCCAATCCTGCCATGTCACATGACTCCTGTGCATCCCAAAGGTCAAATCATACAGAAAAAAAGCAGAGAAACAACAAAGCCAGCTCTTAACTCACCCAACATGAACCAGAATGAAAGTGCACAGCCAGTGACAGTGGAAGAACCCACAAGCAATGAAATCACAGAAGCTACTCTGAAATTGCCTCCTGATGGACACTGGCCTCCCTTGAAATCCTTCTTTGCTGGGTAGAGGTAGCCATGAGTCCCTAGAAGTTTATGCTAGTGAAACACAAGCTCTGGCAGCCCTGAGAAACTAAAAAGATTTTCAGTCTAAGCTCAGTGATGGACTAAATATACCTCTTATTCAAGAATCAGGTTAGCTAAGATCAGAGAGGCTCATCACCAGAATGACTCCTGGGAGATGGACTCTTGGCCATGACAGCTCCAAAAGACAATCAGTTATGCAATTGTCATCTGCACTGGTGAAAGGAACACCCATATATACAAAATTGGAACTCTTTGATATATTGAGGCCTGTAATATTAGAGCCTGAGGGAGCTTGGTCAAAACCATCATCATCAAAAAGTGTTTATTAAATACTTAATAGGTGCCTGTCCCTGTGCTTCATGCTTAGGATACAAAGAAAGGAGTGGGGGAGATCTCTTCCCCCAAGAAGCTCACATTCTGACAGGAAAGATGCCAACAATAAAAATCACTAATATTTATATAGCATTTCTTTGTGCAGAGCACTCTGCAATAATTATTTCATCTGAGCCTGACAACAACTTTGGGAGGTGGATACTGTTATTGCTCCCATTTTACAGATAAGAAACTGAGACAAAAAGAAATTAAATGACTTGTCCAAAGTCACACAGCTACTAAGTGTCAAAAAATAGATTTGAATTCAGGAAGACGAAGTCTTCCTGACTCTTGAGCTGGCACTCCATCCAATCTGCTGCCCAGCCACCCTGAGAAAGTTCTTAATAAATGTTTTGTCATTCATTCATAGATTCATTCATAGATTCATTCATTCATTCAACTCTATAATCCTATAAATCCACTTATTTTCTTTTTCTTTTTTTTAATTTTACTTATTTTATTCCCAGCTATAGAAATACCAGTTATTCCCCAATTGAAAAATTGACTCATTTTATATATGAGGAAACCAAGGTCCATAAAAGTGACATGGTGGGCCCAAGGTCACATAAAGAGTAGGTAACACAGATAGAATTTGGGCCCTGTAGAAGGGAAATAAAGGCATTCTGACAATAATACTGTGAGACAAGGTGCAGACAGGGGAAAAAAAGGAAGCAAGAGGCATGTTGGGGGAACAGGAAGAGAGGAGAGTGGAGGAGTATGTGTGACCCTCCTACCCTTCTCCTCTGAATTTCTTCCTCCGTCCTTTTCTCCCTCCCTCCCAGTTTTAGAAATGTTATATATTGTCAGGTTAAAATTCAGTGTCTCATTCCCAAACTTTGGGAAGGGAGGCAGAGTCATCAATCTTCAGTGACACAAAAATTACCCTGCCCAAAAAGGCACATATTCAGTCATGCGAGGGAAAGGCAGCCTCCCTGCCCTCACAGAGAACAAGCTTTAGTCTGAATGAGAGCACATGAATCCTTAGGAGCACAGTGACAGTCAGAAGCTGTCCAGGTGAGCTGTCCAGGAACACACCTGTTATCTGCTCAGGGAGACAGCTAAGGTCACCTTACTAAGGCGGTATACAACTGTAACTCACCAGCAAAGAATGCAGCTAGTGGGTTTTTTATGCAGCAGGTCCTGTAATGCACACTTTAAAATGTATATGAAGGCCTGCATAAAGAAGTGGTCAGCCACATATGATACACCCCTTCCTCTTTGTTATCTGTCATCTTCTTTAATATCTCACGCAGAGGCTAGTGGGATGTGGATGATGTTGCAAAGGTGCCTAGGGCTATAGCAATGGGCTTAATATGCATATTACTCTTCATTGCAGAGGAAGGTACCTACAGAGGAAGGGCAGCCTCCCTACAAGTTGTAGGACAAAGGAGGGAGAAGGTAAGTTTTTTCTAGGTAGAAATATTTCCTTGAAGAGAACCAGAGAACCAAGCTACTTTCTACTTTCTGTCATTTCCCCTGGTTTTGTTCTTTTAAGCATTAGCTTAGTATTAGCTATACCCACAGATCAAACATTCAGAAGATGAAAGAAAAAAGGGGAAAGGGACACTGAAACAGTTCAGCTTTATTTCATACACCTAGACATCTTGTTCCTCTCGGAAAAAGCCATCAGTAAAGGCTCAAGAGATAGCATGGTAGAGTGGAAGGGCTAACATGGGTTAAGATCTAGATTCTGGTCTTGGCACATGCTAACTATGACTTTAGGTTCAAAAAGTCACTCTCCCTCTCTGGACATCATTCATGAAGCCATGACATTTAATGGGATGAGTGATCTCTACAGTCCCATCAAGCTCCTAAAATTTTAGGTTTCTGAAATCTAAATGGCAAGGTTATAACCAGAAGCAAAAACAAAAACAAAACGAAAAACACTGCGCTGGAGGGACCAGATCATAATAACTAACACACTAGATGGAGAGCCAGACCTGAAGTCAGGAAAACTCATCTCCTGAGTTCAGATCTGGTCTCAGACACTTACTAGCTGTGTGACCCTAGACAAGTCACTTAACCTTGTCTGCCTCAGTTTTTCCATTTGTAAAATGAGCTGGAGAAGGAAATGGCAAACCACTCCAATTATTTTGCCAAGAAAACCCCAAATGGGATCATAAAGAGTCAGATATGCCAGAAACCACTGAACAAAAATTACATTGTGTTTACTGTATACCAGGTATGCTTATCTCAATTGATCTTCACAATAAACCTGGGATGCTAGGTAGATTCTATTAATGTCCCCATTTTACAGATGGAGACACTGAGGCAAACAAAAAAGCTACCTCCAGAGACAGTTTTTAATTAATTTTTGTAGACGTTCTTTGTTTTCATACCGCATTCATTTCTGAATATACCTTCCTCTGTTACCACTCCTCTAATTAAGATATTTTGAAAATAATGAAGCACAACTAATAGACATATTAGTGGTGATCTGGCAGCATATACCCATAAGTTTTCCTTCTGTTTCACCAAAAGGAGGGAGATACATTTTCTCTTCTCTGAGTTCAAAAGTGATCACTATAGTTACAGTGTTTAATATGTTTTTGCTATTTTTTCCATCTGAATGAACATACTCATTGTATACATTGTTTTCTTGTTTATACTTAGTTCACTTCCAGGGTCCATTTAAGCATTTGCTCTGTAGGCTAGTGGGAGATGAGGAAGAGGAAAGAGGAAAACAGTGATGTTACCAAGCATGGGCTATTTTTGCCCTATCCCTTAGAATGGATGTATCTGCCATGGGTGTCACATAAAAATTCCTCATTCATTCATTCAACAAACCTACTAAATGTCTGGCACTGAGTCAGGCATTTGAGAGATCAAGACAAAAATTAAACATTCATTGCCTCAAAGAGTGTACATGCTGTTAAGGGAGAATTTTACATTCTGTGCCTTTGAAGTCATGAGCAGTGACCTGACACATAGTCTGCCGGATGTGAACCAGGCTGATCTTATAATAGAACATAGTGTGGGAGTAAGCAACTCATGGCACGGGTGATAGGAATTGTTAGGAACACCCTCACCTCTTACAAGTCATTTTCCATCTCCTCTTCCTTTTTCCTTTTTCTGACTTTCCCTCTGCTGTCCCTTTGTCTGTGCTATGATATTACTAATGTATTAACAAATGTTTACTGAGTACTTTCTTTGTGCTTAGCAGTATGCTAGGTCTGCCAGTGGCATCACTAGACCTCCGTGGGCATTGTTCAGCCCTGCCTTTCCCATAGTTCCTGGGTGACACTTGCTCATTATGTGAGCTCCAGACTGGAAAAGGAGGGAGGGAGTAGAGAGAAGGACTTGCTGATGACTAACCATCTGCATCATTCCACGAAATTCAACATCACATCAGCATCACATAGCAACCAAGACAAGGAAAAGGAGAATTACACTGCAAAATTCAGTTGCAGAGCCCAGTCTAGAAAATAGCCACATGCATTAGGTTCTTTTTCTTTCCTCTCTTTTTAAATGGGTCATAACATTTACTTTTTCTGGCAAAGGCTGTCCTTGTGGAGATAAGGCTTGAAGAAAATGGGGTAGAAGAGAGGGTTTCCCTACTTCCTTACATACAAAGATATATGTTTTCCCTTTCAAGAACCAGAATTTCCCATTGACTCTCAGATAGAATTTTTATTAATGATGACTTCTTTTCAATCTTATAGCCTTTAGTTCACAAGACTTAAAAGTTGGAAGGCTCCTTTGGGATCATTCAGTCTAACTCCTTCATTTTACAAGTCAAAAACCTAAGACTCGAGGGATGCAAGTAATTTACCTGAGGCCTGATAGCTAATAAGTGGAGGAGACAACTTTTATACTCTGTCTTCTGACTCTAAGCCCTAAGCCCTTTCCATCACACCAGAAGTAGCCCTGCTCTCTATAAGGAAGCTGGAGTGACTGAAGGGATTCTTAAATTTCGACATCACAGTTTACAAAAGAAAATAAGCACTAGATTTAGCATCAAAAGAACTAAGTGAATTCAAATCTAACCTCAGACTTACCAACTATGTACCCTGGACAAGTCACTTATACTTTATTCTGCCTCAGTTTCCTCATCTACTAAATGGGGATAATAATATCATCTACCAACCAGGTAGTTATGAGGATCAAGTGAAATCATATTTGTAAGGCAATATACTAGGCACATTGATTTTTAATAAATGCTTATTTCCTTCCTTCTTTTCAAAATACCTAGTTTTCAACATCCTAGCTGTATGACGTGAAACAAACCTCTCTCAGTTTCAGTTTGATCCTCTCTACAATGAGGGCAATAATGACTCTCTTTCCATGTTGCAGTAGAAAAATTACTAGTTGTTGTGGGTGATTTTCCTTCATTCTTGAAGAGGACCATGACATCAGGGAGGTAATTCTCTGATTTACAAAGGAATTGGATTTAAGTTAGGAAGAGCTATTCAGAGTTCCCAGCCTTACTTTCTCCTCTAGAGTCATCTGGGTCCAATGACAAGATATGGAGCAGAATTACTAGAGATGGCTCCAGATGCAGTGGGAGGCCTTGGTCTTTTGAAGCTAAGGTCATTTCCAGATGTCAGTTTGACTCACCTATTCAGTGATTAAGGCTAGGTAAGAAATGAGGCAGCAAATGACCTCTTTCACCTTGTCCAAAAAAAAAAAAAGGAAAATTGATCTGGTCACTAGACTTGGAGTAAGAAAACCAGAATTCAAATCCCAGATTTATCACTTGCTCTCTGTGTGACCTTGGGCAAGTCATCCAACCTTGCCAAGCCTCTGTTGAGGGTTTTGTACTGCATCATTTCTAAGGTGCCTTATCTTCCTTTAAATCAATAGTCCAGTGAAAAAAAGATCACGTATGTGAAAACTACTTGAGATCAGTGAAACCATTGATAGGTATTATTGCCATGAGAGTCAGTTCTGATCCAGAGCCCTTTGCATTCATAATGTAGGTGAGCCTGACAGATGAGCAATTAAGGATCTTCAGGGAAAATGAACTAGATTCACCCAGGAGAAAAGGAAAAGCAAAGAAAGGCAAGGGTGCTTGCGGTGGTTCAGTCATGTCTGACTCTTCATGATCCCATTTGGGGTTTTCTTGACAAAGATACTCAAGTGGCTTGCCATTTCCTTCTCCAGTTCATTTTATAGATGAGGAAACTGAGGCAAACAGAGTGAAGTGACTTGCTTGGGGAAGAGTCACACAACTAGGAAGTGTCTGAGGCTAGACTTAAACTCAGAAGTATGAGTCTTTCTGACTCTAGTCTCAGGACTCTATCCACTGCACCACCTAACCACCCTGTTTCAGATAATGCAAAAGACCTTAGGACTTCAGAAAATTGAGTTCTAGACCCTTCTTTACCACAGTTTAGTTCTTCAGTCTTTAGAATATCCACCTCTCTGGACTTTCTCATCTGTCAAAAGTAAAGCGCAGCATAAATAATCCCCAGAGTCCTAATTAGCATCAACTTTCCATGATTTTCTAGAAGTAATGGTAGTCTGTTTTCTGAGCCTTCCGTTAATCAAATTCTTTGAGGTTCCCAAATTATACTAATATAAAACTAAATCTGATCCAATGTGAAGAATATAGAAGTTCAGAAGAAATACATCTATCTTTTGAACGTTTCTCAGATACTTGTAAGTCGGGAAACCCACAAATGGGGAAAACAGTCGCCCTGATGCTCATGCTTAGAGGAGTTTCCTAATGAGTCATTTTAAGAAATATTCACTGAGGGAAAGGGGACTAAAGAAGACCCTGGTAATAAAAGTCCCCAAAGTCAAATGACTGAAAGGAAAGGAAAGTTGTAATGTTTCTAGGAAACTGGTTGGTCATTTGAAAGTAACATCTACTGAATTCTACATCATCAGAGCTCATCATTTAAAGTTGAAAGTGACCTTAGAAGCATTAGCCCAAACCTTTCATTTGATAGATGGGGAGACTACCAGCCAGAGAAACTGTCTCTTGTCCAAAGTCACACAGGTAGTAAGTGTCAGAATTGGCCTCAGGCCCTCAGGCTCCAACTCTAGTGCTCTGCCCACTGCACCACATTGCCTTATTCTGATTACATCTGATAAATTCTTCCATGTATGGATTTTTCTTTTACTCTGCTGATGGCTTGGATACAAATCTTTCACTGATATTGAATTCATTAAGTTCTGCTAAACAAATCGAACCTAGCTGTGTCTAACATTGCTAGGAAGTTGAGCCACTTGCTCATCAGGCGCTGAGAAGTCTCATTTATCTTTTGCCCTCAAAGCAGCCACAAAGACACAGGAAACATCATAGCCCAAATGTGAGACCACAAAACTCCTCCATTATCAGACTCGACAAATCAAATCCTGTTACGATGAATTCTGAGGCCCTGGTCAAGTGTGCCAAAACTTTGTTGTATCAAGTAGAATTTATAGTAAGTGGTCTCTCTGCTGAGCCATTTTTTTTCTGGTGTGACAGACAAAACCAGTTTTAATGGGATTCATTCTAGTCATGTGGCCTCTAAACCTCAATAAGATTTTTTTAAAAATTTTTATTTTTTCTATTCTGAACGTAAGAAATAAAACAAGCATTTTCATGACATAGAAGAATAGGAAAAAGATGATTACACACAAAATGACAAGTCTATAATGTACAATTTGCTGTTGCTTTTATATATAATAAAATGTGCAATTTTTTTCATTTTTGTTTTCTTTTCTCTAAAAATTGTCACCTTCTCAGGGAAACAAATATGATAAAGAAAGGGCAGGTAGACAAGGGTCCAGGTACAAGATCACCTGACCAAGCTGCCATGTGGATGTGGTCACCATGCAACCAGTATGAAAGAAGAGCACTGCCCATCTACCCATCCCCTCGTGGGAAGTCTCGGAGACACATTATACCACTAGTGGATCAAAGGAAGGAGTGAGAGAAAAGTCATCTCCCTTTTTCGACTAACACATACCCCCTCTGTCACAAGATCGGGGGAAAATCCAAGGACCAAAAAGGGTTTATCATGTAACATCAAAACAGCCATCCCCCTCAGTGCTGAGTCATACACCTGTGGGCAGCTGTAAACAGAAAGCATTAGTTTTTCATATACCCAGAGAGAGCCCCAGTCAAATATATAATTTCATATAGTCTTATAAGTGTACTAACATTTCTTCCGATAGAATGTAAGCTCTTTAAAAACAAGAATGGTTCCATTTTGTCTTTTGAATGCCCAGTACCTGGTTGGTTTCTCCAGATTCGCATAATCAAAGAATCTCACAGTTGGAAGATACTTCAGAGGTTAAGTAATAACTTGAACAGAGATCCCTCCTGTACTATCCCCAACAAGTGCCCAAGTACTGGAAACCCTCCAGTCATGGGAGGAAAAGTATTACCTTTGAAGGCAAACTACTCCACATTTGATAATTCTGCTTAACCAACAGGAAGATTTCTCTTAAATCAAGGCAGAACATTCCTTCCTGTAGCATCTACCAAGTGATCCTATTTGTCTTTCCTTCTGGAGTCAAGAAAACAAGTATGTAGTCCTTCAGATATTTGAAGACAGTAATCATATTGCCACCAGGCTGAATCTCAACATTCTCCATTCTCTCTTGACATGGATCTGAGGTCTCTCATTTTCCTGGTTGTTCTCTTTAGAACAAGCTCTAGTTTGCCAAGGTCCTGCCTCCAAAGCGGCATGCAGAACTGAACCCAGCTCTGTGGATGTGGTCTTACCAAGAAAGAGCACAGCAGGACTTTCACCCTCCCCATGTAGGACACGATGCTTTTCTCAACGCATTTAGCATCGTATTCCTTTTTTTTGTTGTTGTTACCATGTTGTATCATTGACTTCTACTGAGTTTGCAATTCGCTATCCTGAACTTGTGCAATTTAATTGTTTATCTTGGTTCTCATTGGAATTTTCTTCTCTTCTTTGATAGCATCTGTCCCCATAACATCAACATAGGTGCTCATTTTCTGCCTCCTCCCAGCTGTGATCATCCCCTTTTATTCTGACCCAGACTGGCTTGGGACCCTCCACTGTCCCAGACTGTTGTCTCTCACCCTGAAGGCACCATTTTCCAATCCTCCTGGGGCAAGATTCCCTTAATCTCCATCACTGAAATCCAGCTTTTTTCTCCTGGTACATTATGTTTCTTAAGGTTCCTCCTCTGGGACCTTGAAAAAGCCCTGCACTCATAGTAGGCCCCAATCTATAGTCAGGGCAGGAGTACCCAACTCTCCCCTTACAGAACACCTCTGTATTGGTCATCACATTCTTGATATAAGAAATTTTACCCTTTGGTAGAGGGTTTGCCATAAACTTTTACTTATGAGAAGTCAGGATCTATAGCTCTCATTCTTCCGTGTTTTAAAACAAAATATTTAAAAGAAATTTTGAAAATAATTTGTAAAATTAAAATCACAGTCAGTAATACAAAATGTTAGCACTGACTAGAAGGCAAGAACAAGGCTATTTGCATGCTATTTACACAGAATTGTGGTCTAGTTTGGGCCTTCAGGGCCTCAAACATCCTCCCTAAGGCATCTTAGTTGCTAAAATACATTACTCAGTCCTTTGGGGTGTGGTAAAGGTTGCTATTAAAATGCCAATGTACAGACAAGAAAATAATGCTTTACATACATTGCCTCACTCCCTGGACATCTTACTAGCCACTAGAAACCAAGCCTTAGGGAACTTAACCCTCTCATGCCCAGAACACACATTTTATACACTTCTTTTTTTAATTAATTCATCAACACATCAAAATCAGATAGGAACTACATTTTAATCTGGTTCAGGTCCCCACTTGGGAGTACCACGGACTATATGAGGCCCATAGGCTGAATGTTTGACAGATGAAGAAACCAAAACCTAAAGGTAAATTGACCTTTCAGGGCCTGGCACCAAGTCATCTGACTCCGACCCAGTATTCTTTCTACAGCATTTCAGTGATGAAAACCAGAGCAAAATGACTGAGACAGATAACCTTCATCTGCGAGCTGCTCATGGTGGCCCTGCATTCCACTCACCTTATATCATATGGATCAACCACACAGATAACATCCTTCCCTCACCTGACCCTGAGCTGAGAACGTTTTACCTTCAATCTGACTCCACCTCCAAATCACAGAAGAGGAAAAGAGAGGGAGAGGGATGAAAGAAGAAAAGAAGGGAGTGTCAGGCAAGTCCCAAGGAGGGTATATTATAGTGACAGAGCCCTTGAGATAGTGGGACAAGATCAAGAGAGACAATAGCAGTGCATAGGGGCCATCATGGTTTAGGGTTCATGGGCCAGAGAGGATTAGGAAGACTGGCCTCAAACATGGAAATGGAAAGGCTTGTAGAACAAGCCATCCCTTTCCCCTGGTTAGAGCTGTGTCTTACTGTTAAGCCCAGGTCAGTTATAATCCTCATGGGGTTAAACTTCACCCACTTCATAATTTTGCCCAAGGTCAGTCCTATGCAATACATATAGTCCTTTACAGAAACACAAACTTTCTGTTTAACCACTTACATATGTTTCAATTAAAAAACATAACATGAAATTGTGGTAGGTTTAAAAAGTGATTAACAAAAGCCAGTGCAGGGATGCAATCATTCCTGAACTTGTTAAACATGGTATTTCCCATTTTACAGCAGATCTCTTTCAAATCCTAGTCCAAACAGACTGATGGCTGTGGATAAAGGCTGAGAGGCAATTATAGCATACATCTATAGATTCATATAGAGGCTATCCCACCTTAGACAAGGATAAAAAGGTGTTTTCAACCCTGGACATACCTGCATCTCCCATGTGTGGTCCTCACAGGATTTCGAGGGTCTCCTGGTTTGCCATAATATATCTGTCCAAGGAATGTAATTCATTCTGAACCCACAAATTTAAATACTGTAATAATTTAGAAAAATCAGTTTATATTTATCTTTGATATATCCACACAAAAGGGGCCTAGCTAGGCAAATTACTGGCATAAACAAGTGTGTGTGTTGTTTCTGCTTCTTTTTTGGAGGACCAGAAACAGTCTGGAAGCAGGCAGATCACGGGATCACCAATTAAGAGTTGAAAGGGAATTTGAACATTATCATTTAGTTGAACTCTCTTTATTTTACAAATGGAAAGAGTAAGGGAAGGTTTATTTAAGGGACTTGCCCAAGGTCACAAAGGTAGAGTGTAGTAGGCATTAGAAGCCAAACCAGCCCCTCTGACACTAAATCAAATTGGTTTTCATGTAATTCTTAGAATCTGAGTATCATAGCCTAGAAATGGAAAGGAACTGAGAGATCATCTAGTCCAGCCTTTTATTTTACAGGTGAAGAAACCAAGCCCTTGGGAAGTTATGACTTACCCAAGAGCACTTAGATAGTGGCTAAGGTGGAATTTAAATGCATGTCTCCCAGATTCAAGTCCACTACCCTAACCATCCTTTTACAACTGATGAATAAAAGTATGTATAGAATAATGTGTATATATGTATGTGTGTATACATATATACAATATATAATATATTATATGTGTGTATATATGTGTGCATGTGTATATATGCATATGTGTGCATGTGTATGCGCATATGTGTGTATGTATATGTATATACATGTACACATATACGTGTGTATATATGTATGTATATATTTGTGTCTAATGGTAGCCATATCTAGGACAGAGGAGTGGGAGAGGGAAGGGAAAAAAAGGAAAAAAGAAATTTACTAGATAATTTTGCTATATATTTAAAAGGAATAGCAAGTTGTACATAATATATTTGCAGTTTCATGCAAATCATCTTTTTTATCATACTATGTTATGAAAATGCTTGTTTTATTCCATAAATTTTTTAAAAAGATCAATGCCTTTCCTAAAATGTGATCTGATCTGCAAATGAAATAGAGTACATGCTATGTACAAATGAGGTATGGAATTACTCTATGTAATGTGTTCTTAAAATGATCACAATTCATTTCATTTAAAATATTCCAAAACTGAAATTTTGCACCAAGTGAGCTTGGTCTCTTGCCTTCCTTGTGCTGATGAATCTTAGTGAGGTTTGACCACATCACCTTTCCTCTCTCTGTCCCATGTGTAACACACAAAAGACACATGATGAGAAATTTGCTTTGTGTTCTGCTATATTGAAAACAAAAAGCCAGCAGTTCATCGTGTGCAGCAGCGAAAAAAATATTTGATTTTGTTGTATTCTTAATTGGAGACATTTTTTTTCCACTCCTAATTGAAGAACCATATGACCCTGAAGCTGGAAAGTTTTAAAATAGAATTTATTTCTCATCCTTTCAAAGACACATAGGGCAAAAAGCTGGGAATAATAAGACTTAACTTCAGTATAATTATCGCTAATCATAGGTTATTACATAAAAAAATTATTTTCTAAATGCAAATACTTGGGTTTTTAAGTGTTTTAAATTACATCCTTTTATGCATAGGAAATACATGAGTGAAAGGGCACGTGTAATACAAAAGAAAGAGGGCTAAAAGTCAACTTTCATCTTTTCCTCCATATGAAATGTTAATTCTGACTCAGCAACGCCCATGAGTGCAGAGAGAGGCAGAGGTTTGATCAGGTCATTATATGAACTAGTAAATAACGGACCAGAGGCCAGAAAGGGACAGAATCAAAGAAGAGGCAGATTAGAGGCACTATGAAAAGTGGAAACAACTTATGATTCCCCCACCCTGGCCCTTATCCCAACACGCCAACTCCTCCACGACACTAGCCTTCAGTGACACAGTAGACATCCCATTCTCTCCCACATACATACACTGGTCTCTCTTATTCAGGATGTGACAGGCATGATCAAGTGACAGCCCTGGAGCTCTGGTTAACACCACCAGGGACAAAAGCATTTAAAAATTTCTATTCTTCACAGGGCTATACAGTAGGGAATGTAGTTTGCCCACGGTTTTTCTTTGGGTAAATACTAAATAGTAACTGTTTCTCTTTCACCCAGGAACTCTAAGGATATTCCCCTCCCAGTATGATATATTTTTTTTAATTATTAAATGGGACCATCCCTTAAGTAAAGAAGACTTTTCATTGAATGGGTGTGTCTCACTCAAAGTGAGAATGTGATAAGACCTTAGCCTAAAATGACCAGGGTCTCCCGTTGCATCCTGGGCCATCTCCAATAGTCCCGATGAATACCAGATGGCTCTGGAGGAGAAAGTGAGTCTGGTGACCTTGCACAGCCCTCCCTCCCTCAAATCAAAGTCAGCTGCAAGTCATATCATCATCATGATGGTCACGGGCCTCTTGGAGAATGAAGGACAAACACCACAACACCACAACAACAAATTAGCCCAGTCATAGAATTTTGTTTCAAGTGTCTTCAGCATGACTTTCATTGTTTACTGACTCAGGCACATGATACCTTCATGATTTCTCACTTTCTTCCCCCTTATTAGGATGGCATCTGTCAGAAAGGAGATGGACTTAAACTCAACTGAACAGCCTTGCTATTTCCAATGCTTATGACCCTGGATAAGATATTTCTCAAAATCACAGATTTAGAGCTAGAAAGTCTCTTAGAGGTCATTGAGTCCAACACTTCCATTTCACAGATGAGAAAGTTGATCCATAGATATGAAGTGACTTGCCTAAGGTCACACAGTTAAGAAGTTATCAGGGGCAAAACTCAAGTCTTAGTCTTCCTGAGATGAAGTTCAGATCCATTATACAATTCTGCTTTTCACTTCATTTTTCTGTCACCCCCATTTCTCACCTGTAAAAAAGGAATACTGGAAGGAGGAGGATAGCCAAATGCTTCCAGATGCCAACAGCACAATGCAGAGGCTCCCATACAACCATTAAAGATGATTCATCTCAATGATGACTTCTTTTCCTGGATCAGCCTTGACTGTCCTGCTTCAAGTTGGCTTTGAACTAGACCTCTCAACCCATTGGCATTCCCATTCATTCCACTTCAGTCTAGCTGCTTCAATCCTATTTTCATCTCCCCTGCACTCTATCCACTTGGTCCCTTCCCTCAGTGTTCCTCCTTGAACAAAATGGAGTCTGGTTCCTGTCTCTTGACAGCTTTAATCTATTGATTAAATAGATTAAAGTTGTACTTTACAGTTGTGCTCCTATCTGGCCCTGCTCTAACCAGACCATTGCTCCCAGGACCAGTAATTACACAAACTATTTAATTGGATCAAGTTTTCTGGGTTCAGCTGGGAAGGACTTTGTTGCCCTCTGTTGGTTCCTTCCAAAGCCTAATTTTAATTGCCATAGTTCCAATAAAAAACACTACCTTTGCTGCAGAGTTGTTACATTGGACAAATGAACAAATACATAATGAGTACACTTTGTAATTTTAAAAGCTCCAGATAACTATAAACTCTCATCAACAATTGTATTGGAGAGGTAATGTTTCATTGTCATCTTTCTGAGGTGATGGACATTCTATAACTATTTTGTAATCCCCTGGTTTTCCTTTGGTAGTTGAGAAGTTAAGTAGGAATTATGGAGTGCAATGGGCGGAATAACATAAGCCCACTAGGACATCAGGATTCCTGATTGCTTGAAAGTATGGCTGGAAGCCCAAGTATGAACCACTGAGTTCTATCCACATACTCAGGTGGAAAAACCACTAAACTGACTTGAGTGAGTTCTAAAGAGACGATGCTATTTTCATTGCTGGGGACTACAGGTAGCTGAACAACCAGCCTGGAGGGAACAAGGAAAAGCCTGGCTATAAGTTACTTAATCTCTCTGGCCCTCAGTTTCTTAAACTATAAAATGAAGAGGGTTGTACTTTACTAATATCTCTACATTTGTGTGTCATGAGAAAAAAGACCAGCAAAGGCCCAGTCCTTAGAACATGCATAATACCTCTGTGGAGACTTAGTGAGTCTGCTTCTGGAAATGAAAAATGAAGGATCCCTTTCCCTCTCTGGCTCAGAAAAGGCATAGGTACATTCTGATTGCTTCTTCCCTGTATTGTTGGGCTGTTTTCAGTCATGCCTGACACTTCATGGCCCCTTTTGGGGTTTTGTTGGCAAAGATACCAGAGTGGTTTGCCATTTCCTGCTCCTGCAGATCAGCAAACTGAGACCAGCAGAGTTAAATGACTTACCCAGGGTCACATAGCTAATAAGGTCTGAGACTGGAAGGTCTTCCTGACTCCAGGCCCAGCAGTGCTCTACCCAGTGTGTTACTTAGCTGCACACAGAGACTGATTGCAGCTGTCTTTGTGAACTACTTACCATGTATACCTATTTTCTATATATATTCATTTGTTCATGCAGAGAACTCAATAAAAACAGAGACATCCTAAACATTGAAATTCACATTCTTTAGTTCATCATTTCTATCTCGTTTGAAAGACTGAACCATGGACTCAGGTCACCAAATTTTCTATCTCTTGGGCAGTCATATGTGGTGGAATTCAGTCTGTAAATCTATTTTTCATCATCTTCAACAAACACTTCAACATAACATTTCTTGTGTCTGTCTTATCCCTTTGCATCTTTTTTTAATTCAGTATATTGTCTACAAGTATATCTGCCTCTCCATTCCTCTGCAGAGGTCTTCATATGACTAAAATTAAATGTGTCATTAACATTGTTGCAAATTTTATTTTATTACAAGAGTAAATCTATATACATTCATATGGCATCACCTTGGAATCAATATTGCTGTTTTGTTGGAGTCAGCAACTAGGTCAGTGCTTTGCCTTTAAATGGACTAAACATTGCTTAAATTAAATAGGCGTACTTCATATACTTGGGCTTCCCAGCTGCTTGCTCAGAAAGCATAGTCATTTGCTTACAGCTTATAAAAAGGAAAAAGGAAAAGTTTCTTCCAAAAGGAAGTATTTCAGAATACTCAGTAGTATTTCAGAAACTCAGTAGTACTTTGGATACCTCTATTGCCCAATTTAATAACCTCGTCCCCAACAGCATAGGAACGGCTTCATTTTGGGAGAAATGGAGGGGGAGGTTTTTGCATCATAGCATAAGAACTTTGCACACAGTAGGAACCTAATAAATACTTGCTTAGTGATTCATCTCATATGCTTTTCCTGGCAACAGACTCTATGGCTTTCCCTTCTTATTTCCCCCTCAACTACATTTAATCATTACATTTAAAGAAAACCCTTCACTCTTCATTCTTCCCAATATGATTTCTTCCTTGGGGGAATCAACAATGTTGTAACATGGAATCACAAAATATACTTAAGTATGTTGCTCCAAGCCAGTCTACTTTCCCTCTGTGGTATCCCCTCAAAGGTTTCTTTTTTTTTTTTTAACTTTTCATCTTTAGTTCTTTAGAGAATAGCATCTTGGCTGTTTTTATTAAAATGGTGGTGTTTTTTTCATCATTTTTTCATCATTTCCTTGCTTGGATGTAAGCCAACCATTACATAGAAACTACAAAGAACCTAAGCAGCTGGCAAAGTTTATTCCACAAGGATCTGAAAATGATCCCCCCACCTACTTCAGAGCACCTGAAGACACTACTTCTTTTCTTTCTAAGATCTCATCCCTGCTACTTCTGGTTTTAATTTGAACGTAGAGGGAATTTCCCTTTGAGTTGGGAAAAAGAGGAAGTTCCAGGCCTCCCCACCCACCTCCCAGTTCTTGATTAAATATGTGAGATTCTGACTTTTCCTACTTCCACATTTCAGAAGGGCAAGATCAAAGATATAAATTTGTCATTACAAAGAAAGATTAGAAGAAAGAATCTGAAGGATACCTTCTCTCTGGAGTTATCTATCAGTAGGTCCTGTTTATTGCTCCATTATTTAGACATTATTTCTCCATGGGGTCTTATTTTATGAGCTGAAATAGATAGATGTTTTGATCTTAGACAGCATCGCCTCCATTTTGTTCTCAGAAGTGATTAATAAGGTGTCAGTAGCCAGCTCTTTATCTTCCATCTTGCCCTTATGGTAGGTCCAAGGCATGGATGAGGTTCCCTTTTGTTGTAGTTTAGCCATTTTAGTCATGTCCAACTCTTTATGACTCCTTTTGGGGTTTTCTTGGCAAAGATACTGGAGTAGTTTGCTATTTCCTTCTCCAATCCATTTTACAGGTGAAGAAACTGAAGCAAACAGTTGGTTAAGTGACTTGCCCAGGGTCACTCAGCTAGCGTCTGAGGTCAGATTTGAACTCAGGAAGATGAATTTTCCTGACTTCAGGCCCGATGGTCTATCTAGCTGCCCCAATGGATGGGGCTCATCACTCTTATTTTCCTCCAAGAGGAAAAGTAAATTGACAAGGAAAACTGATAAATAACTGTAATTTTCTCTTTGGCACTCATTACCAATGAGTTACGATAGAAACTTTGGCTTCAAACTTTAAACTTGGTTGTGTGCAGTTTATCATGCTCCCCTATCTCTCTGTCCTCTCCCCAAGTAATCCCCAAGTAGAACTTCATTTATATTATGCACAGGTGGGCTCTGAACTTGATAAAATCCAAGGAAAATCATATATATTGAAGTGACTGCATTATGAAAAAAGACACACATCCAGAGAAAGAACTATGGAGTTGGAACACAGAAGGAAGCAACTATTTTCTACTTTGTAATGTTTTGTTTTGTCCTTTTCATGGTTTTTCCCATTTGTTTTAATTCTGCTATGCAACATAACTAACGTGAAAATGTGTTTAATAAGAATGTACGTGTAGAACCCACATAAGATTTCATGTCATCTTGGGGAGGAAGGAGAAAGGGAGGGGAGGAAATTCAGAAATTATGAAAGTTATTGTTGAAAACCGAAAACAGCTAAATTAATAAATTTGGGGGAAAAAAGAAACAGAAGACACTGAAAATGAGAAGAGCCACATGTCCCCCCAGTAGACAACTCTAACTTTTTTTTTGGCATCTGCCTCCTCCCCTTCCCTGAAGCTCCTCTTTTGACTGATTTTCTAGTCAAACCTAACACAGTTCTTGATCCTGTTCCTCCTATGGCACCTCCCCATTGCTTTAAGTATGTTTCTCCTTCATTCTTAAATTTTCCCCTCCCCCAGATTTTGGCTTTTGAAAAACTGTTCTTTTGCCAGCTTACTCCCAGCATTGAGGCTACATCTGTGCCCTCTCCCTCGGAGACAATGCATCAGCTCCTTACCTATGACTCTAGAACACTTGCAGTTGTTCATTCACTGAGTTTGTTCCTTAGGTTGTCCAATGCTTTGGTGTCATTTTTATGTCCTCTCCTCTTCTAACTTCATGTCAGATTTAAACATTCAGTCTCAAACTTCAAAACTGCTGGATCTGGTTCTGGGCAACTTACCGTCTTTTTCACTGTTCTTCATTGTTCCCATCCTCACCAAAGAAATAGCCTTTCTATCTCTTTTTCATCTATTTCTCTTACTACTGATCTATCCAAGTATGTAGGCAGCTAGGTGGTACAGTGGATAGAGCACCAGTGTAAGAGTCAGGAGGACCTGAGTTCAAATCTCACCTCAGACATCTGAAACTCTCTAGCTGTGTGACCTTGGGAAAGTCATTTAACCCAAATTGCCCCATCCTGGGTCATCTCCAGTCATCCTGATGAATATCTGGTCACTGGATTCAGATGGCTCCGGAGGAGAACTGAGGCTGGTGACCTGCACATCCCTCCCTCACTCAAAACAAAGGTAAATGCAAGTCATGTCATTATTTCTCTGATGGCATGGTCTTCTTCAGCAACAAAGGATGAACACACATCCAAGTATGAGCTCTACGAGCTTTACTTTTTACCCCATTACTCAACTTAAACCAAAAAGACATTTTTAGCACTTCTTTCCTAAATGGTTGCAATGAAAAGTTCTACTGTTCCCCCCTTATAATTCAATACACAATCTTAATGTCACTCATTCCTACCCAAACTGTTCTCTCTTATTTAAAAAAATATATTAATTATCTTTTATTTTTGCATTACTTTCACATCCCAAAACATTTCTCCACTCTTTGTCGCTGAGAGGAGGTTAGGGGCTATTTTCTATAGCAAAGAATAAAAAAGAAAGAGAAAAAAAAAGTGATTAAAAAAAAAAACTAAACTCACCAACACATCCACTCAGTCCAATATTTTTACATGCAATGCCCTACACTTATAACCTCCTACTTCTACAAAGAACAGAAGGAGGCACATCCCACACCTCTTCTTAGAGGTCAAGATTGGCCATTATAATTTCATAGCATTCAGTTTTAATTTTAATTGTTGCTATTATTTTCTTAGTTTTTATACAGTCTAATTGCCTGGGTCTGCTTGCTTCACTTTTCACCAGTTCATATAAATCTTCCAGTGCATCTCTGATTTTGCTATTCCTTACCTATTTTTCAAATAATGGAATAATAAGACTCTCTAATAATACCTTAATATGCCTACTCATCATGATATGGAGTTGATCCTGGATTTTTGAGAAATGCACTAATGGAGAGCAAGCTCTATCAGACCTACCACACTGACAATATTTGGGGTTTTTTTTAATTTTTTATTTTGGACTCAAGGGCCAAAATATAAATACAGAATAGAGAAAAGAAACAAAAATGTATCATAAATTTAAATATTGGAACTTGAATACAAAGTAAGAAAGAAAAGAAGCATGTCATGTGCATAGCAGAAATAAAAGAGAATACAAAATACATAACAATAAATTTTCATTTCAAGAAAGCCTGTGTGATGAATAGTATATGTTGTGTTTAAAACTGGCCTTCTATTCTTTGCTCCCTTGTCAGTTTTCTTTGTTTTCTGCTGTGCCCTTTTTTACCCTCCTCCCACATCCCCAGAAGGCAACAAGAAAGTTTAGGTATGTTTCTCTATAGCTATAGATACACACACACACACACACACACACACACACACACACACACACATACATACATACATACATATATATAATATACATATATAGACACATACTTTCCCGAAAATAATCTACTTCTGATCTTTGTTTTTATGTTTGTGCATATCTCATTTTCTATCCCTCCTGCCTCGTCTCCTTTACCTCTTCCCACTACCTTGCTCTCCTATTACTTGCCTACCCCCCTCCAAGGATCTCTCCCTTATCCTCTCATTCCCATAAATCTAAACACCCTTCTAAACCTACCTTTTACTTATTGTCACCCTCCCTTCTAAGATACCTCCCTTGTTCTCTCCCCACTCCCTATGCCCCTACTATTTTACTTCCTCTGAATTTAAAAGATTTTTGTATTCTTCTAAATATATGTGTATTGTTCCCTCTTAAATCTACTCCTGATGAAAGTAGGTTACCAGAACTACCAGCCCTCCTCCCCCATCTAATTCCTGTCTATCAATTCTTCCTCTTGCACCACATTTGTATAAAGTAATTACTCTTTGTAGCTGTTTCTAAATGATTTTACTTTTTAAATTAATATTATCATCAGTTTTACCCCAATCTTTGTTATGAGCTACCCAATTAATAATAAGAATTTAAACATACATTTTATATTTTACATATATAAAAGGTAAACAGTCTGTCCTTATGAATCAGTCATTGGCATATACTTTATATTTCTCTTGGTTCTTGTATGTTCAATCTTCTATCAAGTTCAGGATTTTTTTAACAACCCCTTTAAAGTCTGAAAGTTTACCAAATATCCATTTTTCCATTCAGAATAATACTTAATTTTGCAGAGTATGATATTTTTGGCCAGAGCCCCAGTTCTTTTACTCTTCAATATATCATGTTCCAAGACTTACAGTCCTTTAATGTCTCTGCTAATAGGTCTTGTGTGATTCTAATTGTGGCTCCATCATATATAAATTGTTTTGATCTTGATGTTTTTAATATTTTATCTTTCAGCTGTCAGTTTTGGAATTTGGCTATGATATTCCTTTGACTTTTCCTCATAAGATCTCTTTTAAGAGATGATCGATTTAAGAGATGATTTTTCCTACTTCTACCTCCCCACCTTGTTCTAACATATCAGGACAATTTTTAAAAATTATTTCTTATATTATTGTATCAAGGTTCTTTTTTAATCATAACTTTCAGTTAGTCCAATTATTTTTGTATTTTCTCTTCTTGATCTATTCTCCAAATCTGTCGTTTTTCTTATGATGTTTCACTTTCTCTTCTATCTTTTCATTATTTATATTTGGTTTAATTATTTCTTGATCTCTTATAATTTTGCTGACTTCACTTTGCCTGATTCTAATTTTCTAGGTGTCATTTACTTCCTTAAGATTCTGGATCTCCTTTTCTAACTGGTTGACTTTTGTAACCTTCTTGTTTTTCTTGGATTATTATTTTTTTTAGTTGTTCCTCTATCTCTGTCATTTGATTTTTAAAGTCTTTTTTTAAGATCTTCAATAAATTCTCTTTGGGCAGGTGATCATTTGAATGTCAATTTTAACTGTTTCTCTTTGGAACGGCAACACTGAGGGTCTTTCCTTCCCAGCTTGATTGTTTTGTTTTGTTATGTTTTTAATTAAAGGGGCCAACCCTTAACAGACTTCTTAAAGAGGGAGGAGACCTATTCCCTAAATGGGCATTACCTGACTTTAAGTGAAAACTTGAAAAAGGCCTTAGCCTAAAAAGGCAAAAAGATCTCCCCCTTGTATCCTGGGCCATCTCCAGTCATCCTGATAACTATCTAGTCACTAGATCCAGATGGTTCAGGAAGAAAAAGTGAGGCTGGTGACCTTGCATAGCCCTCCCTTACTCAAATCAAAGTCAACTGCAAGTCATGTCATCATTTTCCTAATGTCATGGTCCTCTCTAAAAACAAAGGACAAACACAGAACAAATGATCCAAGTCCTCTTGTCTATCTGACTTTCCTAGTCTCTCTGTGTCCCTCTCCATCCTTCTGGTGAAAGTTATATATTGCCTTGTACTGTCTTCCCTATCATGTGTATGTGTCTTGTCAAGTTAGTTCCTCATGGATGGAAACTATTGGAGTACAAGAAAAAGCAGAATAATATTAGAAGTAACTCAATGGACCGAGAGTCAAGAACACCCAAAACCAGGTCCTGCTTTTGATGTTTATTAATTGTATGATTATGGGTAAGTCATTTAACTGCCGAGTCTGCTTCCTTACTAATAAGATGGAGATAAACATACATGTAGTCCTCACAGGGCTATAAGTCTCAAATAAGATAACAGAAAGTGTTTTGCTGACACTGAATAAACTTGTTGGATGGCCAAATAAATGAATGAGTACTTGGGGATGAGGAGATATGGAGAGGCATCTTTTTAAATGGAAGCTCAGCAAAAAAACATATTCTTGCAACAGCATTAGCATGCCCTTCTATTTTCATTGGTTGTCTTACAAGTAGAAGAAGATCAGACTGGATTGCAATTAGAAAATTGTGCAGGTATCTTCAACTACTTAAACTGATAGCTGCCATAAAAGTTCATTTTTATGCAAATATTTTCCTGATGGCTTTATATGGCTTGCATGTCATGAAGCATTACAGTTTTGAAAGGATCATAATCACAGTTGAGCCACAAGGCAATGCTAAGACAATGGTAGGGGTGAGCTGCTTTAGGCCATGACCAATGACTTGACTGCGGCACCAATGACATTATCAAGGACATGGAATTCTAATGAGGAAGATGCTCTGGTCAGGTAGAGAAAATGAGAGGTATGATGGACAGTTTGAATGCTATATTAGTGTCCTTCACATGCAAAAAGAACTTAGGAAAGGCCTTCCCCATGTTGGATATGTTTACACAGAAGAATTTTGTGGATAGACACTGGCAAGAATCACAGAGGATGGGATGTTTCAGAGGGTCTCTTACCGGAGGGTGGAGGGTCCACAATCCCCTCTCTGGGTACCAGTCAGATCACAGGTCCATCTGTATAGCTTAAGATCTAGGTAAGCTCCAGAAACAATCATGAGAAGTTGGGCAATCTGGAAGAATGTAACTTGGAAAGGATCTCTGAGTGAATCAGGACCCTGAGTTACTCCACCTAATAACTGAGTTAGCTCTCCATACTGTGAAAAGATACAGTGTTATGCCTAATTCATCGCATATGCTATTGTCTCCATATCACAATTATAACTATAAATCCAGATGTGTAATGAGAATGTTTCTCAGTACTCCAGTGGATAGAAATTCTACTTTATCTTCTAGCCAAAATATACTATGAGCAAATGGAACACATACCCTGTGCATTAGAGCACTGTCTGACAATATTACACCCTAACCCTTTTGGTCAATGAGTTTATCAGCACTTCTGCTAGTCCCTCTAGCATTAGAAATTCTCTTTGACTTTCCCCGTCTTCAGGATATTGGCAAACAGAGCCCTCTTTGAGAGCCAACTGGGAAGCTAATTTTGTTTAACTATGTGATTGAGGGGTCTCCTGCCTGTAATCTCATGTGTTTGAGTGACCATCTCTGCGCAGCACACAGAGTGCTGCTCTTGTGAAATGGTATGGGCCTGACTTCATTCTAACAGAGGTTTGGTTTGGTTCCAAGAAGTTAGACCAGTGCTCGCCAAGCCAGCCACTCTGTAGCAAACATAACTGTCAGCACTTCTATTGATAAAGATGTCCCGTGGCCCTCGTACATTTACCTCAGCCTTCCACTAGCTCTGTTCATCCCCTCTGTCTCTTCCACCTCCTTCTACAGGGGTCCTTCATCTGCATTCTGTGATTTTAAAAACATTTTATTGCTTTTTTAATATTATCTTTTCTTGTAACATTACGAATTTTATTTTATGCATTTAAAAATATTGGTCGGCGAAGAGGTCCATAGCTTTCACTGGAGTGTTGAAGGTATTCATCTCACACACACACACACACACACACACACACACACACACACATACACACATACATGATTAATAATCCTTATTTAGGGCATCAGTCATGGCTAATGAATGAAGAGGAACACAGAAGAGAAAACTCCAGAAAGGGTAGTAGCAATTATAACATTACTTTGAACTGGAAATATTCTATTGATGGAAAAGGAAACCCTATAAAAAAAAAAAGTCTGTGAAAACATGTCAGCCACCAAGGAAATCCCCATGGAAATCCTGGTGGGGTTTCTTGTGTTAGAACACCAAGCCAGGGGAAATATTCCCCAGGAGAGTTATAAGAATAAGCTAGACTTTCATCTACCAGGGCTGGTATAGTTTGGTCTTCCTGAAAACATGAGAATAGAATAGGTCAGTCACAAAAATTACTTCAGCAAATAATAAGATCCATGAAAATTGTTGGGTCACAAAATGTGTGACTGGCAAAGTAGGTAGCATTTGTTGTCATTTAGCTGTTTTTAGTTGTGTCTAACTCCTATGACCCCTCTTGGGGTTTTCCTGGCAAAGATACAGTAGTGTTTCACCACTTCTTTTTTCAGCTCATTTTACAGATAAGGAAACCGAGGCAAACAGAGCTAAGTGACTTGACCAGGATCACACATATGGCAAGTGTCTGAGGCCAAATTTGAACTCAGGTCTTTCTGAATGCAGGCCAGGCCCAACATTGTGCCACCTAGCTGCCCTGGGTGAACAGTAGTGAAGTGGTTCAATGCATACAACAGCACTTAACTTGAAGTCAGGATGGCCTGAGTTCAAATTCTACTTTAGGCATTTCTTGGCTCTGTGACCCTGGGCAAGTCACCTTTCTAAGCTTTGATTTCCTCATTGGTAAATGAGAAAGTTTAACTTCACATCCTCTTCTAGCACTAAATCTGTGATACTTTGGTGCTGTTGGAAGGGCCCTAGATAGGGACCTAGATATTAGCCCTCGTAAGGACTTAACTATGTGAATGTGGCCAATTATTTCACCTCTCTGAGCTTCAGCTCTCTAAAAATGGAGATACGTGACACAGTGGAGCTTTTACAAAGAGTAATATCTACTTTAAAAGATTATCACAAAAATACAAACACACTTCCTTCTCCCCACCCCAACATGTAGAAGGCATGATCTTCGTTCCAGTCTGTACCACCCCTGAGGAAAAGAATGACTTAGGTTCATAGCCTCATTCTGTTGCCATGTCCAAACACTCCTGGGACTCAAGTTTGAGATGCCATGACCTGTCAGGACCTGGCTGTGACTGCCCCAGCCCACCTACAATCCTGATTCCTAGGTTACCATGGTTTGACCTCCCAATACAGAATAATTACCTCCAACACCTAAAATTGAGGACAAACTACACAGAGCATAAATAACCACCCCCATTTCTCAGAGCAGGGGTCAAAGAAGGAGAGAAGGGGAAGGAGAGTCCATCCCCTCCCACTGGTTCAGTTCATGCAGGGCATCTGGGTGTAGAAGATAGGAGTCACTGAGAAGGCCAAAGTCAAAAAGATTGTGGAAAGAGAATTAATTAGCTTATTCTCATTAGTTTTAAAGAGGCAGGCAGCCGATAAAAAGTGGCTACACTGCTCACATAGTCAGAGACACAGAGGGTTCCATGTTAGACAAACTGAGCATGCTCCAAGCTGGGCACATTTATATAGCATTTACTATGTGCCAGGCATGACACTAAATGTATTACAGTTATCTCGTCTGGTCCTCATCACAGCCCTGGGAGGCAGGGGCTATTTCTACCAGCCATTTACAGATGAGCAAACTGAGGCAAACAGAGGCTGAGTGTCACAGGGCCACAAAGCTAGGATGTGTCTGATGCAGGACTTGACCCTGTCTTCCTGACTCAGAAGGCAATATCCTCTATGTTCTGTTATTGCATTTGAATTTCAGCCACTCTTACAATCTATATTCTTGTCCTACTATCATGTCCTACACTCAGCTACACCGCTTTTTCCATTATTATTGTTAGCTATCCCTTACTAAATATATTAGTCCATACTTACTAGCTGTATTAGCCTATATTACATGTTAAGACACAGGAAAAGGCAGCGTTCCTGCCTGAATGAACCTAGAAGAGCATTCTCATGTGAACTGTGCATTGTGACTTCCAAGGTGCAAGGATTCAATCAATCATTCAGTAAACTTTTATTAAGCATCTACTATGTGGTAGGCATGGTACTGATCCAGGTCCTGAGTACTGGATCAATGGTTTCCTTCACTTTGATGAGAAGGACTTGTAGGAGATTACCTGTCCAATTATTTTTTTCCTGCAACTTGTAAGAGATTACTTGTCCAATTATTTTTCTTTCTGTATCTAGAGGAAGGAGATGTGGACATAGCACATTGCTAGAGTATAATATTAATGGCACAACAAATGGAGAATTAGGATGATCATTAAGGAAAGTTTCTCATTGTAAATTGTTTCTATTTTTTATTTCTATTTTCTATATTTTCTAAAGATTTCTACAAAATATCTTTGTTTTCTTTAACTCTTTTTTGGTTCCTTTCTGTACAGACCTATAATTTCATTGATATAGGGAACTCCCAGGGAAGAAATGCCCTCATTAAGGCAAATAAGTTACTATTCTCTAGTTTTAGAACTTCCTGAGCTATTGAGTGGAGTAATTCATTTGAGCTTCCTATGTGAAAAGTGATGCTTGAACCCAGGTCTTCCTGACTCTCACACTGTCATATTCACTATGCCATATGGCTTCTGGTTTGGGTCTGGTCCCAAATTAATGGAGGCTTGAATTAGTGATAAGGGTAGCTTTTTATGTCCAGGCTATATGACCTCTGGGCTTCCCCTATCTTACAGCCTCCCACTCTCCCTCCACCCATGTTCATCCAAGAAGTCTGTCATTTCATATAATGTTTCAAAAATTATTCTGACACAGCAAAAGGTTGTGTTTCTGTAAAACACCCCAGAAGTATCATAAAAATGACCCTAAGAAAGGAAAGGTCCTCTGTAGGTATCTTTTTCCAAATTCTCAGAGGTGGAGAGGAAATGAGAGGAGCAATCCTGTAACCAAACACTAAGGGCTATCTTCTTTGAGAGGATGATTTTGCATATTTCCCTTCTAGTTCTGTTTTTGAGCTTTTTCCCAGAGGAACAAAAAACAGTGGGAATTTCAGTTTCAATTCCTGTCATCAATTAAGGGTGATAAGTAATTATATGCTAGGCATTGATTTTTTTACTTTTTAAAATTTTATTTATAAGTTTTCTTTAACATTGTCATTTACCAATATATCCCTCCCACTCCCCTATCCAGTGGGTAAAAAAAAGAATAGAGAAGGAAAGGAGAGGGAAGGAGAGGGAATACAATTTAACAAAACTACAAATGAAGTATATGTAATGTTCCACATCCATATCTCTTCATCTCAGCAAAGAAAGAAGGAAGGTCCATTCTTTTATTGACCACAAGGGTGGTTATTGTAATTACTCAAAGTTCAATTTAATTTTTTGTTCTCTGAATTTACTTTGTTTTTGTCATTTTGTATATTGTTTTTCTCTCTTTTTCTTCACTCTGCATCAGTTCATATGAGTTTCCATAATTCTCTAAATTCTTCATAATCATTATTGAATATTCATGATAGTGGATATTCAGTGAAGATATTCCATTATATTAAGAGACTGTTTTCTTAAGCCAATCTTCAATTGATGGAATCTATTTTGTTTCTAGTTCTTTACTATGACAAAAAGTGCTATTAAGAACATCCTGGTGTAGAAGAAACTTCTTTTTTAACTTCTTTGGATCTCTGGGTCAAAGGATATGGCCATCTTAGTAATTTTCTTGGTATAATTTGAAATAACTTTTGAGAATGATTCAATTGATTCACTGGCCTATTAAGAATATATCGAAGTGCTTATCTTTCCATAGCCCTCCCACTGTCTCTTTTCATTTTTTTCCGTTTTTTCCTATTTACAGGATATGAGATAAAACTTCAACATTTGGTGTGATTTGCATTTTTTCTTATTATTAATGATAGGGCAACCTTTAATATGGTTATTAATTAGCAATTCTAATTTTTAGAATTTTTTGTTTATATCCTTTGATAACTTATCAGTTGGGCAATGTGCTAGTCATTAATTATTTTTTAAAGCTGATTTTGGATTTTTAAATAAGTATTTTAAATAGTACTTGGTTTATATCTTACTTACTCAAAGGTATTTGAAGGATTGCAGTTTTACAACAAGCTTTACTTTATTTTCCACTATTAATTTTATTAAGCAGTATGACATGAAAAAAAGTTTTAGATGAAACAAAATACAAAGAATTTACAAAGAATTTAAATTGGAATTTGCTCCAGGATTTTATGACCTCTAGACTGGACTCTATTAATCATTGGTGGATCTATGCATAGCCGTCAGACTCATGAGCCAAAACTATGAATGTAGGTCAATGTCTTCTAAGTAAAGTATGAGTAAGTCAATGAGTCTTGGAATCTCAACTCAAACTAAAGGTGAGAACAGTCTTTCTTTTTACCAGAAGAAGTGAGGTATGGGAGGCCTTTAGAGGAACTGTTTGTATGAGTGTTTCTTTGTGTAGTATGTATACTACTCGGCACTGAGTAGGTATTTAATACCAACCAATGCGTTGATTGGTTTTGCCTGATTTCCCCGAATTGTGTTTGTTCACATGAGGAAGGTCCATCAAACCTAAATCCATCCCCCCTTCAAATGTCCCTTGTCTAAATTCCTGGTAACCTCCAAATGAAGCTCGGAAAAATTTAGATTTCATTTTTTTGTTGCTGTGTTTTTCTTTTTTTGGGGGGGGGGGGGGCATGGTGGTGAGTGGAACAATGACCTTAGAGATATGTCTGAGATACAGGAACTGATTTTTACATAACATCTTAAGTTGTGTAAGGCGTTTTACACCCTTTATTTCACCCTATCTCCATAATAATCCCCTGACATGAGTACTACAAGTGTCAAGTCATTTTATAGGTGAGAGGTCAGGTGAATTAGCTGTTGTCAGAAACTAGTGTCACGGACAATTAAGTGGCACAGTAGATAGCACTGTCCTTGGAGTCAGGAGGACCTGAATTCAAATTTGCTGTCTGTGTGACCCTGGGCAAGTCACTTAACCCATATTACAGAAAGAAAGAAAAAAAGAAAGGAAGGAAGGAAGGAAGGAAGGAAGGAAGGAAGGAAGGAAGGAAGGAAGGAAGGAAGGAAGGAAGGAAGGAAGGAAGGAAGGAAGGAAGGAAGGAAGGAAGGAAGGAAGGAAGGAAGGAAGGAAGGAAGGAAGGAAAAGAAAAAAGAAAGTACTGGAAGAGATTCATCAAGAAGTTTGTCCCTGAGCTAAGACAAAGATAAGTAAACTTGCATAGCTGAGAATCTAAAGAAGGGCATTTCAGTTGAGGAAGCCTCATCAGCCCTGGTGTATGTGGAAACTGTGAGGAAACCAATGTGACCTAAATGGAATAGAATGTTGGATGGCAATAAGAAGGAAAGTCAAATGGATTGTTTAGGGGTTGATTATGTAAGGAAGACTTTGAAAGCCAGGGAAGGAACCATTTGGACATTTAGATAAGGAACCATTTTAAGTCTCTGAGCTTGATGAAGGAATAGGGAAGATTGGGTTGGCTATAGTATACACCAGAGCAAGGGAGGCTGACTGGGAGGTTATTTATTAGTGATCCAAGCTAGAGGTGATGAGAGAAAAGGAATCAACTGGACTTTTGCTGGGTAGTTATCTTTCTCTCAGAGCAGGCACATGATTTATTGAGGTCTCTGGGACCTGTGAACGATGAACGACCTGAAAGCCAAAACCCTTAGTCTTCCTTGTTGATTTGTTTAATTCTTCTTCTCTTTTTTCTTCTTCTTCTTCTCCTCCTTCTCCTACTCTTCTTCTCTTTTCTTCTTTTCTTTCTCCTGCAATTTCTCCTCCTTTCCTTCTTTCTCTTCCTCTACCTCCATCTCCTCGTCCTTCTGGAAATATAAGTTCTTCTGGAATCTTTATTTGACTAATCCCCACACAGGAAAGCTAGATGTGACTCAGACTTTTGAGAAATGTGAGTCTAGCCTACTTGAGGTTACTTATTCCCAACCAATATGACCTTCTCTCTCACTCTCTCTCTCTCTCTCTCTCTCTCTCTCTCTCTCTCTCTCTCTCTCTCTCTCTCTCTCTCTCTCTCTCTCTCTCTCTCTCTTTCTGTCTTCTTACTTCTTTTTTTCTTTCTGTCTTTTTCTTCTTCCTTCCTTCCTTCCTTCCTTCCTTTCTTTCATTCTTTCTCCCTGTAAAGATTAATTGAAATAATGAATCAACCATTGGAAACAAAAGTCTGATTGTCTGTTCTTCCCGTGGGCAGTCATCTGCCTCTGTTTTCCATAGAAATACAAATCACATTTCTTTTTACACAGGGGCCGACATCAGAGATATTGCAAGCTGTATAGCTCTTGGGGAAATTCTGACATATTTCCCATCAACTTTTTCCCCTTGCTTGTTGAAATATTCCTGTCTCTGGGCTTGTATCCCATGTTGAGGCTAAGGGAAATGAACACATGAAAAATTATTAATTACTGCTTCATGGGTTAGCCACAATCTCTTGAAAAAGTTCACATCTAACTCTCTGGAGGCTCTGAGGTAAGGGATGGTTTGAATTAGTGATGGAATGGAGTGGGTGAGAGGGAGAGAGGCAAGTGATAGCTAGTCCTTGATCTGAAGCTTCTGGGTGGGATTCAAACCCCCATCTGTCTCTGAAACAACCCACTGAAGTCAAGAAACACCCATGTGACTCATCTTGGGTCTGATGACCTCTTTTCTGAAAAGTTTAATTTCAAGAGCTATAGTCCCTCCTTATCATCTTCCTTTCTCATATGCCTCAATCAGCAAATTGTTTAATGGGAGTAGTGGAGATACATGCTAGCAGAGTTCCAAGACAGAGAGGAAGGGAATGAGTAAGCTACAAGAAATATCCTGTGGAACTATAGTCTAAAAGTAACTAAACTGTTCATACCCTTTGACCTGACAGTGCCACTACTAAACATATACCATAGGATAAAGATAAAGATAAGGAGCTATATGGGCAAAAGTACTTATAGCAACATTTTTTGGTGTAGAAACAAAGTGGGTGCCCATCAACTGAGGAATGGCTGAAAAATTACAGTACATGAATGCAATAGAATATGATTGTACCATGAGAAATGGCAAAAACAAAAAATTATTAGAAATCTGGGAAGACTTTTATGAACTGATACAGAGCGATAGAGGCAGAACCAGGAAAACAGCTTAAATAGTGACTTCAATAATTTAAAGAAAACAATTCTCAAAGATTTTGGAACTCTAATCAATACAGTGATTCAGAAGACATTCTAGAACACACTTCCCACTTTGGGCAAAGAGGTTATGTTGAATGAGACATCCTTTCTCAGATGAATGTGTAGATTTATTTAGAATGTCTGTATTTATTTGGTACATGGGAGAACTTCTATTGGGAGAGGTAGTTAGTGGGTAGTGATAGTGATGCAACAAAAAGAAAAGAAAAGTACATGATGAAATGTTAGCCAGATATGTGGAAGACAGACTGTAGAAGGAAGTCTAGAAGGGAATTCAGAGAAGTTGGGTGGTTCTGCTACTCTCATATAAATTTCATATTCAGTTTAGAAACTAAATTCTACATAATTTTATAAATTCCTATACAATTCTTTTTATTATTCTTCATATATTGAAATATTCAGATTAGTTAAGGTTATTTGAGAACAAAAGCAAACCATGCCCTGCAGCAATCACAAACTGCTATTTAGTTTCTTATAACTCCGTCCTAACTCTATGAATGAAATCAGACACTCAAGCAACATTCTTTGCTGTTCTTAACCATTAGCCTGGAAAAGGGTACGCAAGACATCATTTGTGCCTCTTTGGGACATAAAGACTTGACAACAGAGCAAAAGCTTCAGTTTTCTTCTCTTGCACCCAGTCTTGACAGAAAACTGCTTGCAGTGGGAGGTTTTGGTTCAGTTCAGGGTTTACCCCAACTGACCACTGGCCTGACCAGAGTCAGGATTTTCTATCCAAACATTGGGGCTAATTCACCAATGGAAACAGATCAATTAGTTAAGTATCTTTTTATTTGGTTTTCAGACATTGAGTTTATAGTCACAAGAGGTTCCATTTAAATATAGGTCAGGATTGATTCACCAACCTTGGGTTAACTCAAATGTTTAGTTAAGTGAATGGGATCCATAGAGCTGAATGCCACTCACTTACCATGTGTCCAAACCTCTGTACCAAGAAGCATATCTAAGGTCCCAGAAGACTTTTGAATTTGTGTTTATTTAAAGACAAGCAACCATATCTCCTCTCAGGAATCAATTAATGACAAAAGCAAAAAACCACTCGAACAAAAAGCCAAACAGAATTTAATTTTCCCCAGTCTGCAAAATAGACACATTTGTGAAGGGCCATAGAACACTCTAGATTCCACAGCATTCAAGATGAAGGTCATCTGAAGGGCAATAGAGAGGGGTATATAGGGCTTGGGGAGAATTAAAAAATCACAACCTGTGTTTGCCTCAGCTTCCCCAACTGAAATATGGGGATAAAAATAGCATTTCCCTCCCAGGATTGTTTTGAGAAACAAATGAGAAAATATCTGTAGAGTTCTTAGCATAGTGCCTGGCATATAGCAGGGTCTACATAAATGCTAGTTAACAAATTCATCATCATTAGTAGTAGTATGTTACAGCATGTTACAAATGCAGAAATACACAGTTGCAAAGAATACTCTCAGTTCTATGGGGCACCAAGAATAAAAAGTAGGCTGATCACAATGAGAAAGTAAGGGATAACTGAGGACAGTCCAGGCACTCTAGTCATATCCATGTAATGTTAAAGAATTCCAGGAAGGTTCTTCATGCATTGGATGGGCCAGTCCCCTGTGTTGAATTTAAAGGGATATGAGAATGAGAGTTGCATGGAGTGGGTCAGCTTGGATTGAAATCAGTCAGAACTCAGAGAAAATATCTACATCCATGAGAACACAGGTTCAGAGTTGTGGAGTAGATTTTGGACAGCAAAAATTTGCTGAAGAATGAATGGTTCAGAGAAAAATGTTAATTTTCCTAGAAGATGAGCTAAGATATGTTCTGCATTTGGTGGGTAAATTTCCTTTCCATACACATGTATGATGAAGGATAATGGTTCCCTCCTTATGCTAAGATTGACTTCCTTTTTAAGTTCAGGAAGATATGTGGATATGGATGTGTGTGTGTGTGTGTGTGTACACGTGTGTGTGTTTAGACATTTCAAAATTATATAAACCTAAGAGCTAATCTAGAGTTTATTGTGATTCTGTAATAGGCAAAGAAGAATACTTAGATAAAAGTTGTGATATAGAACTCTTTGGAAAGATAAAATGTACCAGAAGAGTTTTCTTATTTTATTTTACTTTTTTGTCTTGGAGCCTGGAGGAAAGTGCTCATATGGTGTGTCAATATACTCTGCTATGGCTCAGCTCATCATCCTAAATCAAGATATGTCTGCTGTATACCCCTTTTCTGTATGATTTTCTCCTCTTATTAGAATGTAAGCTCTTTGGGAAAAGGTGGGAGGGAGGGGAGGAAGAAAGCATTTATATAGAATCTACTATCTGCCAGCACTGCCTTAAGTGTTTTACAAGTATTATCTCATTCGCATCACATAAAAACCCTGTGAGGTAGGTGCTGCTATTGTCCCCATTTTGCAGTTGAGGAAACTGAGGGAGACAGAAATTAAGTGACTTGCCCAGGGTCACCCAGCTAGTAAATGTTTCAATCTAAATATGACCTTAGGTCTTCCTGACTCCAGGTCAAGCATTCTAATGCCAGTCAGCTACCTGTTTAAGGACTGTCATGCTTTCCTATTGCTATCCGTAGCACATAGCAAAGTAATCAACATATTGTAAGAAAGTAAATACTTACTGTTTTTTCAATCCATCCATCCATCCACTTACTATAGTTACCGAAACAGCTATCACTTACAGATTACTGTCCTAGCCTAGAGGAGGTAAGTAAGTGTGTTGTTGGGCATCATGATCAATCATAACTCTTTTGCAATAGTAATTAAAAATATAAACAAATCACTGCTTGTTGTGTGACCCTGGATGTCCTATAAATAAAATAGGGATAATAATTCCCACTGTCTACCTCACAGGGATTAATGTTGGTATCCATGAAATAATGGATACAATAAACTATAAGGTCTATATAAATATATGATTATTGTTGATGTTTTTATTATATCTGTAAAAAAGTTTGTATTTTCCTCATTTTCCAGTCAATAACTTTTATTTACTCCTTTATTACCAAAGAATTTCTCTACTTATTCCACAACCCTATTAATCTTCTCTTATGGCAAAGAAAAATATGAGCCAACCCAATGAAGGAGAGACTGCATCTGATGATATATGCAGCATTCCTCACCTCTACATAGCACTTCTCTACAAAGAAAAGAAAGATCTATTTCTTCCTCTTTTCTCTCAGCTGAAGATGGGTCAATGCAATAAATCTTTAGTCAACAGAAATTTTCTATGGTTTTTGTTCATTATTAGAGTTATAAAATAAGAGAGTTCTTCCCTCTTCACTCTTTACAGGTCAAGGACCTGAGGCTATATGAGGTTATATGACTTCCCAGTCTCGTGTTATGGCAGCCTCAGAGCTGAGAATTCTTCAGAAAATATGCTTAGCTGTCACGAGGCCACACTTACTAGTTTTAAAGAAGAAGAGGTTTTAAAATCAGTTTCTTAATCCAGTCTATTTCCATGCCTTTCAGCTATGACAGAAGTATGGTACATAGCACTGAGCGTGGGTTTTGAAATGCCGTTTGGCTGCTATTTTTGAGGCGAATATACGAGTGCATAACAGTTTTTCACTTATTTCATCCCGTGACTGCTGCCTATATTTTCTGTGTGCTGGTTTGGATGGGACTGGGGGGACCAACTGGGTGAGGGTGGCAGGAGAGGCAGCAGGCACTAGGATGGGCTTGTTGGCAATCCTGAGGATTCTGATTTCCTATGGAAGCTCTGACTCTTTTGTCGCCTGCCTCAGGACTATTCTTGAGTCTTCATGGTTTTTGCAGCCTCTTATCACTCATTCTTTGACTCTACTAAGTTTCTGGACTAAGATGCAGGTTCCTTCTCTTTGTTATTTTGAGCAAGCAGATAGGTCACACTCATGAGGCCATCGAGTTGCTCAGTTTCTCTTAGGAAGTCCTTTTGCAATCTTAAACGAAAATCTCAAAGGTTGTGGACTCTGCTTTGGCAGAAGAGAAATTAAAAATGAAACCAAACAAGATAAACTGAAGTCAAAACCCGTAACCAGCACGGCTCCAAGTCCACAGACCATGAAACCAAGCCCTTCTACTACAAGAGCATATTATTAAGGGAAGTAGGAAATAGCTCTGGGAGCTACAGAGAGTAAGAAGTAAAATATGGAAGTTTGGAACCTGAAGTCTGCAAATCAAGAGGACTTGGTTCAAAGTGGAAACAACATGGAGAAAATGAGAAGTTACAATAAGAGCAACGAGAGAGGCAAACAGATATAAACACATACATATTTACATGTAGAATGATAGACCTGGAAGGGATCTTAGAGCATAATTAATCACTGAAGGCATCTTAGAGGCCCTTTCTTCCAAATGGAGCCCTAGTGCAATGATTCAATTTCCCCAAAGTAATAATACCAGAAAGTGGTGGAACTGGGTTTCAAATGTAAGTCTTCTTAACCCAATGCAGGGCTCTATCTTCTAGTTCATAAAGGGTGAAGCATAACTTGGGTCGCATCAGTATTCCAAAAGTTGAATATCCAAAAAGGTAACGAAATTGTTTGCCACATTAACTGTTGGTGTAATCTGACAAATCTAGAATTTTTATGGGAAGAACATACATTGAAAGGGTTCAGGACAAGGATAGGAAGGAATCCAAGTACTAAAATTCTACAAGGGAAGCTAGATCAGAATAGATGGGGATCTCTCCATGAGAGAAATAGATTTTGATGAGAAGAAAAAGCACAAGTTGTCTGAAGAGATCAGTTTGGATGAACTCTGGTACTACCTGGGAGTGTCCACAAGAAAGGGAATGAGGTTTTCTCTGGGTCAGTATTCACTAAAAACCATAAAGCATGAGCCCCCACTAATGTGATATTGTGGTCAAAAAAGCCTACCTAAATCTTGAATAAAGCTAAGAAAGGCATAGTTTCTAGGAATACGGAATCCATGATCTCTCTGTTCTTTGCCCTAGTTAGACCACATCTGGATATTATGTTTGGTTCTGGTCATTACAGGTTAGGAAGGACATTAATAAACTAGAAAGTACCCAGAGGAGAATGACCAGAATGGTGACAGGTTTTAACTTGGAGATGTTTAGCCTAGAGAAGACTCAGAGGGTATGTGAGAGCTGTTTTTAAGTATTTGAAATAATTGACCTGTGGCAGAGGGATTAGATTTTCTCTGTTTCACTCCAAAGGGCAGAACCAGGCACATTCAGTGGATTGTAATCTGGGCTGCTAGGTATTAGGGGAAAGCTTCCTAAGAATTGGGGCTATCAAGATTTGAAATGGGTTCCAGTATTCTTATGAGCTGCATTGTCAGTTTTTGAATATATTATAGAATGAATCTTTATTCAGGGGCTGGACAAACTCTTATCACTGGGTTTTTCCACTGGCTGTCCCCCCTGCCAAGAATGCTCTTCCTCCATGCCTCTGCCTCAAAGAATCCCTCTTTTCCATCAGAATGAAGTTTAAGCATAAATTTATATATTGAGCCTTTCTAATTCTTTCAGCTACTTGTGCCCACTCTCAGATTTACTTTGTATTTATTTGTATTTATTTTGCATATACTTATGTATGTCCCTGTAATCTCCCTCTTTAGCATGTCAACTCCTTGAGAACAGCTGTTTCATTCATTACTTTTGTATCCTCAGCACTTAGCAGTGTCTTGCTCTTAGTAGGGGTTTAATAAATGTTTCTTGATTGATCGTTCGACTGGTTACACAAAATGACCTCTGAAATCCCTTCTAAGAGCTTTTGTGATAATACAGTTCATCTCAGCATTAAGCTTAGGATACAAAGATTCATTATATTTATCAAAATCTGGAATATTTTATTTGTAGGAGGATGACAAATGAGAAATGAAAAACCCTTCAAAATATCAACATCATATTGAGCTACTTGGTTTAAGCAGGTAGTAATTTGTGGAGAGTTTTGTTGGTTATTGACCACACTGGGCATAAGGAGCAGCACTTTGAAAAATTCCATTCCAGGAACACATTGAAATACTTAGGAAGATTAAGTTTGGGGTTATCTATACAAATATAATGGGGTCATGAGTTATGTCTTTTCTTCATCACTAATTCTTCTTTATCCTATCAATAGATTTGGACAAATTCTGTGTGCAAGGACTTGGGTATGATTCAGACCTGTGATTTCCTAGGTGTAGAGAACACTTGATAAGGAAGCTCCCTTTACCAGTGCTGATCTGTAATACTTCTGCAACTTATAGCCTTGGAGGGTGGCATTTAGGTAGGATTATGTAGTCAACGTATGTCAACACGAGGACTGATTCTGAGGCCAGTTCTATCCATTCTTCTGTGATGCTTCTCCTGGGATGACAGAAGTGACTAAAATAGATGACACAACACACTATACAATTATTCTAGGAAAAGACTTAAACAACATTTTGTGCAAATGAACTTGGATTTTGCCTCTTTTCCTTCTAATACATGACTAAGAATGGAGCCTGCAGGGTGGGTTTGGTTCGCATTTGGTTACTAGCCTTCTGAGTCGCAAGGGGTGCATGAAAGGGACTAGGGCTGGGAATGGGTCACTCCCACTCCTCTGTGGGAGTATTACTAGTGGCAAGAACATCTTTAACTTATTAGTTGAAAATGGTAGGAAAGAGGGTCATTTAGTGACGGAAACTGACTCCTGTGGCAAAGAAAATTTGGAAAGAAAGGAGATGGAGCCTTGGCACAACATTTTTATTTTCAAAAACTTATTTGATTTTTTTTTTAATTTTCAGTTCCAAATTCTCTCTCTCTTTCTGAGTCCTCCCTCATTCATTGAGAACCCACAAAATTCTTACCATTACCAACCTTATGCTACACTGATTTCTCATTGGCTATTTTTCTGATAAATTATAAAGATCAGGTAAAAAAATGTCAAAAATGGTCAGTTTTCTGCATAAACTGCCCTCCCTCATACACACACACTCCCAGAATTCAGTAAGGCATTAAGTTGCAAGACATATTAAATGACCATACATTCAAATGAATGGGACAGCTGACCCTGAAGTCAAGAAGACCTGAGTTTAAACCTCATCTCAGATATTTACCAATTGTGTGATCCTGGACAAGTCACTTTACCCTATTTGCTTCAGTTTGCTCATCTGTAAAGTGAGCTGGAGATGGAAATGGCAAACCACTCCAGTATCATTGCCAAGAAAACCCCAACAGGGGTCACAAAGAATTTGATATGACTGAAACTGCTGAACATTATTCACATGAAAGACAATATCAGGAAAGGGAAGGAGTGAACAAGCAGAATGGAAAGAAAGCAGCTGCAGTTACATCCCTATTCTTCCGTTTAGACCACATGAAGTTGGAGACTAAAGGCATCATTGTTAATTTCCTCCCAGACATGTGGTATATAAATTGTTGCCTTTGTCCCTACTTATAATTTTCAGCTTGGTACTATTTTGCAGCAACGGCAATTTTAGGTTGTGCCTGGAACATAAAATTGCTTGTGTCTATTAATTTCCAGGGGGAACGAGTTTGTAGTTACATGTTTTTAGGGATTTGTGTGTAGCAAGGCCAAAATCTATGAAATCTATAGGCAACTGGGAAATGGAAAAGAGAAGATTTTTATGCCAAACTATTTGATTCATCTGATACCCTGGAATAGTTAAACGTCCTGTGAAGTTACAGTAAAGAACAGGGTTCTGCGTAGTAACCAAAGATCGTTGAATTTTTCCTGAACGTATACAGAATTCAGCACTGGCATATCAAGTGTTACTGCTTTTGGGGGCTTATAATCAACTTACCCTCTTTTCCAGTTCACAGAGGAAAGAAGCCACCACAATCTAATTTCTTCAGAAGGAAGGGGTTGTTTCTTGGCTACCTCAGCTGTTAGCCCTACAAAGTGTGCTTTGCATGAAGGCAAATTAGCCCTCCCCTGTCGAGTCAACCTGCCTGTATTTCACTGTGATGTGCTGGACAAAGTGGCCACTGTTGCAGCATTCCTGAGAAAACAAGATTACCCGGATCCCCAAAATTTACAGGATAGACCTGGCAGGAAGTGCAATGATCACAGAGAGTATATACATGTTAAAAAAGGATTACTCATGGTATCTACAGAAGCTTTTGTGTTTTCTCTTCCATTAGACTCTAAGCCCCCTGAAGACAGAGCTTATTTTTTGTCTTTGTATTCTCAGCCCTTAGAACTGTGCCTGGTAATTAACAACAAATTCTGGCTCAGTGATTAATTGATATTACTTTGGCTTAGTGTCATGAGGTCTAAGCGGAATCAGTCATTAAACTATTGGTATCAGTGCTTGCACAATCATCATAAAAACTCGCATTTGTATAAAGATTTAAGGTTTGCATAGGACTTTATTCACAGTGACCATGTGATGCTGGGAGTGTATTGTCATCCCCACTTTACATCTGGGGAAACTGAGGGCTTGAGAAATGAAGTAATTTAAACTAGGCTGTGCAGTTGGCAAACAGCAGAACCAGGATCTGAGTTTGGGTCTGCTCATTCCAGTTCATACCTTACACCACCCTGTGTCTCTCCTTGCTTGGACCCTCTCCACCTGCCCGACATACACTCTTCTCTTTTCTTCCTACATGTAAAAGAACTGATTATTTTCAAAAGAATAGTGTGAAAATGATTGATCTCTCATTACATAAGGATCATACAGTCTCTCTGATGGGTTTAGTTTACATGAATTAATATATATTTTCAGGTGAACTCAAATCTTGAAGTTCAAGGAAAAAACCTACAAATGATTTTTTTTGGAGGAGGGCAAGCAAGGAAATGGAGTTAAGTGACTTGCCCAAGGTCATACAACTAGAACATGTGTCAAATGTCTGAGGGTGGATTTGAATTCATGTCCTCCTGACTTAAGGGCCAGTTCTCTAATCACTATGCCACCTAGCTGCCCTTACAAATAATATTAACATGAAAAAAAATCAGTTACTTTTTCAGACTGGGAATCTGATCTCTGTATTTGTGAACACAAAATAGTTGGCGTTGGACCCAGGTTAGGTTTCCCTGGAAAGGTCTTTTTTAGGTGATGTGACCTAAATTATTGATGTAGATCTGGAATACAAGAAGGGAAAGGATCTTGCCTCTGACATTTAACTAAAAATATAATCTGAAGCAAGTCATTTCACCCTCCCTAGGCCTCAGTTTTTCATTTATAGAATGAGATAAATGGGTCAGATGTCTTCTAAGATCCCTTTTAGCTTCAGACTCTCTCTCTGGCTCTTTATCTATCTTTTAATTGACAATACCAGTGTATGGTTATATGCTTATAATATTTTATATGCTTCAGTCTGTGCAGGTTCCGTTGGCCTCCAAAATGACCCCAGGATGCCTTTGAGAGAACTGCTTTAATGTGTGTGTGTGTGTGTGTGTGTGTGTGTGCGTGTTCTCTCTTGGATATAAATTAAGTCAAATCAAACTACACTCCCCCAGAGATTTAATGAAGAATGAATAAAAAGTAAATGATGAATAGAAAGTAGGAAATGTTATGCAAATCCCTAATAAGAATGTAATTGAGTTTTCAGATGTAGGTGGGTGAGAAGAGGTAATACATGAATGGGCTAGTTTTATCTCTACAGGAATAATGCTAAATGACTTGTTTTCTTCGCTTGCATGTTTATAGTTATTCTTACACCATAAAAATAGTCCTGAAAAAACTCTGTTTTTGCTATCTAGCCCTATTGTGGTGTAACCTTTTTGCCTTGGTTTATAGAATTTCATGAGTGGACACTTTCTTCCATAACTGCCAATTACGGGTTCATTATAACTCTGGTGACCTGGAGTCCCAGCTGGACAAGGTTTCAATTTCATTTTGTTGGCTTTCTCCTGGAGGAACTAGAGTCAGTTGCTGTCTCTGAATCAACATGTTTGAGGACACAAGGGGTTTCAGTGACCCATGAGAGTTTGCTCTGTCTGTATTGTTACTAATACTAAGTAATTGTGTGTGTAATTAATATGGCACTTCTGATTTATATTGATTGTCAATTTTGAATGACCAATATTGGATACTATAGAAATATATATACATATATATGTGTATTATCAATTTATGATTTATATTGAATACTAATTTCTGTTTTTATGATTTTTGGTTCTCCTTCCAACCATTCTGGAGTTTCTATCATCTGACATTTTTGAGGGAATATATAAGATTCAGCCTTGCCCTAATAATGTGTGCATAAAATGGATATTGGTCTCCCTCCCAGAGGAGAAGAATAAAAGATTAGAGGCACTCATCTCTACTCTTCAGGCTATCATGGAGAGTGAAATGCTTCATGAAAGAATGAAGGAAATGCTCCCAAGAGGGAATACAAAAAGAAAAAGAAACTGAAGAGGCAGAAGGGGATCCTAATCTGTGTCAGAAGATTGGAGAGTAGATGAAAGTGACATAATAGAAGGGAAAAAAGAATGAATGGAGCTAAGATATGAAACTCTTCCTATAGAGTGGGGAGCCAAGACTCAATATGAGGAGAAATCAATTCTTTATACTCCAAGAAATGTTACTGTGAACATACAGATCCCATCAGAAGACTTTCTTCTTTTAGAGGAAAAAGGGAATGGTTGGGATTGGTTATTCTCTGTTGACTATTTGTTGATCTGAAATAAGATAGAAGTCAGCTATCTTCCTGAGACATTTACATAACAAAGACATAGAGAAAAGCTTCCACATATTTCTCAAACCAGTGACTGCTACCCGCTACTGGGAATCCATGTGTGTGCACATTTCGTATTGCTGCTGTCCTGTGCCATAACTAAAGATCATGAAGAGCTGGATATTGAGGGCACAAGTAGAAATTACTTTACTGAAGTCAAGAGATTCAGAAAAGAAAGGAAGATTAGAGAAGTGAATAACTGAGTATGAAAAGGGAATTTGAGAACAAGGTTTGGATTTCTTGACTTTACTTGAAATATAGGCATGTTGGACTGTTGTCCGTCAGAGGTTGTAAAATGTATATTTCCCTGGAGTTTTGTGAATCTGAGCAAGAAGGCTTAAACTTAAAAGCAGCAAGAGGGAAAAGAAATCATATCCGTCAAATCTAAGTACCACAGTGTATATGTGTTTGTCCTTCATTGCCGAAGAAAACCATGCCATCAGAGAAATAATGACGTGACTTGCACTTGACTTTGTTTTGAGTGAGGGAGGGCTGTGAAGGTCACCGGTTTCACTTCTCCTCCAGAGTCATCTGAATTCAGTGACCAGATAGTCGTCAGGATGATTGGAGATGACCCAGGATGAGGCAATTGGGGTGAAGTGACTTGTCCAAGGTCACACAGTTAGTGAGTGTCAAGTGTCTGAGGTGAGGTTTGAACTCAAATCCTCCTAACTTCTGCACTGGTGCTCTATCCACTGTACCACCTTGTTGTATCACAGTACAATATAAGAGGAAGAGTAGCAAAAAACCAAAACAAAGAACAAGAACTTAGAATAGTAATTCAAAGGAAACAATATCCAGAAAGAAAGCCAGAAATAATACCCATTGCTTCAGGGATCTAGATATGAATGTACAAAATATAAGTAAGAAATAAGGAGGATTAGGTATTCAAAAGGGAAAAAATAAAGGGGGTAATGGAACAGCCACTGTCCATGAGGGTTATATGCTCCTATCAGGAAATCCAGGAACCTGGAGGAGAAAGCTGATGGAAGTGATATAGGTAAGGGTCAATAGAAAGGGAAAAAACAGTCTTACTGTTGTGGAAGTGTATAATAAAATATCTAGACACTACTAGGAACTAGATAAAGTGTTAAGGAAAATGATCATAAACCTAACATGAAAATATCACCAGAAGTGGTAAACATCTAGCTAGGCTGCATATGGGCTATAATAGTCCTGAACCAGATTAAAATGTAATAGGGAAACACTTAATAAAATTAATTAATTAATAAAAATGAAATGCATAAATATGTATTATTTTGCTAAGTCAACATGTGTGATCCACAGGGATCCTTATTTACAGTTCTGTGGCCCCTATTTCCCTTTAAGTTTGATACTACTGATTTAGAGTTTGCAATAGTAACTGTTGCTGTTTCCCTCCCAGCCTGATTTAGTTATTTTTCTCAGCCTCATTAAAGGAACCATGTCCTGGCTACTTCTTAAACAGACCTATTCACTGAATGGGTGTTGCCTCACCCTAAGTGAGTACCTGCAAAGACCTTGGCCTAAAGACCCCAAGGTCTCCCAGTGCACTTGGGCCATCTCCAGTCATCCTAATGAATATCTGGTCACTGGATCCAGATGGCTCTGGAGGAGAAGTGAGCCTGGTGACCTGCACAGCTCTCCCTCACTCAAAGCAAAGACAAGTGCAAGTCATGTCATTATTTCTCTGATGGCATGGTCTTCTTCAGCAACGAAGGACGAACACAACAGTAACAAAAATAACAACAACAGGTAACTTCAGTTAGCTAGATGTCAATTGAAACTCTGTTAAAGGCAAATCAATGGATTCCTTTACTTTCAAAATCTGCTAATTGATTTTAATTTTTCATTGGGAGCTCTGATTTCCAGTCTATATTGATTACTAGGTTCTTATTTATGATTTTTATTTCTACTTTGAACCATTCTGGCGTTTCTCCTCATTCCATACTTTCAAGAAGTATATAAGATTCTGACTTACCACAGGTATTATTGACCTTTCCTTCATGTTGTAATATTTGCAAAGAAAGTTTTTATTGTTTAAGGTTTTATTCATTCTTCCTCCTATTTTTATGATTCTATTGCTTTGCCTTGTTTGGCAAATTGGGGTTTCATCTTATGATATTTTGATGTTTTAGTATATAGTTTTAGTATTGGTATTTTTGGAATGCTTTGCCACTCACTTTTTGTTCCCTCTCCCTTTACTGGTGAAGAGACTCCCAAGGACAAGACCATTTTCATCTTTCCAGGTTGGGCAATATAAGGTTTGTTAGTCTAGGTCCCTATCCTGAGTAGTCTTGGGGGAGACAGTATTAGGCCCAGATGGTTTTAAGTCCCCCTTTTTCTCAAGCTCAATAAAGCAACCCATAGTTGCCCCCTTCCTGATTCTTCTCTCTGCTCTCCTCCTTTTCTTCTTGTGACTGGACAAAATTAACATCTGCTACTGCTTGCATGGCAGAGACAGACAGAGAGAGAGAGGCAGAGACAAGCACAAAGACAGAGGCAGAGAGAGGATGAGAGACAGAGAGAGACAGAGGGAGAGAGAGGGGTAGATTCCTTTAGCAGCATTGAGGGATCTCAAACAGGCTCCAGATACAAGCCTGTAAGTTCTATTGTGTTCACTGACCTGGGTGTATAGAAGATACAAGCTCAGTTGAATGATGTTAGTGGATAAAAATGAGAAGCAAAAATTGTTCAACTCTTTATTTTTGCTTTTTATTCCACAGGGAATGACATTTGGTCTTGGAAGGATATTATCAAAAATGTGAATAGTGAATTGAATCCTGAGAAGTGAGGAGATATTAAAATAGTACCCAACTGCCTGTGACTAGACTTTAGCTAGCAGGCTCAGAAAACTGCCCCCTCCCCCAGGCTTCTGAAATTACTGGCAAATATTTTTGCCCTGCACCTGTTGGTAATCTGTTAAAGAACATGGGGGGGGGGGGGGGAAAGAACCAAGATGGTGGAGTAGAAGCAGGGACCTACTACAGCTCTCCCCCCAAATCCCTCAAAAAACCTGTAAAAAATGACTGAACAAATTCTAGAGCAGCAGAAGCCACAAAATGACAGACTGAAGAAAATTTCCAGCCCAAAACAATCAGGAAAGTTGACGGGAAGGGTCTATCGCACTAGGCTGGGAGTGGAGTGCAGTGCTGCATGGGCTATACTGACATGGACTGAGCAGGAGCAAGCCTTAGGGTACTAAATTGCTAGAGGCTGTTGTAGATTCCTGACGCCTCAACCCACAAACACAAAAGAGAGCTTCAAAGGTCAGTGGGTAGGGTCTCTCACCTGACTGAGAGGGGAGCATGGTCCAACCCCCATCCTGGCCCCAGCCTCAGGGCAACTGCAGGCACTGCTAAAGTAGAGGCTGCCTCTGGAGCCCTCCACTTAACAAAGGTCAAAAGTCAAGTAATTGAATGGGAAAATGAGCAAATAGGGGAAAAAGAAACAGACCATAGATTCACTTTCTCAGTGAAGAGGTATTTTCTTATGTTAATGGTGACGAGGAAGATCAAAACATACAGCCAGAAGAAGATAACAAAGCCAAAGCTCCTGCATCCAAAGTCTCTAAGACAAATATGAATTGGTCTCAGAACATGGAAGAGCTTAAAAAGGATTTTGAAAATAAAGTCAGAGAAGTAGAGGAAAAGTCGGGAAGAGAAATCAGAGTGATATAAGAAAATCATGAAAAACAAATCAACAGGTTGCTAAAGGAAATGCAAAAAATGCTAAAGAAAATAATAGTTTTAAAATTAGACTAACTCAAATAGCAAAGAGATCTAAAAAGCCAACGAGGAGAAGAATTCCTGAAAACTAGAATGGGTCAAATGGAAAAAGAAGTCCAAAAACTCACTGAAGAAAATGTCTTTAAAAATTAGAATGGAGCAAAAGGAAGCTAATGACTTTATGAGAAATCAAAAAAAAAAATTTAATTTTTTTTAATAAATTTATTTAACTTTTTACATTCATTTTCACAAAATTTTGGGTTCCAAATTTTCTCCCCATTTATTCCCTCCCCCACCCCAATACACCAAGCATTCTAATCTTCCCTATCACCAATCTGCCCTCTCTTCTACCATCCTTCCCTTCTCTTGTCCCCATCTTCTCTTTTGTCCTGTAGGGCCAGATGACTTTCTATTCCCCATTAACTGTATTCCTTATTTCCTAGTAGCAAAAACAATACTTAACAGTTGTTCCTAAAACTTTGAGTTCCAAATTCTCCCCATCCCTCCCTCTCCACCCATTCCCTTTGGGAAGGCAGGCAATTCAACATAGGCCATATCTGTGTAGTTTTGCAAATGACTTTGATAACAGTCATGTTATATAAGACTAACTGTATTTCCCTCCATCCTGTTCTGTCCCTCATTGTTTCTATTCTATCTTTTGATCCTGTCCCTCCCCAAGAGTGTTGATTTCAAATTGCTCCCTCCTCACATTGCCCTCCCTTCCATCATCCCCCCCACCCTGCTTCTCCCCTTCTCCCCCACTTTCCTGTATTGTAAGATAGGTTTTCATACCAAAATGAGTGTGCATTTTATTCCTTCCTTTAGTCGAATGTGATGTGAGTAAATTTCATGTTTTTCTCTCAGCTCCCCTCTTTTTCCCTACACTAAAAAGTCTCCTGCCTGCTTCTTCTATGAGAGATAATTTGCCCCATTCCATTTCTCCTTCTCTCCTCCCAATACATTTCTCTCTCATCACTTAACTTCATTTTTTAAGATATGATCCCCTCCTATTCAATTCACTCTGTGCTCTCTGTCTCTGTGTGTGCATGCATGTGTGTGTGTGTGTGTGTGTGTAATCCCACCAACTACCCAGATACTGAAAAGTTTCAAGAGTTACAAATATTGTCCTTCCATGTAGGAATGTAAACAGTTCAACTTTAGTAAGTCCCTTAGGACTTCTCTTTCCTGTTTACTTTTTCATGCTTCTTCTCATTCTTGTGTTTGAAAGTCAAATTTTCTATTCAGCTCTGGTCTTTTCATGAAGAATGCTTGAAAGTCCTCTATTTAATTGAAAGACCATATTTTCCCCTGAAGTATTATACTCAGTTTTGCTGTGTAGATGATTCTTGGTTTGAGTCCTAGTTCCTTTGACTTCTGGAATATCCTATTCCACACCCTTCGATCCCTTAATGTAGAAGCTGCTAGATCTTGAGTTGTCCTGATTGCATTTCCACAATACTGGAATTGTTTCTTTCTAGCTGCTTGCAATATTTTCTCCTTGACCTGGGAATTCTGGAATTTGGCCACAATGTTCCTAGGAGTTTCTCTTTTTGAATCTCTTTCAGGTGGTGCTTGGTGGATTTCTTGAATACTTATTTTGCCCTCTGGTTCTAGAATATCAGGGCAGTTTTCCTTGATAATTTCATGAAAGATGATGTCTAGGCTCTTTCTTTGATCATGGCTTTCAGGTAGTCCCATAATTTTTAAATTGTCTCTTCTGGATCTATTTTCCAAGTCAGTTGTTTTTCCAATGAGATATTTCACATCTTCCACTTTTTTTTCATTCTTTTGATTTTGTTTTGTGGTTTCTTGGTTTTTCAGAAAGTCATTAACCTCCATCTGTCCCATTCTAATTTTTAAAGAACTATTTTCTTCAGTGAGCTTTTGAACCTCCTTTTCCATTTGGCTGATTCTGATTTTGAAAGCATCCTTCTCATCATTGGCTTTTTGAACCTCTTTTGTCAATTGTGTTAGCCTATTTTTCAAAGTGTTATTTTCTTCAGCATTTTTTTGGGTCTCCTTTAGCAAGGTGTTGACCTGCTTTTCATACTTTTCATGCATCTCTCTCATTTCTCTTCCCAGTTTTTCCTCCACCTCTCTAACTTGATTTTCAAAATCCTTTTTGAGCTCTTCCATGGCCTGAGTCCATTGAATATCTATTTTGGATGTTTGGGATACAGAAGCCTTGACTTCTATGTCTTTCCCTGATGGTAAGCATTGTTCTTCCTCATCTGAAAGGAAGGGAGGAAATATCTGTTCACCAAGAGAGTAACCTTCTATGGTCTTATTTTTTTTTCCCTTTTCTGGGCATTTTCCCAGCCAGTTACTTGACTTCTGAGATTCCTTTCCACACCCACCTTGCCTCCAGATCTGTCCAGCTAGTGCTTGAGGTCTGAGATTCAAATGCTGCTTCCCAGCCTCAGGGCTTTCAGCAAAGGCAGAGCTGCTATTCAATATAAGATTAAATTCAGGTGCTCTTGTGGGGGCAGGGCTGCTATTCAATGTGAGATTAAGTTCAGTTGCTCAGGTGGGGGCAGGGCCGCCACACAGGGCTCAGTTCCCTCAGGGAGTTTACGTGGAGATCTTCAACAATGGATTGGAGCTCCTGTCTGCTTAGGAAGCCCCTGTCAACTGCTGCCTCTGCTGCTGCCTCCTGAGGTGGCCTGAGTTATGGAGACACCCCACTCCCCTCTCGACCAGCCAAACAGGCTCTCTCACTGACCTTTGTGCCTGTGGGTGGAAGGAACTGCATGGCTGCTGGAGATTCTGTCCCGGAAGCCTGCTCAGATCTGCTCCTCTCGGGGCCACATGGCCAGGGTAGGGCTTGGCTCCGTTCCGGGTCCGGTGTGTGATGGACCTTTGGTGTCAGCTTTTCAGGACTCTCTGTAACAGAAATCTCCCCACTCCATTGTTCTGTGGCTTCTGCTGCTCCAGAATTTGTTGGTAGTTCTTCTTTACAGGTATTTTATAGGCTATGGGTTTGGAGCTAGCGTGTTTGTGTCTTTCTACTCTGCCATCTTGGCGAAATCAAAAAAAGTTTTTAAAAAAATTAAAAGAATGAAAAAAATGGAAGAAAATGTGACATATCTCATTGAGAAAACAACAAAATTAATCCAGGAGAGATAATTTAAAAATTATTGGACTACCTGAAAGTCATGATCAAAAGCTGAGCCTAGATATAATCTTTCAAGAAATTATCAAGAAAAATTTCCCTGATATTCTAGAACAAGAGGGTAAAATAGATATAGAAAGAGTCCACCAATCACCTCCTGAAAGAGATCCCAAAAAGAAAACTCCTAGCAATATTGTAGTCAAATTCCAGAGCTCCTAGGTCAAGGACAAAATATTACAAGTAGCCAGAAAGAAACAATTCAAGTATTGCAGAAACACAATCAGGATAACACAGGACTTAGCAGCTTCTAAACAAAGGGATCAGAGAGCTTGGAATATGATATCCCAGAGGTCAAAGGAGATAAAATTAAAACTAAGAATCACCTACCCAGTAAAACTAAGTATAATACTTCAGGAGGAAAAAATGGAACCAATTCAATGAAATAGAGAACTTCCAAGTATTCTTGTTGATAAGACCAGATCTGAAGAGAAAATTTGACTTTTAAATACAAGAGTCAAGAGAACCATGAAAAGTTAAACAAAAAAGAGAAAGCATAAAGAACTTATTAAAATTGCACTGTTTATGTTCCTATATGAAAAGATGATGTTTGTAACTCATGAGATATTTCTCAGTATTAAGATAACTGGAGGGAGGATAGATAGATAGATAGATAGATAGATAGATAGATAGATAGATAGATAGATCTATATAGATATAGATATATAAATATATATATATATATATATATATATGTAGACAGAGACAGAGAGGCACAGAGACAGACAGAGAGAGAGAGAGAGAGAGCACAGGGTGAACTGAATATGAAGCCGTGATGTCTAAAAAAGAAAAGGGTTGAGAGGAATGTACTAGGAGAAAGAGAAAAGGAGAGGTAGAATGTAGTAAATCATCTCACATAAAAGAAAAAGCTTTTACAATGCAGGGGAAGAAGGGGAAGGTGAGGGGAATAAGTGAGTTTTACTTTCATCAGATTTGGCTTCAGGAGGGAATAACATACACATTCAATTGGTTATGGAAGTTTATCTTGCCCTACAGGAATGCAGTGGGGAAGGGGATAAGAGAGGGGAGATAATAGAAGGGAAAGCAGATTGGGAGAAGGGGTAATCAGAAGCAAACACTTTGGTAAAGGGACAGGTCAATGGAGAGAATAGAAAAAATGGAAAGTGGAACTGGATAGAGGGAAATATAGTTAGTCTTTCACAACATCATTGTTATAAAGGTGCTTTGCATAACCACACATGTATAACCTTTATTACATTGCTTGCCTTCTCAATGAGGGTGTGTGGGGAGGAGGGAAAGGGAGAGAATGTGGAACTCGACACTTTAAAAATGAATGTTAGAGGTTGCTTTTACATGCAACTAGGAAATAAGATAAATAGACAATGGAGTATAGAAATCTATCTTGCCCTATAGGAAAATAGAAAGGAAGGGAATGGGGGAGGTGTTAGAGAAGGGAGAGCAGATTGGAGGAAAAGACAATCAGAATATATGCTAACCTGGGGTGTGATAGAGAGGACATAGGGATATAATTTGAAATTCAAAATTTTGTGGAAGTTAATATTGAAAACTGAAAATAAATAAATTTATACAGAAAAAAGAAAAATACTATGGCAGGTGAGAGAAAAGCCACAAGCCTGGAGAAAGACAAAGATTGCTACAGTTTTCAAAACAGGAAAAGTTGGTCAGTTGAACTTGGATTCTGGGAATAATTCTAGGATGTTTTATTAAAGGGATAGTTTGAGCATATTTGGAAGGAGAAATAGTGATCCCAAGAGCCAGCATAGCTTCATCAATAGGTCATAAGAGACTAACTGCATTTAATTTTTTGGCAGGATATTTAGAATGGTAGATATAAAATATATTTAAATTAAATGAAGCATTTGGCAGTCTTTCATGCTATCCTTGTGGTGAAGATGGAGAGAATGTTGGCTGAATTACAATACAATTACGTGGATTTGACCCAGTAATGAGTCAATGGCAGCTTGGAGGGAGGGCTCAGGTAAATTACCCTTGGGGTCTGGCCTTATTATTGTGCTATCCAATATTCTTTAACAGTAACTTGGATGAGGACGTAGGAGGCATGTTTCTCAAATTATCAGATGACCCCAAACAAGAAGAGATAACTAACTGGTTCTGACTGAAAAAGAGACTGATAACCTAGAATGATATAATAGGAGGAAATACCAAGTCTTACATTTACTTGGGTGAAAAAAATGTTCAGTTCTTGAGTCCTGGATGGGAAAGCGTGACCATCAAATAAATGTTCTTGGGGCTGGCATACAGAAGAAGTATTAGATGTGTCCTACTTGGCTCTAGACACAGAACAGTGGGTGGAAGTTTAAGACAAGGGGATTTTAGTTTAATGTCTCATATAGTTATGGAATCGTATAACCTAGAAATCAAAAGGGATCTCAGAGATCATCTTTGACCTGTACCTGGCCCAGAATTCACTCTACTACATTGCTGACAAGTCACTCAGCTTCCGCTTAAAGACCTCTAGAGAGAGGGAACTCACCACCTCTTAAGATACAATTGGGCCTCTTATTCATGGGAACAGCAAATCTCCTGAAGCAGTACTATTGTTCAAATTCACACTACGTATTTCCATGGAACCAATGACCATATTTTACATCATTATACCTTTGAATAGTATGAATTTGATTATGTGCTGGACATTTCAGGGAATTCATTATTTGCACTAATCAGAATCTGGCTGTTCCCTATTCCATGTTTAGATAACTCTGATTATTAGGAAACTTTTCCTTAAGTTATGAGGCAGATTTGTCTTTCCAAAACTAGTTCTGCCCTCTGGGGCCAATCGGAATAAGTCTACTTATTCCCATTTTCCCATGGTAGCTCTTCAAATGCTTAAAGACTGCCATCATGTGCTCACTAAATCTTTTCCAGGATAACCATTGATTGATCCTCATATGGCATATCCCTGGGCCCTTCACCTCTCAAGTGTTGACTCCAAGTCCCAAGTCCAAGTCTCTTCTATAGCATCTAACTGCCTAACAAAGCAACAAATTGGAAAGTGAACATTGTATAATTAGAATGATTGAGCTTGACCCAGAAGAAGAAACGTGAAATTTGATTAGCTTTTTTGTATACTTCTTAAAATACTGTCCTCAGAGCTGAGTCCAGTGTTCTAGATGCATCTTCACCAGGGCAGAGTTCAGCAGTGCCCTCCCTCATTCTGGGCACTGTGCCTCTCCTAGAAGAGGGTTAGTCCTTTTGGACATTATGTCACATTATTGGTTTATAATGATCTTGCAGTTCACTAAAGCTCCCAGACATTTTTCCTCATTGGAACTGTTATTCAGCCACAAGAAGTTTAAAAATCAATCAAGATTGAAAAAGTCAATCAATTGCAATATTGATTAGAACTGTCGCAAAGTGAAATCAACTATTATAGGAATGAAAGAATTTTGCCTCACTAGACAGGACAGAAAGGTACAAGTTGGATGATATGGACTCTGAGGATCCTTCAGACTGAGATTCTGTGAAGTATTTTTCACCGGATAAGAGTGGGCATCGTGTGAGTAATCATTCATTTCATTCATTAGTCCTACTTATATAGTGCTTACTATATGCAAAGCATGGTCCAAATGTTGCAGTGACTAGCCATAAAAGATGCTGGGAATTGGCAAACAAAGCAATTCATTATCACCTGGTTTTATGGAAAGAGCACTGACTTGGGAATTGGAAGAACAGAGTTCCAATCCCAGTGCTATTCCTACCTGTGTAACCTTAGACAAATGGGCAATGAAGTGGCAGAGTGGATAGAACTCCAGGCCTGAGTCAGGAAGACCTGAGTTCAAATGTAGCCTCAGACACTTACTAGTTGTGTGATCCTGGGCAAGTAACTTAACTCTGTTGACCTCAGTTTCCTCATTTGTAAAATGAGAAAGCGGAAATGGCAAACCACTTTAGTATCTTTGCCAAGAAAACTAGGGGTGGGGGTGGGAATGAAGAGTCAGACATGACTAACTAACAACCTTAGACAAATCACTCTCTCTCCCTATCCCTCAATTTTCTCAAGTTAAAAATAAAGAGGATTTTTGATAATCTCTAATATGTTTTCCAGCTCCAAATTTTGATTATATCTCTGTGTTGAAGTTAATAAATTGTTCCTACTAGTCTCTTTTATACAATGAAGTGACAGAAATTCTTGATTCATGCCTATCTATTGGTTTCTGGCAGTTCTCAGCTTCCATGGCAGGTGATCCCCTAGCCTAGGCTCTGCTAGAGTAGAAGCAGAGTAGTTGTTGATAGGAGATGATAAAACATTCTTTACCTTTGAGAAGGAAGAGGCATTTAGGTGGCACACTGAATGAATTGCCAAACTTGAGGAAGGCCTGAGTTCTAATCTAGCTTCAGACACTGACTAGTTATGTGACCCTGATCAAGTCACTTCACTTCTCATCATCTGCCTCAGTTTCCTCAACTATAAAATGGGTATAACAATGGTAGCACCTAACTTCTAAGGGTTGTTGTGAGGGTCAAATGAGATAGTTAAAACATTCAGAACAATGCTTGACATATAGTAGTCATTTAATAAATACTTATTTCCTTCTTCCTTTCCTCAAAGGTAATATTGTTGGGAAGGCAAGTCAAGAATTTATCACTTAATCTCCTTTTGAGAGAATGAGATTTTCAGAACATAACTAAAATCCAGTATCACTACTATATCTTGTCTTTGTGATAATTTTGTGACTTTATTAGGAAAGCATCATACCCTTTCTCTGACCTGGTGATTCATATACTTCCACAATGACATCACTTTTGTTGATGGAAGTTCATCTGACTAATACAAGGATTTAGGATTACCCATGAATTTCAGTCTTCTTTGTTACTCCTATCTTGTATTAACATGGATAATCACAAGTTATCTTGTATAATTACTTGGAAGTATCAATTTTATTTGAATGAAATTTTGTAGTACAGAAGGAATTATATCTTGATTTTGGACCTACCACTTGTTTCTGATAAAATGTATAGATAGGAATCACACATGACAAGGTCTCTGAACATGAGTTACATAGTCTGAAGACCGAGTTGTAAAAGCAGTTAGTGTGTGGGCTTCCCTATGTGTCTGTATTCTACCATCTCTGCTCGTAGGGTTTTTGTCATGGGTTTTAACGTGTTAAGACTCAGGAGTTGTTGGAGGTTCAGATCTAGACCAAATGTTGTCCTTATTTAGAAATGTATTAGGTAATATCCACCAATACTTTTCCTAATTCCTGAGAGGGAGTTCAAGTATAATTGATGCACACTTTCCATTTGAACAGTGACAGATTACTTTTGACTTGCCAAGGAAATGTTGGCTGGCTTGAAATGATATTCCTTACTGATCTTAGCTGCCATGACTTTTTTTTCTTGGCATCTAGATCACAGAGAGATACTGTATGATTAGCACCTGTAATGGATTACACATATTTGCATGAAGGAATGGATCTGACGCTCAACCACTGTCATCAAAACCACTCAGGCTCATTTTCCTGACAGCAGTAAAGTATAAGGCAGTGGGGGGAAGAGGAAGAGGAGACTGTCACATCACAGGAAAACTAATCATGTTTCACGGTCTGGGGAGGGAGTTTTAAAGGCACAGAAGTCCTTTTCAGCAGCATCCAACTCACTAGATCAAACAAAGGGCAAGAAAACATGATAAACTCGGCTGATTTCTGAAAGGTCACCTTATAGCTAGGTCCAATTAACCAGTTCTGATCCCTTTCTGGGGCTCTTTAAAAATATAATAACCATTGTATTTCAGCTAGATGAGAGATCTAAAATCTTATTTATGCCACTATGCCATCATCACATAAATATTTATTGGAAGAGTATTCTATTTTCTGAAACATTTCCCTGGGTAAGGTGAAATAAACCAGAACTAGAAAAACATATACAACCACATAAATGAAAAGAAGAATCTCAGTAATAGTAGTTAGCATTTATATAGCACTTTCAGGTTTATAAAATGCTTTACAAATATCTTCTCATTTGAATCTCACAACAACCATAAGAAGTGGTTACTATTATTATCCCCATTTTATAGTTGAACAAACTGAGGTTATGTGTCTTGCTCAGGATCACATAGCCAGTAGGCATCTGAAGCAAGATTTGAACTCAAGTTTCCTGCCTCCAATCTAGTGCAGCTCTATCCACTGCACTACTTGTTGAACAAGGCACTAACAAATTGGAAAGTGAACACTAAGTAATTAGAATGATCAAGCTTGATTCAGAAGAAGAGATGTGAAAATGCCCTTCAGGGATGGGGGACAGAGGATGTGAAATGCTGCAGATACCATCAGACTTGGTTTATATGTAATTTAGTTTTGCTGAACTATCTTTTCTCCTTCTTTCCTATAAGGGTAGGCTTTTTGGCCCAGGGAAAGAGGGACATCTTGGAAAATTAAGGTGATTTAAAAAAAAAAGATATATATATAAAAGAACTTATTTCACTTTGGAGGGTATGTGGGAGGGGGATGTCATTGCCAGAACAATTGTCCAGGAATACTTGACAACTGCGGGTAAGGGAAGGAACTCTTTTAATTTTTCTGTAGTAACCCTTGTTAACAGAACCAAGTCAGGATTCAAACTCAGCTCACAGGTTCCTAGATTTAGAACTGGAAGGGATCTCAGTAATCATCTCACAGCCTCTACTTCCTCTTCTCTCATTCACCTCTCAACTCATTACAATTTGCCCTTAAACCTCATCGTTCAACTGAACCTGCTCTCTCCAAAGTTACCAAAGATCTCTTAAGTGACAAACTGTATGGATGCAGCAGTCTCAGTCCTCCTCTATCTTGACTTTTCTGTAGTATTGTACACAATTGACTGCCCTCTGCTCCTGGAGACTTTGGCCTTTTGGGATTTTCAGCACATGTGTTCTCATCCTATTTGTTTCACCATTCTTCTCAGTCTCCTTAGCCTAAATGGACCAAAGTCTCCCATTGCATCCTGGGCCATCTCCAGTCGCCCTGATGAATATCAGGCCACTGAACCCAGATGGCTCAGGAGAAGAAAATGAGGCTGGTGACCTTACTCCCTTACTCAAGTCAAAGTCAACTGCAAGTCATGTCATCATCCTGATGTCATGGTCCTCTTGGAGAACAAAGGACAAACACGCTACACAGCACCTACTTCAGCCACTTTCATGGCCTTTGGAACAAATTGTTCTCATTTATCCATTCCACTGGGGGAAGTCTTCATATCCTTGGGGTAGGCATGCTCCCAGCCCACCCATGGGTTTGAGGCCTGTAGGTTACTCTCAACCTAGTTTGAGCCCAGGTTCTGAGATAATTTACCAGCTAAAATTTACAAGCATGCTACAGCTTCTTGGAGCCACCGGTGAAAGTTGGGTGACAGGTGGCCCCCAAAGGTGGGTGAGCAGCCCTGAAAAGGGCTCAGCAAGCCATCACCCAGGAGCTGCTAGTCCTCCTGAATACTCCATGTACCCCAGGAAGTCAACAGTCTTTACAAAAAGTGCTAAGAAGCCTGTTTTTATTGACTGATCAAAGTCAATTGCTAAATATTCATTGTGAACATTCACACTTCAGAAATCAGCCAAGCCTTACAAATCAGGGCTTGATTTATTAGTTTGTAGATTTTGGAGGTTAGGAGTTGGGCAAACCATGCCCTGAAGATAAGAACGTTTTTAACATTACTATTTTAAAATGTAAAAACCATTCTTAGCTCCTCCTACAAAAATGAACATGATGGAATGTGTTAATATTGTAATGCATATGAACTTAAAAGTGTACTTTGCTCATACATATATATATATATATATACATTTTTTTCCAGAAAGCTTGTTATGTGTGTGTATGTTTTTATGTATGTATGTTTCTTTCCTCTAGAAAGCTTGTTGCTAAACATTTACCAGAACATCCTTGATTCTAAGGAGGGTATCAACCTCCCTTCCATTATGTGACTGCCTGAAAATAAGATACAATTAGTAAGAGTCAGCACCTTTAAACTGATTTTGTTATCAAATATGCCTGCATCTCATATTGCTGTTGCACAGATGATTGAGAAAGAGATGGCAGGTGAGATAGTAATAAGCATAGCTTTGGGGGTTTCTTGCTCCTAATGTCTTTCTTTGTACGTTTTCACATTCATCTATGTTTTGTTTGCCTCTCCCCAGGAACTGAGGTGGTAGGGGAGAGTGTGTTCCTCGTTTCAGAAGTTTGGTTTTTTTTCCTCTTTGGTTCTTGCTACATCTTAACAAATATCCCTTTGTAAAAAGCTTTGTCGTTGTCATGTCTGACTCTATTCATGACCCCACTTGGGATTTTCTTGGCAGAGATATTGGAGAGGTTTGGCATTTTCTTCTCCAGTTCATGTTACAGATGAGGAAATTAGGGCAAACAGGGTTCAGTATCTTGCCCAAGGTCACATAGTTAGTAAGGGTCTGAGGTCAGATTTGAACTCAGGAAGAGGAGTCTTCCTGATTCCAGGCCTTGTACTGTATCCATTGCACCACCTAGCTACCCCAATGATATTAATTGGTCAGTTGCTAACGAGGAGAGGTCAACTGGTCAAAACGATATTGGGTTAGAAATCACTGGTGGGAGGTCAAAGATACAGAAGTCTATTGGAAATATTAACTGGTAATAATATCAAGAGAAATATAACAGAGTGGGATTCATGAGTGATAATACCAGAGAAACAACCTAAAACCACTCAGGGTTATCCCTGAGTTACTCTTAAGAGACTAGCTGCATTCCTCTGGGAATGTAACCTGCTAATCAAGACTTTGAGTTAGACTAGCTCCAGGATAAATGTTACATATGAGATTATTACTCTTTATATTTTTCTGTTTTGAGATGTTTACCCCTCAACATTATTTAGAACATTCTTTTCTGTTAACAAACTTGCATCTGTTCTTTTTAAGTGTTACTGTTCCAAAGACACACATACTTAACACCTGAAGGAAGGATAAGTCATTGAAGGCTGGGTCCATCTATTTGGAGAGGCACACAAAATAAGTAGAGAATCATTACCTGGTAAACTGTAATTGAGCAAATTCAAGGTAAGGAAAGAGGGGTATCATTGAAGGAGGTAGCTCAGAAAAGTCTTCTTATAGGAGAGAATTCTTAAATTGCTCCTTGAGCAAAGGGCAGACTTTGGGTTGGCCAAGGAGAATTGGACAGGCATTTTAGGAGGACAAGAGTGGGAATAGGGATAGTAGGGGTGAAAGCAGGAAAGTGGGAATAAACAATGTATTCACAGAGAAAAGCAAAGAGGCCAGCTCTGCTGGAGTAGAAGAGAATATGAAGAAATGATCATTACAGAAAGGCTTGTTTTGAAGACATTGTTGACTAGTTATTCCCGCTGTCCCATCCAAAGAGGGTCAAACAAAAGAAAATATGCTTAAATTGCAGAAGATTCATGTAGATAAAAGGGAGCTCTTAATGGTGAATGTATTCAAACACTGGGAGAGATTGAGAGAAAATTATGCAATTACCACCTCCACAAATCTTTAAAAATAGAATAGACAACCACCATTCTTTGTATGGTTCAGACCAGAAGTTGGCAACTTTTCAAACACAGTATGCCAAGGTCACTGTTGACTTCTGACATGAGGGCAAGGGGCCAGCGGGGGAGTGAAAAAGACATGTGTGTTGATCATACTCTGTAAGACTATAGAGGAGGCATTGGAAATGGTTGGTGTGGGAGCCCCCATTGCCCTGAGATTTTCATGACTGAAAGGCTCTCAAAACTATCCCCTGGGACAAGTGAAGCCAGCTCATAGGCTAACTTTAGGATAATGACCCCTGTTTTAAACTTTTAGTTACAAGGTATTTTTTCAAGTCCTTTCTTATTTTCTTTAATTTTAATATTTACACTATAGGACACACGACCATTTACAATTTTTTGAACCGATGGAACAGTAGATAGAGCACCAGGCTTGGGTTTAGGGAGTTTTTCACTGTTGTTAAGTGGTTGTTCAGTTTTACTCATATCCATGCTTTTGTGGCAATAACCCAATGAGGTAAATGGTTCAAAATGTATTCCTATTTCACAAGGAGGAACTGGAGGATCTGAGAGTATGTGACTTGTCTTCAATCACACAGCTAGGAAGCATTGGAGTCAATATTCTATTTCTCTTTAGACCATGACTATTATTATCTTCTCATTTCCTTTATTTTAAATTTACCCATAGAGTATCATTGCAGTTCTCTATATAAAGTCCTAGATAACCTCTGTTTGCCTCAGTTTCCTTAACTGAAAAACAGGGATGATGATAGATAAGTTTGTTGTGAGTCTCTGATGAATCTGTTGAATATATTGGTTAGAGATGCACATGTTAGTTGCTGCTAATGGAGTCCTAATAGAGCTGCCCCGAGGCCCAAAGTCTAACTTCATTACAGCCCACTGTAGCTACCTAAGCCCCCCCTCCCCAGTCAACATCCCAACTTGTCCACGTATGCCTCACAGCTCAGTAGAACAACAGGTGTGTCTCTGAACTCATAGTTCCCACAGAAACAGCAGGTGTGTCCATGTGATGGGAACCCAGCCATTGCCTCTACCCAGCCATGACCCCCAGACCCATTCCCACATATTTGACCAGGTGTGTTCTTATATTCAATCACAATCATATCATCCATCTAGCCTAAGACAGGACCACAGCAGCTAGCCAATCAGGGGGCAGCATGACCAGAATGCTTAACCATCAAACCATAGATGGGCCTCATCCTCTATTACCCAATCCTTTAACTCATTCCTCCTGTCTTTTTAATATTAATCATATTCCTACATTCTATGTAAATTTCTGTCATCTAATTGGCTCTTTACCCTGTAAAAATTCATTTTGCTTTCTCTGAAGTTGCTGATTCCACTTCCTGAGAGGCATCAATCTCCATAAATACCTGTACCTGGATGAGAGGTGGTCTGACTGAATTCTTTGAGATGGTTCCACCCCAACACATCATGAAACTACAACAGTTTTGGTGTCCCAGAGCTGAAACCTCTACGTTGCTATGTATCTTTAAAAATGGGGAAACTATAGTTTGTCCATTAGACAAGTCTAGAAGTGATTGCTAGAAATCTGATCCTACTATCATCAGTTGGAGAGGGTGGCAAAGAGTAAATTCAATTTTTTAAAAATCCTTTTTAATATAGGTTCCTTTTTTGGAAAGTGTATCAAGATTCATTTTAAGTTCCCTTCACCATTATAAAAAGCAGACTCTGTATCCTTATCACCACTGTTCGGAGAGCTGCTCTTGAATCTGTCTCTGAAACAAGCTTTCGATGAGAGTTGCAAAAATGAGACAAATTTGGGCTGGTTCCAAGAAAAAAAAACTTCCTCTAGAGCAGGGGTGGGGAACCTAGGGCCTCAAGGACACATCTGGCCTTCTCAGTGCGGCCAGGCCACACGTGAAGACCTAGAGTATCACATGTGGCCTTGTTCTCCACCCTTGCTGTAGAGCTTTTCAAAAGTGGAATGGGTCATTTCACCCTTTCCTCCAGTCAAACTGGCCTTCCTGTTCCCCAACATGACCTCTTTTTGTATAGTTTGTCCTTTCCTTCTCCTCCTCAAGATTCAGAGGGAGCTCCACTTTTTGCAGTGACATCTTTGCCAGCCCTCCTTCCAGCTTCTCATTGTCTCTCCTTCCTCCTCTTTATCTTGTATCTGTTTTGCATCCATCTATATATGTACATGTTGTCTCTTCCATTATAATATAATCTCCTTGAGGCCAGAGACTCTTGCCCTTTTTATCTTTGCACTCCTGGTGCCTAACACAGAGCCTCTCTTATAGGTAGAGCTTAATATATGCTGGTTGATTGATGGAAGTTGTCACTTTCCTGAGATTTCAGTGTTTTCTCTTGCTTACTGAACCATGTCACCCTAAGATTCCCTTTCCTCCAAAATAAAAATTATTTGGGTTCACAGCTGATAGTTTGAAATTTGGAACTCTTTGGAACTAGGATCCTAAGTCCCAGTGGGAACAAAAGTCTTTTATACATTTTAGAAGTCACTGGTTAATTGTAGACAGTCCCCATCACTGAACAATAAAGCATTGCTGTAAGCAGGAGACAGAAAATTATGCTGAGGTTGGAGGGTCCTTTGCCGCAGATGTGTGCAAAGCTAAGACCAGAGGAAAACAGAAAGAATGCAGGCAAGCCCCTTTCAGCATGCCCTTTGTGATCACGAAATGGTCCTGTAAACCCTCCTGGCCGCCACCTTTGCCGTGTTCTCCTTGGGATTTAATTCAGACAGGAATTTAATTACAGGCAGTGGCCCACCCACCCAGTTCCAATGGGTTCCTTAAAAGTCCTGAGAAAGCGGAAGCTGCCCCAGCCCAAAATGGGGAACAATTGCTCTCTTGAAGCTCGAGCTGATGAAGGCCACGAGGGTGACAAATTCCTCCAACTTAACGTTGCCACATGCTCCAAGCCAACATCAAATAAACCAGAATCTAAAGGAAAAACAGCTAGATATGTAATTCTGCCTTACAAAAGGCTCACAGATCAGTGCAGATCAGGCTGATATTCAGTGCAGGCCACCACATGATTTGAATACTGAATTATGCAAAGACAATAGTAGCATAGATATTTGAGATGGAAGGAGACCTTTCAGCACATGGAATTGGTTTTTCTACTGGCACAGGGAAGGCAGCGAGTGTGTGCAGCAGCATGCAAATGTTTATTATCAATTATGCGGGCATTGTCCCTGATTTATACATTCATACATCTATGTATCTGGGTTATTAATCAGCAAGCAGAAGATATGAAAAGGATGAGACTCCAGTGGTTACAGGGTGGAGGAGGGAAGACTAGTGGGGTTTTTTTCAAATCAGGGATCTTTGGAGTCTAGAGAAAGGTAAGAAAATGAAGCCCTGATGTCTATGGGGTTCATTAGCACAATAAGTGCATGTCTGCTGCCACCGTTGGGAATTCCCTTCCCCTTTCAGTCACAGTTTGCTCTTCCTTGACCGGACATTTGTCACCTTTCTAGTTTTCCTTATTCTTGTCTCCCCTGTCTCACAACCCAGAGCTCTAAGTAGGAGTCTCTTTGTTTGTACATGGGCAAATTCAGTTATGCAGAGCAAGCATGGGGATACAAAGGGTATGCAGTTGGACCGCAGGGGGCCTATATTTCAATTGCACTGAGAGAAGGAGGTGTAGTCCATCTCCCAGAAGGTCTCAGAGGGTCCATACTTCCATAGGGATTGGAGGACAGACTGGAACTGTGGCCACAAGACCCAGGTCATAGGACAACAAAATCTGAAGGTCAGAAAGCACCCCAGCAGTCATTTAATTCAACCCATCCATTAAAGCAATCTCCACTCTGACATATCCAGCACATGACTGTTCAACCTCTGCTTGAAGACCTCCAAGGAGGGTAGAGAGTCTGTCATCTTGTGGGGCTTCTCATTCCACTTTTGGATCTTATGTCATCTTATCTAAATTTACCTCCCTACACTTCCACCCATTATTCCTGGTTTTACTATTTGGGGCCAAATAAACCAAGTCCAATTCCTCTTCCATATAACTGATAAAGTACTTGCAACATAGTTAGCATATCCCTTCGAGTCTTCTTCTGCAAACTAACCATGTCTAGCTCCTTCAACCAGATTTCATGTGACATGGACTCCAGATCAGGCTGCCCTCCCTTGGGTGCTCTTTAGCTCATCAATGTCCTTTTTAACATGAACTGAACTGAACATAACATTCCACACGATGTTAGAGGTCCATGTAAACGTAGTTGTAGAGGTAACATCTACTTTAGGGAGGAAATACTCCTCCACCCCTTCTCTTCCCCTACTTACAGGTAATAAACTAGAGCATAGTTTGAGCCACCTGGAGCTAGTAAGGGCTCTGCCACAATCTTAGATAGAGAAAAGTTATTTGCTCCTGAGGTTCATAAAAATGTAGATGAAACTATTGTGTGTGGGAGAGAGAGAGAGAGAGAGAGAGAGAGAGAGAGGATTATGTAAGTCACTGGGATTTATGGGGTTAAAATGTTTTCGATCCATTGTACTCCATGTTTTAATAAATACTTTAATACTTCTTTTTGGTTTTGGTTTTGGATTTTTTTGGGGGAAAAGGGATAAGGTGGGATGAAACTAGATCTACACATGCGATTTAATAGGCAATTCCTAGTGTGGAAACCCCAATTTTTCTTTAACATATAGCCTGGGTATTGAGAGGTAAATTAACTTGACTAGGGCTACCTGATAGTGTATCAGCGGGAGGGCCTAAAGCCAAGTCTTCCTCGCTCCAAGGACATCCCTCTGTGCACTGTACCATACTCTCTTTCTCAGGGATTCTCAGGTCTAGGCAAATTAGCTTTTGTTCAGTAGTTATTGTTACCATACATATAAGTTTCGTGGGCCTGAATCCCAGTATCTCATTAGGAATGAAGCCCCAACAAGGGTTCCCCAGGATTAAAGTGCCATTTGCAGAGACTGCAGAGAATTGTCTGCGTTAGATGCTCTGCATTGAAGTGGGTTACACTTACAGAATGGTCACAGGGAATGAGTTAAAGATGTATTAAAAGGCAACTTCAGAGGATTTCCTTTTGCCTTGGTGTACAGGGAAGCAATGGCCACTACCGTGCATCTGGTCTGTGAGGGGCTGGAGAACAGGGTGAGATGGGGGAGGGCCAGTTTGCAAAGGCTTGATGTTAAGTGTGAGCAGCAGGGAGGCCGAGGCAAACAATAGTAAGCTATTCCAATAGCAGCCCCAGCTGCTCACCAAAGCACAGCCTTTCTGTGTGCACAGCTTGGAACAGGCTGCTGGCTTGTCCTTTGGGCTCTGCTCCGTAAGACCCAATAAGTCCTTTCCCATTAAGAGGCAGCATCTGTGAACGAGGATGTATGGATACGTGTACTCATATGCTTAGAATGTTCTTTGCAGGGCAGACGTTTCTGAAAAGTCAGTTGGAAATGGACTTTTTGAAAATCAAAACATTTTATCAGTGCACAAAGAGATTTCTCTTTTAAAGAAGTGTCTTTAGTCAATCTTTCTGTAAAGCGAAGAATCATTTTGAAATGCATATAATCAATGCTCAATTTATCAGTTGGGCAAGTCGGAATTTTTTATATATTAGATTTGCAAGCACACACACACTATACAAATCACATTAATTAAGGGCATCCCCCATAGATACATTTCTCTGGAATAAACAGGTATAACTGCCCTTCCTTGAGTTTATCATATTCTATCTCCAAAAGTTGTGAATATATCTCAATTAATGGTGCTTCTATATTCTCCATGCCAGTTTCTTCTTTTATATAATGGATTTCCACCATTAATTATAGAATCCATCTGATCAAATAAATGACCGCCTCTTGAAATGTATCAAGTTGATAGGGAATCACTTGGAAATTTGCTTTTGCAGAGGCATCCAATCTGCCTTATTTTCCATGACTTTCCTTAACAAGATCAAATGAGGAGATAGCATAAGTTCAAAACAGTAAACAGAGATGTCTGATTAAACTAAAAGTGCCTCTTTTGTTAAAGAGATAGCGGAAAGGAGCAGACATCTATTAGGGACAGTTAGAGCTAGCAAGAGCTAGTATAGGTTTACAAATATTTGACCACAAGATTTATGAAAGCCACAAAATGTGATGAAAGAATAGCGGGGTAAATAAATCATATGGTATCACTGAGGCATGGGATAAAGCTTCTCTGGAATAGGCTGCCTGAAAAATGGGGAATTTGATGACCTGTGCAGTTCTAGCTAAAGACCTTAAAAAAAAAATACTTCTCAACAAACTGAATATAGAAGGTAGAATATTTTTCTGGTGAATTATTGATCCTTTTTCTATTTTTCTCCTGAACTATAATCGTTATGTTCCTTCTCTGTCTCAAATACACATCATAATTAGTATTTCATGTTTCAATTATGCATTGGGAATGAATTCTGATTTTTCCCAGCAAGACACTCTACTTTTTGGCAAACTTTCTCTTTCTATAAAGATATGGATTCAGAGAAGAAATAGAATTAGTGTTTATGTGGGTGGCATTCATGGATTGAAATGAAAAGTAGATTTTACATAATAGAGTATATATACATAAAGCAAACAACAATAGCTAACATTTATATACTGCTTTAACCTTAACTAAGCATTTTACATGCATTAAGTCATTTGGTCCTCCCAGGAACCCTATGAGGTATGTGCTGCTATTATCTCCATTTTACATATGAGAAAACTGAGGCTTAGAGAGGTTAAATGATTTGCTTAGAGTCACATGGCTAGTATCTGAGAATATGAAATGGAATTTGAACTCAAGGCCTGACTCCAGGTCCAACACTGTCTACTTTCCACTATACTATCTTAACTGCCCAACTCAAATACATTATTCACTTTCTATTTCTTATTACATATGTATGGGCATAACAAGGTACTTCCATATGCATTGCATTGTGGGTGGTAACAAAGACCAGGGACCAGGACTAGGTAAGCCAACAGAAGGCAAGGCAAATGGAATGGGGGAAGGAGTAGACATAAAAAAGCAGGGTAGGCCACGAGACTAGTTAGCCAGACAGAGACTGAAAATACCATATATCCAGACAGAAAGAAGTTGACTTCAGGGAAATAAATTAAGACAAAGATGTCTAGACGGCCAGGGTCTAAATTCCAGGAAGTATGAGAGCACCAGCAAGAGAGAAGCTCTTAGAAACAGACCACAGTAAAGGTAAGGTCTGGCCCCAGGACAGAGATGGTTTATTTTCTGCTTCGGCTCAAACCACCCTCAAAGCACCGGAAATAAGTGACCCCATAGGTGTTCATTGCAGACAGGGGAGAGAAAGATACAAGAGGACAAAACATGGATTCTGTTTCCTGTGGCAACAAGGGCAGGAGTACAGCGGATTGTCACCAGGAGACCTTCACAGTACCTATGCTCACACCCAGAAATGTCTTTGCCCTTTTATTGAAGGATATGACTTTTGGAAACAGGTATAATGAAAGGCCTGGTCCTACATGGGAATCAGGTTGGTTGTGGGGGCCACACCTTTATCGGGGCACCTAGGTGATACTGTGGATAGAGCACTGAGCCTGAAATCAGCAAGACTGATCCTCATGAGTTCAAATCCAACCTCAGATATTTACTAGCCATTTGACTCTGGGCAAGTCACTTTACCCCCTCTGCCTCAATTTCCTTGATCAGTCAAAAAGGAACTGGAGAAGGAAATGGTAAATTACTCCAGTATGTTTGCCAAGATGACCCCAAAATGGGGTCACAAAGAGTTGGACAGAACTGAAAATAAGTAAACAACAGCCTTTACCAAGCTTTCAGGTAAAAGAGGCACTGGATATGATGCACCTTGAGCCGCTGAGAAGGACAAGATTCTCATAAGCAAGGACAGGGTTGTCTAAAGGGGGGCGGGTTTGAACAGGGAGGGATACTTTCAATGCCTGGCGACCCTCAAGCAAGTCTAGGGGGGTATGACACATCATGGGTACATGCATGCAAATGCGGATCTGTTGTCAGAAGTCACCAACCCAAGCTCAGCTCCTAACAGATGCCCTTTAAAAGTTCATTAAATCTCTAGCTACATGATACAACTGAAAAGGCAAATATATTTTGACTATTCTAGTGTGAGATTTTACTGCTGGAAGGTTCTCAAAAGTGACTGACAGCAACCCTGCCTGCCTGTACTCTCCTGGAACTGTATTTGCATAATTGCATAAAGTGATTCAAAATTGACCTCACACATAAAAACCAGCAACAGATGGCATCCGAATTTGATGGCGCAGGAAGGCACATTATGGAAATAGCCTGCTAAAGCAACAGAGCAGACTATTTTTTAAAGACTACAGAAATGGTAATCATCTAATTGGCTGTTGCATGTGTTCTCCTTTATGTAAATGACCACAGGCTATTTTGCAATCTTCTATAAGGTCTACAATTTACCTTTCAGCTTATTTATTTAAGCTGGAGAGGGGGGTTGAGAGTGTAGGGGCTAGCAGAGAGAAGATTGTTTTAATACTTTGCAGACCACAAATCAAATCCATCTCACTCATTATATCCCATTTCTATGCTCATCTGTTCTGAATATAAATCTGTAATTGTCCTCAGATAACTAACTTCATCAGACCCACTGAGATTTCCCCTCATTGACATGGATTTAGTCTGGGGTAACACATATTTCAAGGCCATTTTGTTGAATGAATGTTGGATACAAATGGGGTTTTAATTATGCAGGCTTGACAAGAGGGTTCAGCTTATTAGAGGGAAGTGGGGCTGCACCGAAATGGCATTTGTTCAACTCATAGATCACAACCTTTGCCAGAGACAGAGAAAGAGATAGAGACAGAGACAAAGAGACAGAGAGAGTCAGACAGGAAAGGAGAGACAGAGAAAGAGAGGAGGGAGGGGGAAATAGAGAGAGATAGAGAGAAAGAAAGAGAGACAGAGAGAGATAGAGTGAGACAAAGAGAGACAGAGAGAGTGAGACAGAGACAGAGAGACAGAGAGAGAGAGAGAGAGAGAGAGAGAGAGAGAGAGAGAGAGAGAGAGAGAGAAATGTTTCTAAGCGAAACAACACGTCCTCTCCTATAAGTCAATGTGTTCACTGGAAAGAAAAAAAGTGGATTTGAATTCTGGCTCTACTACTTATGGCCTGGATAATCTTAGGCAATTCATTTCAACTCTGGCCTTCAGTTTGTGGAATTTTTTGTAATGCCTTATTTTCTATATCCACCAGGATTAGGACCTACATGGTTTAAGTCATTTCTGGAAAACTATCACCAATTCCCAGCTTTGGTTGCCAAGAAGGTAACTTTCACTGATACCACTGATAGTGCTATAGCCCAAAGAGATCAAAGAGGAAAAGAATCCCTACATAGAAAAGTGTTTATAGCAGTTCTTTTGCGGTGGCAAAGAACTGGAAACTATTCAGCCATCAGTTGGGGATGGCTGAATAGATTGTGGCATATGAATGTGATGGAATATTATTGCACTTTAGAAATGGCAAAAGGGATAGTTTCAGGGAAGCCTGGAAACATTTGTATGAACTGATGCAGAGTGGAGTGAGTAGAACCATGAGAACATTTTGTACAATAACATCGTATAGAGAAACAACTTTGAAGGACTGAGTAAACTATGATCAACACAATGACCAATGAGTTCCAGAGAATGATCCATAAAGCATACTGCCCACTTCCTAAAAGAGAGGTCATAGGCTCAGGGCTTGATCAAGGCCAGTGCCAAAATTTGTTTTGTTTGATTACGCAGAAGTATTAAAAGAACTTTCTTTATCTTTTTCCAAGGGATAGGGAGGTGGAAAGGGGGAGAAGAGAGGTAGAAAGGAAAGAAAATAAAGTTTAGTTCATTGTAAAAAGTGATTTTTTTAAAAAAAAGTTTAAAACTTTCATTGAGCTTCCAATTAATTATAAATGAGGATTTTTTTAAAAGTAAGGTGATGTTGATATACTATACCAATTAGAATTATAGGTCAAGACATTTCAAAAGTCCTTTTTTGTTTCCCAGGTCTCCTTCCTTATCCTTCCATCTCCAAACTCCCACCCATACCTATCACCTGCTCATAGCACTGCATCCCTTGCTCATCTTTTAAACTCCCCTTTGCACAGTTTTTCTGTATTAATCACACCCATTCCCCAACACCCCAACCCAGCTTCTAATCTACCTTTTCTCCTGAAAGTGCTTTTGTAATTGTAGTGATTAAGTTGTTTTTTTTTTTTCTTTTCCTATTAAAATACTTGTTGACTGATCGAGCCAAATCCTTCTTGGTTCCTGTTCTTCTAACTATTATAATTATTTGTCATTCAGTGGCTACTACTAGACAGAAGCCCTGCTTTTAAAGCACTCAGGTGGAGGTTCCACAGTCCTCCTCACATGGACGTTGTCTTCCTGAAAAGGCTCAGACAACAGAGGGACCCATCGATGGAGACTCAAGGACCACCTCATGAAAGAGCATCACCAGCTCCCTCATTTTGGCTGCCTTTGTCTTCCTTGTCCTGAGAAGGAGAGAACAGAAATTATGAGCAGCTAGCACATGCTTTATGACAAAGTGACAAAGGACAATTCTATGAACACCACTGGCAAAAGGAAAATTAAGCAGCTCAAATCGGTGTTTCCTTATCCCCTTCAGAAACAACATTTTCTAAACTGCAATGCAGAGCCGGGATTAATGAGATAATGCTGGCCAATCTCATGGACGAAGGCTGCAAAGCAGAGCCTCTGTCTGCTCAGAGCCTAGCTGGGCTCATTTTTCCCCAGGGCAAAAAGCTAGAGATGTACTTCCCTTCACCTCACCCCCAGCTCACCTCAGGACTGCTTTCTGGAACCGTTTAACAACTTTCTGGGTGGCATCACTGAAGGTGACCAGAAAGTGGGGGCAAGGGGGAGTGAGAAGAGGGTTGTAGGGAAGTCTCATCTTCCAACAGGAAGCTCCTCCTAATAGAGGTTGACCCAAGGGTGCGAAAACTTTCTAACACTTCCAAGACTAGTCACATTCTACATACACTCACTCCAGCATTGTTCTTTCCCTTGTCCCCTCTCTCTCCCCCTCAAAGATTCTCTCTTGACCAATGACCTCCCTTGCATCTTTATCATCTGTTCTGCTCTCTCCATCTCATTTCCAGCATTCTTTTCCAGGACAGAGTAGGACTTCACACAGGAGCCTGGAGCTTTCTGGTTGAATTGATTCGCATCTTATTTCTATCCCATGTTCTCTCTTTCCTTTGCCCACCCCCATCTCTTTGTCTCTCTGTCTCTATCTCTGTCTTTCTGTCTTTCTCTGTTTCTCTCTTTGTCTCTGTCTCTCTGTCTTTTGTTCTCTCTGTCTCTGTCTCCCTGTCTCTGTCTGCTTGTCTGTCTCTCTCAAAAGCAACAAGTCTTTTTTTAAAAAGCATCACAATCTAATGGATGAGCCAGGGTTCCCCCAATTAGAAGACAGCTACGTAGGGCAGTAGAGAACAGAAACTAGAGTCCGGAAGACACTTATTAACTGTGTAACCCTAGACAAGCCACTTAACTTCTGTTTGACTCAGCTTCCTCAACTGCAAAACGAGAATGATAGTGCCTTCCTCCAGTGGCTGTTGTGAAGATCAAGTGAGATAACAACTGTAAAATGTTTAGCCCAGTGCCTGGCACATAGTAGGCGCTACATGAATGCTTATTCCCTTCCTCTTCCCCCTCTCCCTCTAATCAGTTGAGTGAGATACACTGGTAGATCTTGACAGACTCCTGGATCCATGGAAAAAAGCAGTATGTTCTACAGGCAAAGGACTTCAGTTCGTCTGGTCTGAAGAAGACGTGTCTGATACTTACTACATGTATGACCTTGGTCAAGTCACTTACTCAGGCTGGATCTCATTCTCCTCACCCATAAAATAAGGAGGCTTGATTAGATGACTTTTGAGCTCCCTTCCAGCTCTGGATAAACATCATCCAAGCCTAAGATCTCAGATTTCCAGGGCATTCTGATTGAATACAGGATCCCTTTAACCTCTCCAAGATGATTTGCATCATCAACATTTCCCATTTCCCAATAATAAGATTTATCAGAAATCAAAACTGATTTAAAAAAAAAAAGTTGAGATTCCCTTGCTTAAGATATAGAAAGGGAAACTGGGAGGGAGACCATGGGATCAAGTTCTGATGTTTGCTTATACCAATGACATATGCTGATGACCTTGAGTAAGTCCCATTTTCCTGCCTCCTTTGTCTGATCTGTTCTGATGCAAGAAAGGCCCTCCTTAATAGGAGATAATTTATAACACAACAATGATAAATTGTTCTTGTTACTATTTCTCCTTTACACCTGAATTAAGGGACCAGAGAGACTATGCCTGGGATCATAGCTCCCTAACAAATGTACTTAGTGCCTGAATAAGGCTCTGATTGTATTTTCATGTCTTCTTCTGAGAATTTAAGCATCTGGTGGTTTGGAGTTTTTCTGATTTCTTTTTAAAGGAAACAAATCTTATTCCTCACTATGCTTGCTAAGGGATATGGCTGGATGTCTCACTCTACTCTAGAAAAGGACACTACATCTGAGATCTTGTGAAACTGTCCTCCTCCCCCACTAATTTAGGGCCCAAGTTTCATTACATCTTTTCATATATGAGTAAGACATTCAGAAAGTGATTTTTTTTAAAGGACATCCATTTGTGTGGCTTCTCCCAAACCCTACGTTCTTAAATTCAGAGAGAATCAAAATCAGAAGGTTAAACTTTGTGGTTATCCAGCTAGGGTTTGAAAACAAATGCCTGTTCATTGGGAATAAGATATGAATTTGCATTTGCTTTCTTAAATTGACCAGCCCTCTCCCCAACCTTTATTTTCCAAGAAATGAAACCACCTACCCCCCCCAAAAAAAAGCCCCAAAAAGAGAGACTATTAATTTTGAGATTTCCGTTTACCAACTTCTCCAAATGGAAATGAGAATAACACTATAAACACAAGATTTTGGAACTGGTTGCAATCGTCTGAATCAGTAATAAAAGACAATCAAAATACAAAATGATTATTTTTCCTCTAGGAGGAAAAACTGGCGTGTTCTCTTTAACAAAAGTAGACACACTAAACCAGGCAGACATATAAATAACACAATAGAACTTACAATGTGCATTTGTGAGCAGGGGCTAAAAAAAAAAAAAAAATCCGTTTTTAGCTACTCCGCAATTTAACATGATGCCTGAGGGGCAGAGCCAGGGATGGTGAGCTAAAGCACTCAAGGTACATTCCTGCCATCTAGTGGATCAATACATAAATAACACAGGAAAAATGGAAACCTGGAGAAAACAAAAGGACAGCATATTGAGATACACCAGAAAAACTGGTCCTGTTCCCCTTCCCTCCCCACTCACACACATAGAGAAATAGAAAACACTGAGCTCAATATCAGTCAACAATCTCATTGTTTTTGCTACCACTATTTCAGGCTTAATTAAAGTTCCAAAGGTCCTTCAAATCTCATTTATTCCCTCTAATTTCAAAGGTTAGATGTTCAGATTTCTGATAAGAGTGACCAGGACATGTTTTCCTTGAAAAAATGAGGGAGAAGCCTTCAAAGATTTCTTCCAACTCTAAATTATGTGGTCATATGACCCAGTGAAAAGAGTATGGAAATAGATCTACTAGTAGAAGCAAACCTATATGCTCTAAAATTTTTCCAGCAATTTTCCTTGTGGTGGCAAAGAACTGGAAATTTCTGGGATGGCCATCAATTGGGGAAGGGCTGGACAAGTATATGGCAATGATGAAATACTACTGTGTTATAAGAAATGATGAGATTGTCGATCTCAGAAAAACACGGATAGACTTGCATGAAATAATGAATTGTGGAATGAGCTGAACCAAAAGAACATTGTATACAATAACTGCAACATTGTTTTAAGAACAATTTTGAGTGATTAAGTCATTTTGACAATTACAAATACCCAAATTAAATACAAAGGACCTATGCAGGAAGACAGTATTTGCATCCAGAGAAAGAACTGATAAATAGAAGTATGTATAGAATGATTTTGCATATATAGACACAAACACATATTTGTATCTAAACATAGTTATCTCTAGGGCAGAACGTAGGAAAGGAAGAAAAAAGAAATTTACATGATAAATTTATTATGTATTTACAAGGAACAGCAAGTTGTACATAGACTACTATGTTACAGAAATGCTTGTTTTATTTCATAAATTAAAAATAAAATTTTAAAAACAATTTAAAGACTATAGAATAATATGCATATGATTTCTTTCCAACTGTACTCCAACCCTCATATAGCAATATTAAGGCAATTGTGGGTCATGAGCAAATAATAAACTAGTGGAATTTTCTTGATTTCGTTATGCTGTTTGCTTAGTTCAACCCAGCCTTTACTAAATGATTGAGGAAATATAAAGAAAAATGAAACCAGCCCTCCCACAAGGAGGCTATATTCTGTTGGACAGGATATAACAAGTGCAAAGATAGGTACGCACAAAGTTATTTCAAAAGGTGGAGCATGTTAACAATTAGGGAAAACAGGAGAGGAGTCTGCCAGGAGATGACACACGGACTGTGCCTGGAAGGAAACAGCAGATTCTAAGAGATGGGGATGAAGAGGAAGCAAATTCCAGGCAGGGAGGATAAAAGAATGGGAGGTAGAAAAAGGAGCTTCATCTACAGGGAACAGCTAATAGGGCAGTTCAGTGGAATAATATTTGAAAGGAGAGTAATATGAAATGAGGATATAAGGATAGGTGGGAGTCAGATCATGGAAGGATTTAAAATACCAGGTTAGACCTTGAAGATTGGTGGTGCAATGCATAGAGCACTGGGCATGATCTGAATTCAAATCCAGCCTCAGACACTTGCTAGCTGTGTGACCCCAGGCAAGTTGCTTAACCCTGTTTGCCTCAATTTCCTCATCTGTAAAATGAATGCACACAGTGGGGAAGAAAATGACAAACCACTCCAGTATCTTTGCCAAGAAAAACTCATGAGGTCATGTAAAGTCAGCCACAGCTGAAGAACAACAACCCCTGAAGATTTTTGAGCAGATCTGTGATTTAGGATTAATTCAGGAGCTGTGCAAAGTTTGGATTAAGGAGAGGATGGACCAGAAGCAGGCCTAGCAACTAATAGCTGTGGTAATAGTCCTGGCCGTTAGATGATAGTTCTTTACATATAGTAGGTACTTAATAAATGTCTGATGAAAGAATGAACAAAAAAACTACTTTTTTATTTAAAGGGAAAAGAGATTTTTTTTCCTCCTCTATAAATATATATGTGGGTGTGTGGGTGTGGGTGTGTGTGGGTGTGTGCATATATATCTCTATGCATATGTCTACATAGAGAGATTACATGTATGTATACGTGTATACATAGATATGTATGTATATGTGTGTATCTCTGCACATGGGTATGTGTAGGTGCAGTTAATGCTTTTTTTCTCATTCTTTTCTTAACTTTCCTAATAGCTATAAAGCCATATCTTCTATGGGTGATTTTGGGATTGACCTGATACTCTGTCTACCCAAAGCTCCAGGCTAACTCCAGAGAAGCCTATTTTTACTCACAATTGTCAGTGCTCAGCCTGACTAATCTTGCCTGGTTTTCATATAAGCAGCATCAGCCCCTCGAACCCCACTTCACCCCTGACCTTAAAGCAGTCAATTCTTCTTATAGATTGGACCCAGAATATCCCAGTCCCTACAGAGTTTTTGGAAAGAGGTTTCGTGTCATTTTTATTCTATAGATCTAGTTATAAGGCACGTGCCATCTCCTCCGATAGAACATACGCTTCCTGAGAGAAGAGATTGTTCCATTTTTTTGTCTATGTATCTCCGGCGCATAGCATCATGCCTGACGTGTAGTAGGTATTGAATGAATGTTTACTGATTGATTACTTCTACCTGCGTAAATAACTGAAATGTGACACTCACTGGTCAAAGTTTTGCTCTAGATCCTAAACCACTAAGGCACAGGAAACAGGAGAAGATGCTGAGATACTTTCTCTCCATTCTGCTCAGCTGATTGCCTCATAAAGCAAACACGTCTCCCTCCTTCCTGTTTCAAAAGAGCAGCCCTCACCTCACTCCTAGCACTGGCCATCTTCTAGGAATCTCCGAATTCTTAGATGTCTTAATACAAACATGGTGGCAGTTAGGTGATACAGTGGATAGTGCACCAGTGCAGGAGTCAGGAGGACCTGAGTTCACATCTCACCTCAGACACTCACTAGCTGTGTGACCTTGGGCAAGTCACTTAACCCCAATTGCCTCACCCTGGGTCATCTCCACTCATCCTGATGAATATCTGGTCACTGGATTCAGATGGCTCTGGAAGAGAAGTGAAGCTGGTGACCTGCACAGCCCTGCCTCACTCAAAACAAAGTCAAGTGCAAGTCATGTCATTATTTCTCTGATGGCATGGTCTTCTTCGGCAACGAAGGACAAACACACACAACACAAACATGCACTGGGGATGAAATCAAGGGCAAGATTCTGAGGGTAGAACCATCAGCCAAAGTGGGAGATGTCTGGCTATCCATATGGTCCTCTTTTCAGTTCCTACCTCAAAGGTCAGAGGTAGCCATGGATTCAGCTACATCACTCCCTCAACCATTTACTCTTTTGTGACTTCATCACAGATCAATACTTTTACACACAAGTCAGAAGAGTGCACAAAGAGTTTACTATGTAGAGGTAGACACCATCTAGTCTAAGTCTTCATTTTACAGATGAGGAAACTGAGGTTTAGAGAGGGGAATTAGTTCAATAACTCATCCAAGGTTACACAAGTAGGCATAAAATAAATGACAAAGACTAGAAAGCCCATTTCTCTTGACTCCCAGCCTTGTGCTGATTCCACCAGAAAGCCATGGTTCTACTGTAAATCCAGTACAATAAACACACACTGTGACCCCTGACTAATGTTGAAGAAGGGCTTTTCTGTACTGAGCCCAAGATTAAGAAATCTCATGTTTGACGCACATGACCATCACTCTCCCCTCCTTCGTGGTTGACAAACAACGTGATATACAATTTAAGAAGTATCTTAATGTGACTCATAAAAAAACAAACTATCTCCTGTTTCCAGTCCAACAACTAAAAATATCCTTCAATTAGAACTTTAGCTTTCTTTGTGCTCTCTCGGAACACGAGCTCCCTTCAAGCTTAGAAACAGATAATTTAGACATTTAAAATTATCAAACATTCTAAGAGGTCTGTCACTCTCAACTGAAGCAAAAGAGTGAGACACATGAAAGGGCTTTGCTGGACATCTCTAACTCTTTAAAAATTAATGTTTAAGTCACTCTTATGATTCTCCCTTTACATGAGACAGTATGGTGTAGTGTCTAGAGTGTTGGACTTGAAACCAGGAAAATCTGGGCTCAAAGCCAGCCTCGGACATTTTCTGGATGTACAGGCAAATCATTACTTTCCTCATCTGTAAAATGAGTTCATTGATAACATTTCTGCCTATCTCATGGACTTGTAAGGAAGTCCAAGGGAGATACTGTAAATAAGAACAAACATGAAAGCACCACAAAAATGTCAGCTACTATTATTTAGGGCAGCTAGATGGTGCAGTGGATAGAGTGCCGAGACCGGGGTCAGGAAAACTGCTTTCTGAGTTCAAATCGAGTTCAAATCGGATTTCAGACACTTGCTAGCTGTGTGATCCTGGGCAAGTCTCTTAGCCCAGTTTTCCTCAGTTTCCTCATCTGTAAAATGAGCCAGAGAAGGAAATGGCAAACCACTCTTGTGTCTCTGCCAAGAAAACCCCAAATAGGATCATGAAGAATCAAACAGGGCTGAACAACACTATTTATTTATCTGTTGTTTGACAATTATTTAAAAATGTAGCTATCGATGTATTTGCATGGAAATTTTAAGTATGATATTTTAACAAATGTGTCATATCTCAAGGTCATGCTCCAACTGCTATCGACATTATCTAGCTAACCTTACTATTAACCATATTGGCCTGGCTAATAATGAACAGAGAGTACTTGCCCATTAAAAGGCATTCAAGAGGCAGTATGAATGGACTGGAATTGCTGGTCCTTAGTGATGCTGCACAGCTAAGTGGTATACTGGGTAGAGCACTGGCCTTGGAATGAGGAAGACACAGCTTCATGAGTTCAAATCTGGCCTCAGACACTCACTAGCTATGTGATTCTGGGCAAGTCACTTAATTCTGTTTGCCTCAGTTTCTTCAACTTTAAAATGAGCTGGAGAAGGAAATGGCAAATCATTCTAGGATCTTTGCCAAGAAAACCCCAAATGGGGTCACAAAGAATTAGATACAAATAAAATAAACAAATGACAACAGTGATGTACATTAGAACCAATTACATTGCAAATTTTTCTTCATTCTGCTAAGATTTAACATTGATCATAATATGGACTTCAGCCAAAATGTCTATTCCTGGCTTTGTTTTTGGATATGATAAGAGATCATTTCTTACCTGTGCATAAATTAAACCCATAGACTGACTCACTGACCTTCCCATATTAGGTGGGCAGGTGTCAGACCCTTGGGAGAAACCATTTCCTAAAAGGACCAAAGGGTTCTTTACTTCTTCACCCCATGGACCTCGCATCAAGCTTCTTCCTTTCTTTCTCCTGTTGCCCCCCATTGGGCTGGTATCTTTGAAGCTCTTGTTTATGAGGTAACACTGTCTGTTCTATCTGACTCAAGATTCTCCTTCACCAAATTTTCATGGTTCTCACAAAAATACAAATAAAATGATCAGCAAAATCACATAACGAAATCTAATAGAAACATACAAATAAAAACCCTGTGATTCTTAGGATGGTCATAACTGAGCCGCTTCTCTTTAAAGTTGTCTGGGGCCTACATTCAATGCCACAGACTCACTGGCGGTCATATCCCAGCTCCCAAAACAAGGACTCTCAGGAACTTCCAGCCACAAGTCATGGCTCACTGGTTCCCTCTCCTGGTTTCTCCTAGCAAGTTTCTCTCTTCTAAACCAGTGGGCAGGGTTGCTCAGCTCAGGACTTTTCTTTTCCCCTTCTGATTGTAGAGTTTTTGTTTTCTTTTTGCTTTTGAGGGCTTATTACTAAGCTTAAGGAAACACATATGGAGTTAAAACAATAAATTAAAGTAAAATTACTTCTCTCTACACTCTATCCCCCTCCTTTCAAGGAAACCTCTCCCAGTCTTCAATCTGGCTTACGCTGTTCATCTTTGTTTCCAAAGACCAATAACATTCTGGTTTTGGAGTAAAATGTTGGATTATGAGTGATGTCTTAACATGCACATGAATTGGATTGAAGTGAGGCAGAGTTGGACAGTCTCACTCTTTCTTCCAAAGTCTTTGAAGTCCAGTGGCGGGACAAAAGTATAGATGACTGGAGAGGAACCAGAGTGAAGTGGATGGCCTTGGCAGTGTCTGACCAAGCCCCATGGCGCATCACAACATATTGTTTTCATCTGCCCAGTCTGCTACGGAAAGTTTTGACATGCTTAGGGTAGCCATCCCCCTAATTTACCTATGGATTTAAGACCTGTCAGTTCCCCTTAATCTGGATTAGCCCACTTGCTGAGTGATAGGTAGACAGCAAAGATAGATGAGCAACCCTGAAAAATCCTTCACACCAGAGGTACTAGTACTCCATGAACAACCAGTATCCCCCAACTTGCTTACTAATGAACTATGAAAATCCTGTGCTTGGTCCCTGGTTCCTTAGACAAGAACCCTATCAATTCTATTACTCACATGATCTGCAAAATTTCCTCTTCAGGACACTATACTTCCTTCACCAATTCATGAATCATCTCTTTCACCTTCCTAGAGATGAAAACAGCTCTGACCCATTGAAGTTCTTTCTGTCTCTCTGTCTTCCTTGGGACCACCATGATCTCCTTCCCTATTACTTCTCAGCTCAAGACCCCCCAAAAACTTACTCCTTCCTTTTTTTTATTCAAGCCTGTGGCCCCTGGAGGACATTGCTGGCCTTCTAGACTCTGGTAGACAATGGGCACATTTTCTTGGCCCAGATCCTTATTCTATCTACCTCTCTCTATTCAAATGCTAAGTGACTCTTGTATTCTTTCGAAAGAAGTATTTTTTCTAAAATTAATACTCAACAGTTGGGGGAAAAAACCTTGAACAAAGTATAAACAATAATAGATCATTCTCTCAACCAATAAGAGCAGAGAGAGGTGACATACAAGGATGTGTAGAAAGAAAACTATATTGAAAGTTGGAGACCATTCATTAGAATGCTGGTTATTTCTACTTAATACTCGTGTTTGCTTTGACAAATCACTTCACCTCTCTATTTCCTCATCTATAAAATGGGAGGGTTAGATTGATCTCTAAAGATTTCTTCCACGTATGCTAGCTCCGAACCCACAGCCCATAAATTTCCTGTAAAAAGAACTCCCCACAAATTCTGGAGCAGTGCAAGCCGTGTAGCAATGCAGTGGAGGAGATTTCCATTCCAGAGAGCCCTGAAAAACCGGCACCAAGGGTCCATCGCACCCGGACAGCAGAGCCCACCCCTGCCCTGCCCTGGCCGTGCGGCCCCGAGAGGAGCAGATCTGAGCAGGCTTCATGGACAGAACCACCAGGGGCCGCGAAGGTCCCTCCACCCACAGGTGCTACAGGTCAGTGAGAGAGACTTCTGGGCTGGCCAAGAGGGGAGCAGGGTGTCTCCCTGGCTTGGGTCCCCTTGGGAGGCAGCGGCAGAGGCAGTGGCAGAGGCAGCAGTGGCCAGAGGCTCCCGGTGAAGGCAGGAGCTCAGGGCCATTACTGAAGGTCTCCCCAGAAACCCCCTGAGGGAACTGAGCCTGGGAGGCGGCCCTGCCCCCACCTGAGCACCAGAACTTAAGCTCACATTGAATAGCAGCCCCGCCCACCGCTGAAAGCCCTGAGGCTGGGGAGCAGCATTTGAATCTCAGACCCCAAGCACTAGCTGTGCAGATCTAGGCAGGGGTGGACAGGAATCTCAGAAGTCAAGTAACTGGCTGGGAAAATGCACAGAAAAGGGATGAAAAGTAAAACCAGAGAAGGTTACGTTCTTGGTGAACAGATGTTTCCACCTTTCCTTTCTGATGAGGAAGTACAATGCTTACCATCAGGGAAAGACATAGAAGTCAAAGCTTCTGTATCCCAAACATCCAAAATAGATATCTAATGGGCTGAGGCCATGGAAGAGCTCAAAAAGAATTTTGAAAATCAAGTTAGACAGGTGGAGGAAAAACTGGGAAGAGAAATGAGAGAGACGCAAGAAAAGCATGAAAAACAAGTCAATACCTTGCTAAAGGAGACCCCAAAAAAATGCTGAAGAAAATAACACCTTGAAAAATGGGCTCACTCGATTGGCAAAAGAGGTTCAAAAAGCCAATGAGGAGAAGAATGCTTTCAAAAGCACAATGAGCCAAATGGAAAAAGAGGCTCAAAAGCTCATTGAAGATAATAGTTCTCTCAAAATTAGAATGGAACAGATGGAGTCTAATGACTTTCTGAGAAACCAAGAAATCACAAAACAAAAGCAAAAGAATGAAAAAATGGAAGAGAATGTGAAATATCTCATTGGAAAAACAACTGACCTGGAAAATTGATCCAGGAGAGACAATTTAAAAATTATGGGACTACCTGAAACTCATGATCAAAAAAAGAGCCTAGACATCATCTTCCATGAAATTATCGAGGAAAATTGCCCTGATATTCTACAACCAGAGAGCAAAATAAGTATTGAAAGAATCCATCAATCACCACCTGAAAGAGATCCAAAAAGAGAAACTCCTAGGAACATTGTGGCCAAATTCCAGAATTCCCAGGTCAAGGAGAAAATATTGCAAGCAGCTAGAAAGAAACAATTCCAGTATTGTGGAAATAAAATCAGGATAACTCAAGATCTAGCAGCTTCTACATTAAGGGATCAAAGGACATGGAATAGGATATTCCAGAAGTCAAAGGAACTAGGACTCAAACCAAGAATCACCTACCCAGAAAAACTGAGTATAATACTTCAGGGGAAAATATGGTCTTTCAATGAAACAGAGGGCTTTCAAGCATTCTTGATGAAAAGACCAGAGCTGAAAAGAAAATTTGACTTTCAAACTCAAGAATGAGAAGAAGCATGAAAAAGTAAACAGCAAAGAGAAGTCATAATGGACTTAACAAAGGTGAACTGTTTACATTCCTACATGGAAAGACAATATTTGTAACTCTTAAAATTTTTCAGTATCTGGGTAGTTGGTGGGACCACACACACATACACACACACACATACACACAAGCATGCACATACAGAGACAGAGAGCGCAGAGTGAATTGAATAGGATGGGACCATATCTTAAAAGAAATTAAGGTAAATAGTGAGAGAGAAATGTAGTGGGAGGAAAGAGGGTGAAATGGAATGGGGTAAATTATATCTCATTCAAGAGGCAAGCAGGAGACTTTTTAGTGGAGGGAAAAAGAGGAGAGCTGAGAAAAAAAAACAAGAAGTTTACCCTCATCACATTTGACTAAAGGAAGGAATAAAATGTACACTCATTTTGGTATGAAAACCTATCTTACAATACAGGAAAGTGGGGGAGAAGGAGATAAGCAAGGGGTGAGGGGATGATGGTAGGGAGGGCAATGGGAGGAGGGAGCAATTTGAAGTCAATACTCAGGGAGGGACAGGATCAAAAGACAGAATAGAAACAATGGGGGGCAGGTTAGGATGGAGGGTAATTCAGTTAGTCTTACACAACACGACTATTATGGAAGTCATTTACAAAACTACACAGATAGGGCCTATATTGAATTGCCTGCCTTCCCAAAGGGAATGGATGGGGAGGGAGGGATGGGGAGAATTTGGAACTCAAAGTTTTAGGAACAACTGCTGAGTATTGCTGTTGCTACTAGGAAATAAGAAATACAGTTAATGGGGAATAGGAAGTCATCTGGTCTTACAGGACAAAAGAGAAGATGGGGACAAGAGAAGGGAGGGAGGATGGAAGGGAGGGCAGATTGGTGATAGGGAAAATTAGATTTCTTGGTGTATTGGGGTGGGGGGAGGGGATAAATGAGAGGAGAAAATTTGGAACCCAAAATTTTGTGAAAATGAATGTAAAAAGTTAAATAAATAAATTAAAAAAGAAAAAGAAAGTATCTGACCACATGCCTGGAAACATCATGTTAAAAAGCATGGGAGCAAGCACATTGCCTGTTTCACTCCACTGGTGACTGGGAAGGCACAAGAGCACTATCTACTATCCAGAACCTGGGCATACATGACATCACAAAATTGACATACAATACTGATGAACTACTCTGGGCAACCAAATTTTGACATAATTTTCCATAAGCCCTCATGGCTAACAGTGTCAAAGGCTTTGGTCAGATCTACAAACATTGTGTACCGACCTCTGTTCTGCTCCTGGCATTTCTCCTGGAGTTGTCAGGCAGCAAACACCATATTGACTATTCCTCAGCCCTTTCTGAAGCCACACTGATTCTCAGATAGTTCAGCTAAGGAGGGACTAACTTCAATCTGAGGTAAACAGTCAATGTTCTCAGCATTGATTGATGATGGTCTTTTGAGAACACTATGGAAGTGTTCAACCCATCTCTCTAGGATCATGTTCTTATCAGTAATCAATGTGGCTCCATCAGTATTGAGTGGTTGTGATACACCATAGTTTTTTGGTCCATAAATAGCTTTCAGGGAATCATAAAAGTGCTTTGTATTGTTACTATCAGCATAAGTCTGAATTTCATCTACCTTCTTACTGAGCCAGGAATCCTGCATCTCTCTAAGCTTTGCTTGTACTTTGCTTTTGATGGAATTAAATGCTGACTTCCTAGAGGTGGATGAACTATCCTGCTGATAAATCCTGTGGAGTTCTCATTTTTCATTTAGCAGCTTCTGAATCTCCCCATCATTTTCATCAAACCAGTCTTGATGTTTGCAAGTGTTCTGACTCAGATGAGCAAGTGCAGTGCTGTACACCAAATCTCTGACTCCTTTTCTGCTCCACTGTTGCCAACTGTGTTTTGGCTCAACTTTCCCTCCAAGTCAGCAACAAACTGTTAACCTTCAGAGAAGAGCTCTAATTTGTTGACATTGATTCTTCTGGTAGTCATTTTGCCTTGGGTTTGGGCTTTTAATGAATGCTAGTATTTAACTCTGCACCACACATTGTCTTTATCACTCTCACGTCTTGTCTGTCTCTTCTCCTTATAATCACATAGTCTATTAGATGCCAATGTTTGTTGCAAGGATGCATCCGTGAAGTTTTATTGTGTTTAGGTAAATGGAAGACAGTGTTGGTGATGAAAAGGTCATGTGATGCACAAGTATTCATCAGTAAATGATCATTGCTATTGCTATTTCCAACTCCATTCCTTCCTAGCATTTCCTGCCAAGTCTGGTAGTCTGAGCCTACTCTCACATTAAAGTCATCCAGAATTATTAGTTTGTCCTCTTTTCACACATTGATAATAAGGGTTTCTAGGCCTTCGTAAAATTTTTCTTTGACTTCATCAGGGTTTGTCATGGTGGGAGCATAGGAAGTGATGATGGTGGCATGGCATTTTCCTGTGAGTGGCAATCACATTGTCATGAACCTGTCATTCACTCCTTTTGGCAGGCATACCAGCTTGTTGATGAGATTAATTTTGATTGCAAAACCCACGCCAGCTTCACAGTGCTACCTTTCACTGTGCCCACTCCAGAAAAAAAGGTGTATCCAGCTCCAACTTCAGGAAGCTAGCCTTCATTTGTCAACCTTGTTTCACTCAGGGCTGCTATTTGGATGTGATACCTGTTGAGTTCTCTTGCAACAAGAGCAGTTCTTTCAGGTCTACTGGATTTTGTGTTGTCCATTAGTATGCACATGTTCCAAATGCCAACAGTGAGTGGAATCATCTTTGCAGATATTTTCGTATATTTTGTACATTTTTTTGTGTCTTAACTGTAGTAGGATTTCCCCTCCTGCTGCGGTAAGCAGGCCAGGGTTGGGTAAGCAGGCAATGTTTAGGGCACCTTTTCTTGCCTCCTTCCTCACACCAGGAGGTGAGCAGTGAGACCCTTAAATGGCTGCTCAGACACCCAGGGGGCTGCTGAGTCCCACTGCTGCTTCCAGTGAGAAACAACCCCACGGCCTGGGCCACCTGCGTGCAGGGTGGTGACTATAGCTCCCACTGTATCTGCATCTGCTGCTTCATTATTTGCCTGTCACCACAGGACTTTGAGGCATAATAGTGAAATGGTATGGGTGAGGTCTTTTGATTCATGCGTATATTGAATTTAAGTGAAGCAGAGTTGCATGAAGTCATCAGCCTCACTCTCTCCTCCCGAGTCATCATAGTCCAGCGGCAGGACAGAGTTAAGACAACTGGCAATGGCTCAGGATGCAGTGGATGACCTTGGCATCTTTGGTGTCTAACCAAGCTCTAAGAGCTTCACATCTCCTGCTTCAGCTGCCTTCATGGCTGTTGGAACAAATTGTTCTCATCTGCCCATTCTACCAGGGGAAGTCTTCACATGCTTGGGTTAGACACTCCCTTAACTCACCAATAAATTTGAGACCCTTGTTTACCCTCAACCGGGTCTGGCCTATCTGCTGAAATGGTTTACTAGGGTGTGGCCCCTGTGCATGCTCCAGCTTCTTAGTGCCACAGGTGAGAGTTGGGTGGAACAGGTGAACACCAAAGGTGGAAAAAGCCCCGAAAAGGGCTCAGCAGCCATCACACCAAAGATACTGGTTCTCCCTGAACGCACCCTACACCTCAATACCTGTGGTGAACACCATTTATCATATCTACCTCTGATAAATTTTTAAAACAAAGAAAAACAAATAAACTTTTGATAAACAGACTTTCCCTGTTACTGAAGGAAAAGACCTCAAGCTACCAAGAAGAGGGACAAAGGAAAAAAGAAAATAATCATACTCGGAGTCCGCAATCTGGGTGGTATCTGTGATGGAAAATTCCATGACTCTCCACACCCTATCAGACCACCTATCCTCCCTCCCAGAATCTTGCTGCCTCCATACAGAGGCTACATCTACTTGTATTCCTGCTCTTCTGACTGTGTCTTACGTGTCTTTGCCAATACTGGTATTCAGTTTCTTCTTGTGTTTTATTTCTTTGGTACCCTGCCTGCCTCTTTCAGTACTCAAGAAAAACTGATTCAAATCCATTCAATTTAACGAGTGTTGACCAAGTGCTTAGCATGGACTACAGATCATTAATAGATAACCAACATATGGCAAAATCTTTGCAGCTTCTGGTTCTGCCCTTAGAACAGTATGCTACAGCTCTCTGAGAAACAGCCCAGTAAGAGCAGTAGTCATGTGATGGGGACAGTATCCACAAAGAGCAAGAGCAGACTGTCTGGGAAGATAACAGTGGTTATCATATTTCTTGTTCTTTAGTCATTTTCAGTCATGTCTAACTCTGTGTCCCCATTTGGGATTCTCTTGGCAAAGACACTAGAGGGGTTGGCCATTTCCTTCTCCAACTCATTTTACAGATGAGGAAACTGAGGCAAACAGAGTAAAGTGACTTGCCTAAGGTCACACAGCGAGGAAGTGAGGCCAGATTGGAACTTAGTTCTTTCTAACTCCAGGCCTGTCATTCTATCTACTGCACCAAAATATACCCTTCTGAAAAATATCTTAAGAACATGAGCTTAGTAGCATGGAACAGTAGAAAGAGGGTTAGATCTGGAATCTAGAAATCCCAGGTTCTAATTCCATCTCTTATACTTACTATTTGTTCAACCTTAGGCAAGTCACTTAAATTCTCTGGGCCTCAGTTTACTCCAAAGAGGAAATGAGGGGTTTGGACAAATGGCTTCTGACATCTTTTTCAATTCTAAGTCTCAAATGCTTCTTATAGTCCGGTTCCAATCCATTGCCTTTTGAGATTTATTTCATGTATCTTCTTATCCACAGGAAGGGGCAGCTAGGTGGCACTGTGGATAGCGCGCTGGGCCTGGACTCAAGAAGTCCTGAGTACACATTCTGCTACACATATCTACTAGCTGTGTGACCCTGGGCAAATCACTTAAACTTTATCTGCCTTAGTTTCCTCAGCTGCAAAATGGGAATGATCTTAATAACATCTATCTCTCAGGAGGTTCAAATGAAATATATTGGTATAGTTGGTATGGCACTTAGCACAGTGACTGGTACGTAGTGGGCACTTAATAAGTGCTTAGGTATTCCGAATAACTCTGGGCATATTTTGAGCATACCTAGTTAGCCGAGCTAGGAACCCTCTGCATGCCCTTACCGTATGGGTGGGAACAGCTTCCTTGGATTATCTTCCTGCATCTTTAAAACTGGCCATGCTGAGCTGATCTCTTTTTTGCCACTATCTTCCTGTTGTCCTCTCTTCAGTTGTTCTCTCCTTTCTGCCTTTTGTTTCAGTTAATACTCTTTTCAGACTCTGCTGCCTCCAGCATGGATCCCACAATATGAAGCAGGGAGAGGGAGCGACTTAGCTTCCCCACTCTGTGTCTTTTACCCTAGCTCTGAGAAGAGGTCCTGGGGGTGTTTGCTTCTGCCTTCTATGTTAAACTGCCCAGAGAAGCCTGGACTTCCCTCCTTGCCTTTCTCTCTTTTTCTGTTCCTTCCTCCCTTTTATCTTTCCTTCATCCCTTCCTTCTTTCCTTCCTTCCTTTCTTCCTCCTTCTCTTTTTTCCTTCCTCCCTTCCTTCCTTCCTCCCTTTTTTTTCTTCCTCCCCTTTTTTCTTCATCCTTTCTTTCTTCCTCCCTCTATTTCAATCAGACTGGACTGTTTTCTCTTCTCCACCTCAGCATTAGATCTCCCACCTCTGTCCTTTTGCACGCACTGGCAGCCCCCAGACCTGGAATGTACTGCCTCCTCACATCCAACTCTTAGAATCCTTGGTTCTTTTAAGTTTTTCCTGATTCCTGTAGGAATTACTGCTCTCCTCTCCCCAAGAATATTGTAGTTATGTACCTGTGTAAATGTTCTATCCCCTCAGGAGAGTGAAAGCTTTTTAAGGGCAGTGGCTTTTTGTGGGGTTTGTGTATCTCTAGCAGTTAGCACAGTACTTTGCTCATAGTAAGGCATAATAAATTCTTGTTGAATTAAACTGAATTTTACACCAAGTCCTTTGTAAACCTTAAAATGCTACATTAATGTCAACTACTGTTTCCTCATTCCTAAACCAGGTTGCAAATGTAGCCTCCCATTCTTCAGTACTTATTTTTCTTTGTCAGTCTCCATCTTCTCACTTATGAATTTCAGGCCGTTCTTTGGATGTTAGAATTAAAAGTCAGTAGCAATGGAGTGTGGAAAATATTTTAGTGCTCTGAAAAAATAACAGAATGACTGAAGGAACTTTCCCCTACTTATCTTGCCAAAAATCCCCCACCAAACCAACACTTGGGGGAATGAAGTTAAATAGGAAAATTTTCTGCAACGAAGCAGATGACATTCTATTCCGAGGAGATTGCCCACCCAACAAAATGAAGTGCCCCAGGTATAAGTCTTTGGACCTCTCTGGACCACATTTCAAATTATATGCATCAGTCAAAAACTTGGGACAATTTCCAAAGTATGTCCTACAAAGAATTAAGTGTAACTAATTGACTTCACAAAATGCTCAGTTTCTCCCTAGTTCTCCATCCTCAACCCCTCCAGGACATCCATCTCAGCAGCTTGAGAGGCACAAAGTGTTAGGATCACCACATTATTTAAGCCCCTCTCAGTCCCCTCCAGGCCACACAAATCCGTATTGCTTTTCTTACTTAGTTACCCTAACGAGCTTCAAGGGAAGGATTGCTGCTTATTTTGTTTTAAATGTTAGTACTTTCATCCCATGCAGGTGATGAAAGTCATGTAAAAGGAAGGAAAAACACGACCTTTATTTCCTGAGTGGGGGCCGAACTTTAGTCTTAAATCCATTTTCAATTAATCACCACTAATAAAGGAATAAAAATAATTTTTACAAATTTTAAAATAATAAATCAATGGACATTTTTCTGCCTCTGTGCAGAAAATAAGCTCTTCCACATAGAATTCCAGGTGTGTAAATTGAGATATCAGACAAGATTACCTAGTAGTTTCTGGTCTCCTGCAGTTCATCCTCATCAGAGTCCACCATTTTGTTTTATGTTTTTAATGAAAGAAAGAAAAGGGAACCTTAGAGGCAATAAAGGAAGTCATTTGCCAATCTAAAAGGAAATTCTCTCTCTCTCTCTCTCTCTCTCTCTCTCTCTCTCTCTCTCTCTCTCTCTCTCTCTGTCTCTCTCTCTCTCTCTCTCTCTCTCTCTCTCTCTCTCTCGTTGATTAATCAATACAGAAAACATTTACAACGTAATAGACTCCTGGGATAATTGGATAATTGTGTCTGTCTAAAAGTAATTAATAACTGATGAACAGAGCTCTTAAGTAACTGGTAAGGTCTGTGGGCTAACTGGACTAGCTTTTTCATCACCATAGCATCTCAATTTACCCAAAGTGGCTAATACTATTGGAGCATCTTCCAGTAAGTTAACTGTGGAATTTAGAAACATGACAGATTTCTGGACCAGATTAGGTCTTGCAACAGAGTTAGGAACAGAGTCATTCTCTGGGGTACTAGACTCCAAAATCACCTTTAAGAGGCAGTGTCGTATACTTACTGTGGTAGCTCCACTCAAGGAATCAACTCAGACACATATAGGATGCCCTATGATAATTAGCCTTCACCCCATTCTCCAGTCAAGCATTTTCAGTAGGTATTTATTTATCTTCACAACTCGAATTTCTTCAAGAATCAGCAACTCTAACCAAGGAACTAGCTGTAATCATAGCTTCCTCTGTGGCCTCCTTGAATTCTCCCCAACATCTCTCTATAAAGCATTGACATAATAATCTTCAGACTGAGAAATGGAAGCTAACAGAGGAGCTGGTTTTGCAGGAAATTAAGAAATTCATCTTTAGACACATCAAATTGGAGTCAGGATATTTCCTGCATGAGCTTAACATTTATCAACTGATTTTAAAAGACAAAAATATTATTAGAAATTGTTCACATATGAACTATGTTCCAGTTTTGTATATGGTTCCATGAAATATTGTTTCAAATTCATTCATTCATTCATTTAATAAGTGTTAAGCATCTGCTATTTGCAAGGAACTGTGCTAAGAACTAAGGATACAAAAGCAAAACAAAAATAGGAGGGGACATCTCAGATGATCCTTGGAGAAGGCTAAGGATTCTAAAATGTAGAAGTGAGTTAGGATTGTAGTAAACATAAAGAAGCTTGTTCAAAAGCATGGAGTCAGGAGCTGGAATTTGGTGTTTGGGGATAGGCTAAGTATTTCAGTTGGGTTGAAATTTATAGCATGTGAAATAAATATGGAAAGGTAGGCTGGGACCACACTGGCATCACATCAAATGCTTTTAAATCTTCTTCATAACTTTCTCCTTTCACTTTTGCCTGTATGGGCTAACTTTGTCCTTGCATTAATATTCTTGCTTTTTTTATATTTTTCATGGTGTTTCTAATTAACCTCCCATCTGTCCTGTCTCTTTTGATTCTTTCTCCTCATTAAAGCCAAAAATATCTTCAATGTCAACCACAAGTACCAACATATTTCTTACGTAGGAAATAAGGTTGTGTAATTGGGTGGATGGGGTGGGAGGAGGCTGAGGAGGGAAGGGGAATGTTTATTCTCTTTGGAGCACTTTTTCAACTCTTCTAGTTTCTCCTGACAAACCAAAGGCAGCATGACTTAGAGTCAATCCGAGTCAGGCTATGGGACACTTGGGAACTCATTTAACCTCTCAGTGCTCTAGGCAACTGCCCAAGACTGAGTTGCAGAGAAGGTACCAACCTATACTGGTAGGGGCAGCTTCCTCATTGGGGACTTCTTGATACAAATGAAACTACAGCATATTCCCTATCCCTCTAACTGGTTGTAAAATGTCTACTTGTTGTCACTTTCATATATAGTCATCTATTCAACAAATATTTATTAAATCCCTGCTATGTGCCATGTTCTTTCATCCTGCTCTGTTTTTCTACTTTTTTTCCAGATATGTCTCCCACTGACCCTCCAACAAATTAGGGCCTTGTGTCCTCCTCTGTACTAAATGTTCCTTCCACTCCTATACACCAGCCAGCTGCCTGGCTGCCCTCTCCATCAGTAAGAGGATGAAACGTGCAGACCTCTGAGGGTCTCTTCCAACTTACAAGGGCTCCATGAGGGTGGCATTTGCCTCTTTTTGCCTCCCCAGTATTTAGGATGGTACCTGGCACACAGTAGATGCTTAATAAATGCTTATTGAACTGAATTAAGTTAAATCCACTCTCCTGCCTCTCTGATTTGTATGGTATGCTCTCAGCAACATCCTTGGAAGGTTTTATAAAGGTTCTTGGAATTAACGAGTTTTGTGAACAATATTCTAGTTGGAATTAATGAGTTTTGTGAACAGTATTCTACTGGTGACAGGAACTATTCCCCGGGAGTCTCCAAAGCTGCATTAATTCTACTCATCTTCATCATTCATTTCCAACATATCCCAGCCAGAGCAGAGCAGCTATGTAGCATGGCTTCAACATGAGCCACCCACTCAGTTATTGGTGTCTCTCTCTTGCCAATTAAAGTTAAATATGACTCATCGGAGATGCTGACAAAACTTTTCAAGAAGCTAGATGCTCTGGCTAGATTGGAACCATTCCAGATTCTACAGGAATATATAGAAGCCCAAACACTGAAACTGTTTGGTAGGTTTTGAGTTTGCATCAGTGATAGGATGGGGAATGGAGCTGTGATTCCATTAGGACACAGAACCCTCAACGAGGAAATTCATCCTTGCCAATGAAGAGAATTACTCTCTCTGATACAGTTGTGGAGAGTTGCCCAGAACCCTGGAAGATTAAGTGTTTTGCTCCAGAATCACATAGCCTGCGTATGAAACATACATGAATCCACTGGGTCATCCTGGTTTTCAGGTCAGCTCTCTGTCTCCTAGGCCATATCACCTGATGATGATGATGATGATGATGATGATGATGATGATGATGATGATGATGATGATGATGATGATGAAGAAGAAGAAAAACAGCAACAGCAATAATAATAAAGCTAAAACCATATTATGGGTAGAGTTAAATATTCTTGGGTCTAAGGACTGTCTCTGACACATACAAGCCTGCCTTGTGGTTCCAGGCAACTCCTTTAATCATTCAGGACTCCAGGCAACTTTTGATGATTATAAGTTATAGAAGAAGTGACAGTTTGCAGGGGTAGCAGGAATTTCTTCTTCATTGTGCTTATGAAATTATATATCCAGATCAAAAATAACATCAACAACAAGAATTGATAGTCAACTTTCGGGCATATGGCACTTTATGCTTGCAAAGTGGTTTACACATATAATCTTATTTGATTCTCTGAGGTGAGTAGGGCAAGTACGAGGAGAATGTGTTTGAGGACATTGACGGACTTTTTTATTATTATTTTTAAAAGTCAAGTCTCATTCTGAAATTCAGAATTTTATTTTTCTTTCAAATGAAAAAAAGGCCAAAATGAATTTTTTTCAGTAGTGATGGTAACACTTCAAAAAAAGTACAATTAAAACTATTCCTTAGCTCAAACATATTAATGCAATTTCCAGAAATTCAAACCAACTGTAACAATTACATCATGGATGGTTAAAACAATACTTCTTTAAAGTGGTTACATACTAAAGTTCTGAGAGGTTCAGGCCCAAGGTCCTACACCATAACTAGGGAGTGGAGAAGCTGAAAGTGGAGCCCAAGTCTTCTTCTTTTTTGATAGCTTTTTATTATTCTTTTAAAAATTTAATTTATGAAATAAAACAAGTATTTCCATAACACAGTAGAAAAAAATGATTGCACATGAAGCTGCAAATCTATTTTGTACAACTAGCCATTCTTTTTAAATATATAATGTTATTATGTTAGTTTCTTTTTTCATTTTATTCTATTTTTCTCTGCCCTAGAGATGGCTATCGTTTGAAACAAAAATGTAGATATATGTAAAATCATTCTATACATTCTTATTTTTATCAGGGTTTTTCTCTCCTCTGGATGCAGATAATGATAAGTCTTTTGTAGTTGATTTAGGTATTTATAACAATCTAAATGACTTAGTTGCTCAAAGTCTTTCTTAGAACATATTACTGTATATGTAACATTGTTACTGTATACAACGTTCTCGTGGTTCTGCTCATTTTGTACTTCATTATTTTATGCAAGTCCATCCATGTTTTTGTAAGATCATCTAACTCATCATTTCTTACAGCACAGTAGTATTCCATTACAATTATACTCCACAACTTATTCAGTCATTCTCCAGCTGAGGGACATCACCTCAATTTCCAGTTCTTTGCCACCACAAAGCGAGCTGTAGGTACTTTTCTACTAACAGGTCTATTTCCAGTCTTATATAACAATTCTCTTTAAAGGAGCTAAAAAGCTCCTTTAGCTTTTCATTATTTCATATCTTTTCATGCTTTTTTCTAAAATCAATGAGCACCAACACTAAGTCTCTTTCCACTGCTTCTACCGCTTTTTCAGAGGAACAAACCAGTTTGGCTAAGGTTTCTTCATTCAGCTTTAACTCTACTCAAGAGAAGTACATACCAGAATCCTCAGCCTTCTCCAGCTGGATACATTCACTTTTCTGTATGTATTTCTGAGCCCAAAGCTATCCACATCCAGTGTGATCATATATATAATTGATGGTATAGATATATATATATATGTGTGTGTGTGTATTATATGTAAAATATATATGTATTATATATAAAATATATATGTATTATATGTAAAATATATATGTATTGTATGTAAAATATATATGTATTGTATGTAAAATATATATGTATTATATGTAAAATATATATGTATTATATGTAAAATATATATGTATTATATATAAAATATATATGTATATATGTGGTCTTCAGAACAATGGAAACCCAGCCTTCTTTAAGTCTGGGCTCATTTTGGTGTTCTACTTAAGGCTGCATCTTCGCCAGCCTGACTTCTTTGCTTGCTTTGACACTCGAAATCTGATTATTCTTTATCTTATTTCTTGACTTTCAAACACTTTGGCCCTCCAGCAACCACTGGAATTTTCACTCCTAGGTTAATAATGGGACTCTGACCCCTAGCCTGATTTTCCCAATCCTGGATCTCCACCTGAGAAGCTCCCATCCCATTACCATCCACCTCTCAGCATAATAGTCAAGCCCGTATGGAAATGTAGGTTTTACCTCCTTTGGTATGATAACTGATATTTTATTAATTCTATACTAAACATGTCAATCAACCAAAGAATATGCGTGACTTCTTGGTACGATTTTCATTTCTTTATCAATCACTATATAACACACTCTTTCCCATTAAAGCAGTTTTAACAGTGTCATTTCATTTTAGATGATAGAGGAGACATTTCATGACTGAAAATGCATTCTTTCTCAGTCCAATCATTTTCTCATATTTTTTTTGGTTTGTTCTGAAATTTAACTGACCCCAAGAAATTAATAACTTGTTTTTCACATTGGAAGAATATTTGTGGTTTTCCAGATTTCCTTTCAATTTCTTTTCTGTAAAATAAAACTTATTTATCCCTTCCCAATATAAAGGACTTGGTTTTTATAAGGCTATCTTGAAAAATATTTCCCTATTCGTTTACATCAGGACCATAAGACCTTATGAAATGAGTTATGTAAGTCCTCTCTCTCTGCTACTCTTGCTGCAAGACCAATAGCCCTCCTTGGTCTGCCATCCATCTATATTCTCCTTTTGGCCTATGGCATCAAAATTCAACTTCAATCTTGCACGCTGTCATGGTTGTATTGTGGGGTTTGTCCTCGAGTTGCCAAAATGACTCCATTGTGACTGGAAAACCCATGCATATACCCATCTTATTTCTCTTGTTCTTTTCACCCTTTATCATCATAATCAGGAAACTTTTTTCAAATCCTCTCCCCCAAAATCCACCCCTAGTCTCTCTACTACCACAGAAATACCCACCATACCACAGCAACTTTCAATAGTGGATAAGCTTACTCTTTTCCATGTGACATTGGATACAACAACAACCACAGCAACTATTACTACCATTACTACGAATTATCATCACCATGATAATAGCATTTATATAATGCTTCAAGGTTTTCAAAGTATTTTATAAATATTATCTCATTTGATGATTATATTTTTAGATATTTAAAGATGAAAATGCTCTCTCTCTCTTTGTTCCTCTCAAACATTTGCAAACATATCTCCTCTCCAGAAGCAGACAGGAAGAAGAATGTATGTCTTTTCCAAAGTTCTTGAGTCAATAGCTCCCCTCATACAGGCACAGAGCACCCAGTCATTTTTCTTTCCACTGGTAAGTGGAGTCTTTTACAAATGCTCCAGACTTGAGATTTAGTTTATATAAGTATACACATTTATAAATTACATACATAATTATTCTGTTAATATATATACATATGAACAAAATAAAATGTAAATTATCAAAAATGTAAAAGATAAAAAAGGCAATACACATTCAAATTTTTTATTAAGGGCACAAAAGATGCTGTTATTGGGTGTAATATGATTGACTAGTATCACTATTTTTGAAATAGTACATGTTCTAGGAGACAGTCTATTTGTAAAGAATATTTTAATAATTACTAATTCAGTTAATTCACTCGTGTAGCAAGCAGGTGAATTTATTTCAGATAGCTTTTATTGAAAAATGCCTGATAAAACAATCAAATAATAAGTAAGATTAGTCAGTGAACATAAAAGCTATTCATCAAGGACCATATTTCTCTGTATTTGTACATTCACAACACACATTGCAAAAGCGATGACAAAAAAGCGAATTGATTTTGATTTCAACTCATCACAGAGTTTTCGATATAAATTCATCATTTTTTCTTTATGTTTTTGCTTAAAGGAGAGTATCATAGTTTAATTTCCTATTCATGTCTGACTATTTTAGTCATATTTCTATGTGAATGTGAGAAATTGCTCAAGGGTCAGTTTGTCTGGACCCTCGAACAAAAGGAGAATGATATATTAAAAAGGTGGAAAGGCAGGTGGGGCCAAGGAGGAGAAAGGGCTTTGAAATCTAAACAGAGAGAGATTTTTATTTGCTAGAGGTAGTTAGGATCCATTGAGGTTTATTGACTAAGGAAGCTGGAAAAATCTCTTCAGCAGATGAGGAGAGGAAAACAGTGGAGAGAACTGGAACAGTGGCCAGCCGGGAAATCAAGTTGGTGGGATAAAGGAAGACAGTTTAACTCAGCTGTAACTCACCATTAAGTAACTCAGTTAAAATTCACTGTCAAGACAAGGGAAAGGGGAAAAAGTATTTATTAAGCACCTTATGTGCCAGGCACTGGGTTAAGCACTTTACAAATATTATCACACTTGATCTTCTCAGTAATCATGCAAGTTAGGTACTATTATCCCCATTTTATAGTTGAGGAAACTGAGACAGACAGTGATTAAGTGACTTGCCCAGGTTCACATAGTTAAGTATCAGAGGCAGGATTTGAATTCAAGATGTCCTGACAGAGCCCAGCCCTTTATTCATTGTACCACCAGCTAGGTGGAGTCACGAAGACTTAAGTTAAAATCCTTCCTCAGACACTTACTAGCTATGTGAACCGGAGCAAGTCACTTAACCTCTGTCTGCCTCAGTTTTCTCAACTGTAAAATGGGGATCGTAACACTACCTACCTTACAGCATTATTGAGAAGATGAAATGATATATTAATTGTAAAAGTGCTTGGCACAGTTCCCAGCACATAGAGGGCCCTATGTAAATGCTTATTCCCTAGTTCCTCTTTCTTTCTCCTATACCTAGACGCGAAGTAAATACGATCCAGATCCCCTTCGGACTAGGGTGGTAGTTGTGAGTGGAAAAGTGGGGATGGGAGCAAGAGATGAGGTAGGAGGTCCAACTTGGGTCTTTGGTTGTCATGCAAGTTAAAGCTTCCTTACTATTGTGATCCTCTACCTCAATACCATGTTTCAACCAAAGATTTGCACTGTTTCCTATTCCCCAAATGCACAATCCAGGAATCCTATCTTGGATGCCCCTTCTAGGCCCTCCCCCAATCTAGTCTCCATCCTCTTTTGCCCTTTAGTTTTCCTGCTCCATACGTTTCCAAGAACATAATCGAGGTTCTCTGTCATCTCAAGGCTAGCAACACCATTTAATTGTTGCCCATAGCTCCCACTCCAAGGACCCCCAAGTATTGACTCTTTGTACATTAGAGATGGCTGAATGAAGCTGAGAAAAGCTTCCAAGGGGCAAACTATAGTCACAAAGAACATTATATTTTCCCTTTCTTGATGTGAGTTACTCCATTTTAGAATGTATCCATATTAGTTTAAATGGGCACTTACAACTAACCCATATGTAATACTTTTATTGATTTGGATTCTAAATTGTAAATAGCAAGGTGGGTTATTTTTTTCTGCTATAAAGATCAAAATGAAGAACAAAACATGAATTCCACCATCACGCAGTCAGCTGAAGAGGAGTCTCTTCCATTCTGAGGATTTTTCAGTGACTGGCTTTAAATATTGGTTCATAAAATGCAACATAACCATGAAGGATGTAATCGTGTTTGGGAACATCTTCCAAGAGTGCCACAGTTGAAAAGCTAGCTTCCTCTCCGTTTTGTTCCCTTTTTGCAGTATCGCTTCCATAGCTTCAGTTCCTTTTCCATTTAACCACATTGGGGGAATTAGGTCTTTAAATGGCAGCTTAATTAACATCCCCCCCCCCCGAATTGCAGGAGCTAATTAAAAACACTTTCTATAATAACCAATAGACAAGACCCTCTTTGAGGAAACCAAATGCACAACAGAGGGTTAAATGACTGAGCAAAATGACAAATCAGCCTCACTCTGAGTGTGTGGTATTCATAGCTTCTATTTGAGATGGCATTTTTTTCATGGAACACTCCCAAGACAGGGCTCCATCAATCCAGCATCTGGCATAGTTATGCTTCATGCTGTGCTGGGCTCAATCTTTTGTTTTCATTGATATGGCTTTGATTCATCAAGAGATTTTGAAACAAAGTTTTGTGCTACATGCCATTTGATTTTTTTTTTTGCAGCATAAGTATATGATAAATATTAAAGTGGGGAGGTGGGCAAAGAAATATTGCAGGGGTATCATTTTTAACCACAAAATGTTATTTTACCTCAAAGACCTATTGCATTGTTTAATAAGGAAGCTAAAAAACCAGAGCCAGTCAGCTTTTGTGGGAAGAGAAATTGTTTAGCATTGTTTGTTCCAAGATGGACAGGTTTGGCAGTTACAGAAAAAGATTAAGGGAAAAGTCATTTCTGGTAGAAAGCAAGAAAAGTGTCTCTGGGAGAAGCACAAATTCTAGCCAAATGTAGACCTCCGGGGATAGAGGGAGAGGTTTTAAAGGTTCATTAAAGAAAAGAACAGCAGACAACATGCAGAGGAGGATAATTCTATATTCAACTTGAAGAGAAAGCCATGGTCTGGATGATCACAGTCTGGTGTTACAACCCAATATAAGGAGGCCCCTGGGCAAAGGGCCAGGACCAGCTCTGCAAATTCAGAGCTGGAGGAGGCAATTCTGGGCACAGAATAGATTGGATACAACTCTAATGAAATTGGAGAGTCATGCATGAGAAATATGGATGCCGATAATCATTTTGTTTTATAGAAGCACTGATGGGAGAGATTACTTCCTGTTTTGACAATCTGTGAGGGGAAAATAGTAATGAACTTCCTAATTCATTGTTATTGTCCTACTAAATGTATCATGTGTTAAAAACTGTCCTAGTCTTCATATAATACATATGAAATAGAAATTAATGCTTGAAGCTAGCACAGGATAGAAAGTCTAGAAATGAGAGGCAGAAGGAGCACCAAGGCTAGTACTATTATTTGGATTCTAATGAGTACAAAACCATTTAGTTTTATTTTCTTAATCTAAAGGGTAAGAATACTTTAAGGACCAGGGTTTTTTCTTACATCTGCAGGTTTTCAAATTATTGTATCTAATATTATTTATTTTAATAAAACAGCCATGTTGTCTTAGATGCCAATGAATGGATGCTATTTTAACTTCTAATTAGTACCCGGTAACCACAAGCATCCAGCAGAGGTTCAGCAAATCTGCAAACTCCTGGGGGAAAGGGTCTAACCTTGACTATAGAAGATTTTAGTGAATGTTTGTTGCTTTAGAATATAAATCCAAAAGGAAGGATCTGAGTCACTTCCTTGCTCTCCTGTCTTCTCATCCATCATCTTTTTCTGATTGATTTGTCTAGAGATGATGTTTGTACATGGTGTCTTCCCCAAGAAAAGTGTAATTCTCTGAGCACAAACTATTTCTGTATTTCTTGTTCTTTGGTTTTATATTCCCATCATTTAGTATGGTTCCTGAAACATAGTAGTGATGAATTTATATATAATTATAATATATATTTGTAATATATAATTATGTATTATATATAATATATATTAACATTAATAAATGTTTGTTGTTGACTAGTTCTTTTTAATAATCCTCTCTAACTTCATCTTTAATGGTTTCAAAATGTTGTTTCTACTATTTAGTCATTTCAATCATGTCTGACTCTTTGTGGCCCCATTTGAGGCTTTCTTTCTTGGCAAAGATACTGGAGTCGTTTGCCATTTCCTACTCTAGCTCATTTTACAGCTAAAGAAATTGAGTCATACAGGGCTAAGTGACTTGCCCAGAATCACACAGCTCATAAGTGTCTGGGGCCAGATTTGAACTCAGGAAGATGAATCTTCTTGACTCCAGGCCCAGCACTCTGTACACTATGGTGCCACCTCTTCTGTTTTTATTAAATATCTCTAAACTGCACAAGGTGCAAATAGGATTCTGATTGAAGTAGTCAGTACTCCTTCAACTATGAAATTATTTTATCCTTTACATTAATTCTCCTCACAGAGCTATCCACCATGGCTAAGAGTATAGTATTGAGAGTTCTCATTGTACATGTAATATGCGGACCAACGCAAAAATGTAAATATCAATATTATGCACCATCAGAAGTTCTATCTCACATGAAGAATTCCTTTCCAAAGGGCAAATGAGAGAATAGAGTTGATCTTCTTGTAGCCTTTCATCCTAGCCTTTCATCTTTTAATATTCCATATTGCATCACCATGTTTATCCAGGGTCACTACCATAGCAGCCGGACATCCTTATGTGGGTTTTCTAATTACAGTCACTGGTGGATTTGGTAGCCAATTTTCCTCTTTATGATAGAAGGTCTACAAAGTCATTATTAACACCTAGAAGGAGACCCTAACTGGGAGCACTAGGAGGGTTGGGGGTGTGATGTAATGAGACAAGGCATGGGTGGAGTCAGTGTGCTTCTTTTAAAAGCCTCTTGTCACAACGAAGTGTTTTGCTCTTGCACTACTTCTGTAGAGGTTACAGCTAATTTTACCCTCTTTTCTACTCCTGTATGCTGATTCCTACCAGTATATCTTCTGCATTTGAACTCAAACCTTACCCTCTGCAAGATCCAGCCAGCACCATGACTGATGAAGACCTGTCTGCCCTGGTAGTAGATAATGGGTCGGGGATGTGCAAGGCAGGTTTTGGGGGTGATGATGCCCCACGGGCTGTGTTCCCCTCTATTGTTGGACGACCTAAACACCAGGGTGTCATGGTAGGGATGGGCCAGAAGGACAGCTATGTTGGAGACGAGGCCCAGAGCAAGAGAGGCGTTCTCACTCTGAAGTATCCCATTGAGCATGGGGTGGTGACCAACTGGGATGACATGGAAAAGATCTGGCATCATACTTTCTATAATGAGCTGCGTGTGGCCCCTGATGAGCACCCCATCCTACTCACTGAGGCACCCCTCAATCCCAAGATCAACCGGGAGAAAATGACTCAGATCATGTTTGAGGCCTTCAACACACCTGCCATGTATGTGGCCATCCAGGCTGTGCTGTCCCTCTATGCTTCTGGACGGACGACGGGCATTGTCATGGACTCTGGAGATGGAGTCACTCACACTGTGCCCATTTATGAAGGGTATGCTCTGCCCCATGCCATCCTGCGCCTGGATTTAGCAGGTCGGGAACTGACCAACTATCTCATGAAGATTCTCACTGAGCGTGGCTACAACTTCACCACTACAGCTGAGCGGGAAATAGTGCGTGATGTCAAGGAGAAATTGTGCTATGTAGCCTTGGATTTTGAGCAAGAGATGGTCAGTGCTTCCATATCATCTTCCCTGGAACGGAGCTATGAACTCCCCGATGGGCAGGTCATCACCATTGGGAATGAACGGTTCCGGTGCCCTGAAGCCATCTTCCAGCCATCCTTTCTGGGCATTGAGTCCAGTGGGATCCATGAAACAACTTTTAATTCCATCATGAAATGTGACGTGGACATCCGCAAGGACCTCTATGCCAACACTGTGCTCTCTGGGGGCAGTACTATGTACCCTGGCATTGCCGATCGGATGCAGAAGGAAATTTTGGCCCTGGCACCTAGCACCATGAAAATCAAAGTCATTGCTCCTCTGGAGCGTAAGTACTCAGTCTGGATTGGTGGTTCCATTCTGGCCAGCCTGTCTACCTTCCAACAGATGTGGATCAGCAAACAGGAATATGATGAGTCTGGTCCATCTATTGTCCACAGAAAATGCTTCTGAATAAACTTATGGTTACTGGGCAGTACTCCTTGTTTTCCTAACTCTCAGTGGGCTTAGAACCACCCTTTTTGGACATTAAAGGAAGGAAAGCGACCACCATGGTGCTGATCATGCCCCACCTTTAATTCTTTATTTGAGGTAATTTATCCACTCTTCTAAAAATCCCAGCTTCAAATTCATGTCTTGTTTCTTGCTTTTTTGGGAAGGGGTGAGTATGTCCATAATTGACAGTGGCTATGCTATGGTGGGCACTGCAATACTGGCAGAGAGATTGGTGATGGAGTCTTTGAAAGAAGACTTCTGATTATGAATTGAAGTCTTTCCTCTAACTGACCAGGGAAGAATCTTAACTACTGAACCAAACTTTCAGGGTGTCAGGAATTTAAACCTGTATGAAAAGAAATGAGTGCCTGAAGTCTAAACAACTCAAGAAATAAGGATGACTAAAATAATAAAAATATCATCTCAGTGGTTAGGACTGAACTGGAAGACATGAAAACTCATTCTTACTTTTTGCTTTCTGTTAAATATATAACTATGGCCACCCATCTAACCTTTAGAACAATGTGCTCCCATAGACAAGGAAGGTCATATTGACCTCATGCTTCCATGTCTCCAATCTTTGAATGAAGATATAAAGTAGAATTGGCTAGGAGCATTTTTATATCAATGCAGAGGAAATAAAACATTATATTGTACTGTGTAGTGATTTATTTCAGCAGTCTGCATGGCTAGTGTCTTTTTTTTTTTTTTACTTCACCAGATTTCCCATTTTTATAGATTTGGAAGAGAACTGAAAGGTCCTCATCCAGAGGTTGACAAACTACGACTTGAGGGCAAACTCCATTCTGCAACTGGTTTTCGTAAGACTTGAGAGCTAAAAAAATGATTTTGCATTTTTAATTTAAGTATTTCAATATTTAGCCATAAAGTATTTCTTTTGAAATAAAGTATTTAAAAATTAAATAAAATATTTAAAAACCATTCTTAGTTCATGAGCCATACAAAAACAAACTTCAGTTCCCATGGAATGCTGATCTAATCCAACCACCTCATTTTATAAATGAGGAAACTAAGGTCCAGAGAGGTTAAATAATATTCCCAAGGTCACAAAAGTAATAGTTATCTGAGACAGGATTCAAACACTGGTCCTCTGATTACAGAACTAATGCTCTTTCCACTATTTAATAATATTGTTTCAAGAGTTCTTTACTTAAATGGCCCCCCTTAAAACAAGAAAAAGTGGGTATAGATACCTCTTTAGAGGGTCATAAACTGTTCTAGTTCTTTAGCATTTTAAAAAAACCCTGAGAAGAATTTTCCTTCTCCAAGGAAATGACAGCCATCTACAGAGAATTATTATAGGCATTTATTTAATTAGGGCTAAGACTGACCTTCACTTGAAAATCAACTAATTTTTCATCTCTATAGCATCTTTTTACAGGACATTTCCTCTTACATGGGTGTTTCAAGTGTTTACTTTGGGGATTTTATTATCTCATATGGCTTGCTTACATAATAAGAAGATTGTAAAAAAAAAGTATGTTATCTAGTTAACTCTGGGATTCATAAGATTTAAAGCAGGAAAGGATGCAGGATCCTAATTTTATTAGCTTTAGAAGTGGATTGAAATTTAGATATCATGTATACAAACTTCCTCTTTAAATATAAGGGGATCTGGGACCAGAAAAGAAAGTCCAAACTCTCACAGGGAATAAGTAACACAGCCAGGATTCACGCTTTGTTCTCCTGACTAAATACCCTTAGTCCTCTCTCTAGTGAACCAAACTGCGCCCAACCCTTGACAGCATCTAGTCCCACTCCCTCATTTTATAGGTGAGGAGACCGAAACACAAAAAATGACGCAAATGGCCTAAGATCACATAGGTAATAACTAATCAAGCCAGCATTCAAACCAAGATCTTTTGTCTAAAGACTCAGGAACTTTTTTTGATTCCTTAACACACTGGCAGATGTATTTAGTATTTTGAAGGGCCATTTTTGTATCATGTTCTATAATGACATTCATCTGCCATGTGAGGATTTTAATGAAGGAAGATATAGGTAGATGTCAATTGTTCAGTCAACAGGCATTTATTGAGTATTATTATGTGTCAGGCATTGTGCTAAATGCTAAGGATACAAACAAAGGCAAAAAATATGGTCTCTCTCCTCAAGAGATCACATTCTAATGGGGTAGTCAATGGCCAATCACTAAATTAACCTTTCTTAAGTACTTCCCTATGCCAGGCACTGTGCTAAGCTGTGGGCATGCAGCAAGAGACAAAAGAAAGTCTCTGCCCTCAAGAGGCTTATAATTTAATAGTGGAGATAATGAGCAAAAATATACACACAAATAAGCTATATACAGGACAGGGGAGCTAGGTGGTGCTACAGTGGGCGGAGTGCCAGGCCTTCAGCTGGGAAGACTTATCTTACTGAATTCAAATCGAACCTTGAACACTTACACTTGGGTGACCTTGGGCAAGTCATTTAATGCTGTTTGCCTGTTTCCTCATCTGTAAAATGATCTGTAGAAGGAATTGGCAAACCATTCCAGTATCTTTACTGAGGAACATCAAATGGGGCCACAAAGAGCAGGCACAGATGAACAACTTCTATCCTGTATATGTTCAGTCATGTCTGACTCTTCATGATGCCAGCGGAGGTCTCTTGTAAAGATACTGGAGTGGTTTACCATTTCCTTCTCCAGATCAGTTAACAGATGGGGAAACTGAGGCAAAGAGGGTTAAGCAACTCACCCAGGATCATACAGTTAGTAAGTGTCTGAAACCACATTTGAACCCAGCAAGATGAGTCTTTCTGTCTCCAGGCCCGGCACTCTATCCAGTAATTAACAAAGGGGAAACACTAGAATTAAGACGAGTTAAGAAAGACTTCTGATAGAAGATGGAATTTTATTTGGGATTTAAAAGAAGCCTGGGTAGCCAGCAGGTGGAAAGGAAGAGGGAGGGCATTCTAAACATGAGTGACAACCAGAAAATACCTAGAATGGAGGAATGGAGTATCTTGTTTGTGGAAGAGTCAGGAGGCCAGCGTTACTGGATCAAATATGCAAACTATTTACATACAATACATATACAGAGTACATAAAAAGTAATCTATGAACAGAGATTCATAACCTGTGGTCTGAGGACTTATTTCAGGGGTTTTCTGAATAAGTATGGGGAAAAATACAAACTTATTTCAAATACTTGGTTTTCTTATGTATTTTATTTTATATATTTAAAAATATTGCTTTCAAAAGGGATACATAGACTTCATCAGACTGCCAAAAGAGTCCATGACACACACTAAAAATGTTAGAGAAAAAGGAGTGGGGAAAAGAGAGTCTGTATAAGGAGACAGCATCCTAAGTGTGGGAAAAGGCCAATATAAATGCTGTGTTGGAAGATAAGTGCCATTTGTGAGGAACAGCAAGTAGACTGAGACAGCTGGATGGCAGACTGTGTGAAGAGGAGTAAAGTGTAACATAACTGAGAAGTATCCAGATTATGAGGGGCTTTAATGCCAAGTGGAGGATTTTACCTTGGATCTTGGAGGTAGCAGGAAAACCACTGGAGGATATTGAGTAGGAGAGGGACATGATCAACCTTGTGTCTGAGGAAGATCGCTTTGGAGGATAAGTCAGGGAGCAGACACTTGAGACAAGGAGATCAATTAGAAGACTTTTGCAATAGACCTGGTGAGAAGTAACAAGAGCCCAGACAAGGGTGGTGGCTGTGTGGGAGAAAAGACAAAACATCCGAGAGATATAAATGACAAGATATGACAAGAAATTGGATATGTGGGTTGAATGCCAGTGAGATGTAGAGGAGGATATTGAGGTCATAAGTTTGTGACAGAGGATGATGATATACTGGACAATAAAGGAAAAGTTGAGAAGAGAGGAGGATTTAGAGGAAAAGATAACAAGCTCTCTTTTAGACATATTGAGGTTGAGGTACTGATAGCACATAAAATATATAGTTGACATGGGACTGAGCCCTGGAGAGGAATTAGGGCTGGATAGAGAGATCTGGAAATCATCTTAATGAAGAGACAGTCAAAACCATGGGAGGTAATATTATCAAGTAGGATGCTGTAGAGTAAAAAGAGAAAAGAACCTAGGGCAGAGCCTTAAGGACACCATGGTTAGTGGTTATGACCTGAATAAAGATCCAAATATACAAATATTGTTAATTGTAAATTTTACATCTGGAACAGTTTCTTGAATTCTGGTTTTAGTCAGCCTTTAGAATAGCTATGTCCTAATATTCAGAGTATATAACAATATGTTTTCCCTTTGTGCCTTTCTTTGGCATCATCCTTCAGTGCATTAATGGATTCTTTGGGGAATTTCATAATTTCCTTAAAGGATCCACAAACATGATTTGTTTGACATTTTTAAGCACTGGGATATTTAACTTGACCCACAATACAATTTTTGCTTACTAAAATGAAAGATGAGGAGTTTTTTAAGTCCGAGTTTTTTTTCCTGGAAATGTATTATTTGTCTTTGTTTTGATTAATAGGTTAGTAGATTCTTGAAAAAAAGGATCTCTAATAGATGGAATCTCACAAGCTCATCTCAGTCCTTTTTCCTCAGATTGGGGAAAATGTTACTTAAATTAAACTTCTTAAAACTGAGTCTTAAACTATCCATTTGCTGCAAATGCATGACTCCAGTGAATTTTATTTATATTTACTTCCTTCTTCTGACAGCATAATTCAAAAATTATAGATAACCAACACTAACGAGCCAGCACTTCATTTATAATATTTTTCTTGGCACTAAGATTGCCTCCTCCTTGCATTTTCTGCCATATTTTCCCCCAGAATTTTTTCTAAGAAAGTAGAACATTAAGGAGAAAAATATTCCCATCTGTCTGCAGAAAATCTCTACCCATACACTCTTAGATGGCTTCTATATAATCTACATTTGAACACAAAGGACTTGAAAAAATAAAGAAGGGGAAAGGGAGGTGACCACATAATAAGTGAACTTCATTGAACTTTCAAAGAGGGTGTTGGTCTATGGTTGACATACTAATCTTGAGATAATTAGTAGGCTGAGATCATAACAATAATGATGATATTACAGATTTATATGCTATAATGCTTTACTTTGGAAGAGGCAATACTGCTCCCAATCATCCTGACCCACATTCTGAGCAGCCAGAAAGTCCTAGTTTACAATATATAGAGAAGTCCCAGTGTCAGAAAGATGGCCTTCACAAAGAGGTTATCACTCACTAAGACTAGACATCTGCTGATGCAACCAGAAGTTAAACACAGGAACTTTGAACAAAACCACTTTAATTGATACTCAGTGATTGTAGGGATAGACAAACTTAAGGAGAACTTATACCAAAAAGGACTTTGTATGTAAAAGCCCAAAAGGACTTCTGCCCACATGATTTATATAGTTCACCCAGCTGAAACCCTAATAAAAGTTGCAGAATCTTGGGATTAGAAAGGTCTTTATGTATGACGAACTTGTCTATCTTTCTAAAGATTGAACTGTATCTAAACAATTCTAGAGAAGTGAGTGTCTTTGTTGTTCTTAATATTTGATAGATTTGATACACAATATATAGAAGCAAATTAGCACAATAGCCTAGTGTTTGATAAACCCAAAGATCTTACCTATTTGAACAAGGATTCACTATGAGAAGTTCATAGAGGGTAAAATGGATAATTTAGATTATATAAAATTTTGCACAGATAAAACCAATGCAGGCAAAATTAGAAGAAAAGTGGAAAACTGGGGGTAGGGACCAGGACTTTGCAGAATGTTTCTCTGATAAAAGTCTAATTTCTCTAATATATAGAAAACAGAGCCAAATTTATAAAAACAGGAGCCATTCCTTAATTAATAAATGATCAAAGAATGTATAAACAGTTTTCAGAGAAAAAAATCAAATTATCAATAGTCATATGAAAAATGCTCTAAATCACTAATAGAGAAATGCAAATTAAAATGACTCTGAGGTATCATTTTATATCCATATAATTGGATGACAGAAAATGAATATGACAAACGCTAGAGAGGATATGGGAAGACAGGTACACTAATGAACTAACGGTGGAACTGTGAGCTTGTCCTACCATTGTTTTAAATGATTTGAAACTCTGCCCAAATGTCTATAAAACTGTGCATAACTTTTACCCCAGTAATACCACTACTAGGTCTATATCCCAAAGAGATCAAAGAAAAAGAAAAGAACCCATACATACAAAAATATTTATAGCAGTTTAGTGGAGGCAAAGAATCGAAAATTAAGGGGATGTTCATCAATTGGGGAATGGCTGAATAATATTGGGGAATAGGCTTTGGCACCTAAATGTGATGGAATATTATTGTGCTGTAAGAAATTATGAAGGGAATCATCTCAGAAAAACCTGGGAAGATTTCTATGAACTGGTGCAAAGTAAAGTGAGCACAACCAGGAAAATAAGCTACATAGTAACAGCAACATTGTAATGATGATCAGCTGTGAAAGACTTGTAACTGATCAAATCCCCCACAATTCCAAAGACTCACAATGCAAAATGTCATCCACTTCCAGAAAGAGAAGTAATGAACTTGGAGTGCATTTTTTTCTTTTCGTTTTTCTTTTTTAAGAATGTGGTTAGTACAGAAATATATTTTGCATGGCTTCATATGTATCATATTTCTTATCTTCTCAATGAATGGGAGGGGGGTGAAGGGAAGGACATAATTTAGAATTGAAAATTAAAAAAAATTTTAAGAACACAGACCCTTAGTCTAGGCAGGGAAAGAACACCAACAAAGGAAGTACAATAAGCTCCCCTGATAATCCATTATGTGATGTTACCATTTTTAGGTGGTGGGTACATAACAATCTCAAATGGTTTGAAAGTGAAAAAAAAGTGCCATCAATGGCTCAGTAGTAATTGTTTATACTTAGTAGTAATATACTTATACTAACACTCGCAACTTCCCTTAGTGTCTAGCCTATTGGTGGGCAAGCAGTAAGGTTCTAAATCTCATGACGTTGATTGTCAATATTTTTTTTTTGATACTTGAATTTAGTTTAACGAGGCATCCTGACCAGACCCTGAACCTGCGTTCCCATGCTTGACAATCAGCTGCTGGTGACTCAGGGAGCCATTGTGTCATAGAAGGAATGGCTAAAATTATCTCAAAGTATCATAAATCTGCAAGGGACCTTTGAGATCATTTAGGCTGATGCCTTCATTTTACATGATATTCGGAAACTGATACCCAGAAAGGTAAAGTGACTCAGTGAAATAAGATGGATAAAGAAATGGATTTGGAAACAGAGGTCCTGGATTTGAATCTCTCCTCTCAATCTATGTGATCTCAGGCAGTTCACTTCATCTCTCTCAGCTTCAGTTTCCACCACCTTTTAAATGAGAAGGCTGAACTAGATGATCACCTCCCAGTTCTATACTTCCTTATTGTCTCTACCCAGGGTCCCACCCCTAGTTAGTGGCAAAACCAGAACAAGAATCCAGTTCTCTTGACTTGGAGTTTTTTATTATAGTAAATTGATAGTAAATATGAATTCTAAGTAAAATACAAGCTAGATTTTGGAAATAAAATTGAGAAATAGGTAGCTACAGTACTTGTCAGTACACACTGAGTGTGAGTATCCCTAAGCCCTACCCTATGACTTACACTGTGCCCAGGTCCCAGAAAGATGAGACCGTAGAATAAACTCTTACAGTGCGTAGAAGACATGCAGAAAAAACCATCCCTTGGAAAATATCTTCCCCTCCCAAGACAGGCTCAAAGAAAAAAAAGTTCAATGAGAAAAAAACCATTGATTTGATAGCCTCATGAAGTCACAGTGCCGCTCAGGTCTTCCTTATTCCCAACCTTAATCACTCCTGAATTAAAATCACTACCTCCTTCATTAACACTGGTTTTTAATTGATGCTCAAATTTGGCTTGCAGTACTTTTCTTGGATAAATTAATTTCCTTGGGGGTATTAGTTCATTCTAGGCATTATATAAAGCACTGAGGAACTCATATAGTCAAAGTGAAGGCTGGAAAAGACAAGCTGAAGCCACCAGGGCCTTGATTTACAGAAAGTTCATTATAAAAAAATAGAAACAATGTGCTTATCAAATAGACATGGGAGTGAGGTGAGGTGAAAGCATTGAGATATGCCCTTGTGGCATCTATTATCAACAGATTGGGCTAAGAAGCCTCCCCTAAAAAGGAAGTTTATACCAACCTTTCCTTTGTTTCTAATCCTCATGGTTTTTGTCTTTAGATTGTAGTGAGAAAAGCAGCAAGTCTTTGTTTTGTCATCTACTACCCAGGACCTCGAGCAAGCCCCTTACCTCTCAGCCTCAGTTTCTTCATTAGTTAAATGAAGAAGTTGAACTAGATGGTTTTTGAGGGCCTTTCTCACTCTAAATCTACGATCAATACTTCCCTTATGTAAATCGAAACTGCAAACGCCTTCTTAATTATTAACGCTAGTGTGCATTTTTACTGTAAGCATTGAGTCCAGTCTCACTTCTAGTATAACTGGTCAGGTCACCTAGAGGCTTTTCAGTATCTTGCACACTTGCTTAAGGTGGACAACACAATGAGGGATGGTACACTGAAGCAGGAAGTAGACATACAAGAACCATAGAGAATTGAAAAAAAATGTTTTTGTTGTGATGCAAATTGTCTTGACTAGTGGAAGACCCAGGAATTCTCTGTAATTCTCCCTTTGGAATGGACTAATATATTCTATAAAATTATTATTTAAAGTAAATAGCTTTTAAAAAATCCATCCTTAGCTTTAAAATCTATGCCCTACATGTCTTACCTTGATTAACAAGCATGCTCATTTTCAATGGATAAGATACTAAGGTAGTCCTTGAACGTGGGTTAAAATTTGTCTCTTGAATCCCTCATTTACTCAGGATGGCCCAGCAATGAGGAATTGTTTTGAGGAAGCATTCTGGAAAACTAAAGGCAAATTACATAAATGCTTTAAAAAGTTATTAGAATTTTTTTCTAAAATGAATTATATACTTCCGTACTTTACTCATTCATTTAACTAGCCTCTATTGTGTGCCTTTTAAAGTAGCTAGGTAGTGCAGTAGGTAGAGCACTGGACCTAAAGTCAAGAAGACCTGAATTCAAATCTAGGCTCAAACACTTACCAGCTGTGCAACCCTGGGTAAGTCACTTAACACTTTTTGCCTCAGTTTCCTCATCTGTAAAATGAACTGGAGAAACTACTCTAGTATCTTTGCCAAGAAAACCCCAAATAGGGTCATGAAGAATCAGACACGAATGAAATAACTAAACAAAATTAGGTACAAGGCCCTGTATGTGATTAAAAGAAAATATGATATATTTTCTACCCTCACAGAGTTTACTATTTTACAGGAAAGATACTTGCACAAATCGCTACAAGAGAAAACAATATATGATAAGTCCCATAAAGGTGGGATAAACAAGAATCAGAGACCTGCTTATTTCAAAAAACAGAGTTTTTTTGAGAATAATTTACATTTTTGGCGACCCCCTAGTCACCATTAGACAGTCCTGTACAGTGATCCCTTCAGGGATAATTCGTTGGCATGTTTAATTTCAGTCAACATACTTGGTGAACAAACATTAATTACCTATTGTCTAAGTGGAAAGATATAAGGATTGGATGAGATAGCCCTGCCCTTTTGGAGGTTTAATTGCACATATGTAATTAATTATAATACAGAAAGATGCATACATTAACAACATGCAAACCAAAATGTTATGTGAAGTCATAGAGATGATGGAAGAAGATAATTCCACTTTCTCGTAACTACTCCAGGATGGATTTCAAAAAAAGAAGGAAAAAAAAAAAGAATGGCCAGACCATTGGAAGACAAGAAATCCAAGGAGAATTGCTACATGAGGTCTACAAAGGAAAGGTTTAATAATGCCTAGAAAGATCAATGGAAGGCTTCCTAAAAAATGTACCATTTGGATTGGTCTTTAAAGGACAGGTAAGAATTTCAGGAAAATGAAGAGGGATAAAAAAGACTTCCTAAGAATGAAGGACAATATAAATAAAAGCACAAAAGGAGAAAAGTACAGTAATCCAGCGAAGCTGGAGAACAGAGTAATAGGCAGGAGTTGTATGAGATATTGTTGGAGGGGTAAGATGGTGTCAGATTGTGAATATCCTTTAATACTAGGCAAAGGATCCTGAATTTTACTCAATAGTCAGTAATGAGATACAGAAAATCTTTTTTGTAGAGAGAGAAGAAACATGACTTACTCTTCTCATAGTGAAGATTACTTTGGCAACAATGTGAAGCATGGATTGGAGAAGGAAGAAAATGGAGGAAGAAAGACCCTTTTAAAGTCTATGGCAAGTTTGAGATAGGAGGAAAGAAGGCCTAAACTAAAGGAGATAGGCTGGAGAGAGATTGTGGGAGTGAAAGTTGGCAACTGACTGAATATAAAAGGTGAAGGGAAGGAAAGAGGCAAAGAGAGCTCCATGGTTCCAAATACCATAGGAGAGTAAACAAGAACACTCACAGAAATAGTAAAATTAGAAAGAACAGGTTTAGGGTTATAGGTATGATTTGATTTTTGACATATTAAATTTGAGGTGCTATTGGGACTTCCAGATGGAGCTGTCATATAATCAGCTGAGTCTTATGTCCTAGGGGTATTTCCAATTCATCATGATCAAAACAGAGCTCATCTTTTCCCTCAAACCAACCCATCTCCTGGGGGTTCCTATTACTGTTGAGAGGACCACCATCCTTCCTGTCTCCTGTTTCCCTTCTCCTCAGTGTAATCCTTATATCCTCACTCTCACACATAGCATGTATCCAATCCATTGCCATATCTTATTTCTACTTCTACATCTCTCAGATATGTCCCTCAAACTCACACAGCCACCATCTTAGTCCAATCTAAGATGTGCAATGGGCCCTCACAACTGGCCTATTGCAAGAGCTTTCTAAAAGGACACCTGTCCTCTCGTCTCTTTCCACCCCAATCTACCTCCACATAGTTGCTAAAGTTGTCTTCTTAAATATAAGCCTAACACACACACACACACACCAGGATCAAATAAAAACTCTTCTTTGTCATTTAAAGGTGTTCATAAAGCTCTGTTTTTTAAAGCTCCTTCCTATCTTTTCCATCTTCATACATAATATTCTCCTCCATGTCCAACTATAAAGGACAACTTGCTGTTTCTCATACGCAATGAATGTTCTATTTCCTATATCCATGCTTTGGGACTGGCTTTCCCCCATGCCTGAATTACTCTCTCTTCTCCAACTCTTGGAATTCCTGCTTTCTTTCAAGTTTCAATTCGAGTCAACTTCTACAGGAAACGTTTCCTGCCCCCCCCCTTTATTTTCCCACTAATTCCCTCCCCATCTACTAGTACCTATCCCCAAGTACCTACATGTGTGCCCACAGTCATATAGATAGTAAGATGGGATTTGGGTAACTTTAATAAAAATTTTGCCTGTTTTCATCACCACTGGCACTTAGAACATTCTTTTAGAGTCTATGAGTGATTCTACATAGTTAAAAGGTGTTGAAGCACCAGAGAGCTCAGAGTTTAAAGAGTATTCATTACTGGCAATCACTCATAGTTCCTCCTCCCTACAAAAAAAAGTTTTCAGCTAACACCTTTTTTAAATGGTTGAGGTTGCGGAGACAATTTCCACATGTTGATAAGAATTGGTAGACTTACATTTGTTAAATTCTGCAAACCAGAGGTAGGTATCCATCAGTCCAGACAACATACATTAAGATAAATGGGTATTCAGAGATTTCCTTTCTAAATGTGAAGGGAGCTGTCTAAAATACAATTTTCATTTTTTAAGGCTTAAGTCATCCGTAATAAATACGAGCTATTCTCCTTGAACTGACTGACTTCCTACATCCATTCCAAATCTGACATCTGAATCACTTTACAACTCAGATGCAGTTAAATCTAAATAACAGAGCACTGTCCCTGGAACTATTGATTATATGCTAACAGAGATTACGTCCGTCCAACACCCAGCCACTTGGAAAATGGAAAGAGTGGTCAAATGCCTTCTTTGGCATTATTTGAACCAAGTAAAACTGATTTTCTTTACAGAATTCAGTTAAACTACTTTAGAGAACAAGGAGACACTTCTGAGAAGCTAGTAGGGCAACCTTCAAAGTGTGGCATTTCATGGCTGAAATGCTTTCCCTGAGGGTTATGAGTCTCCATGTTACTAATAGAATTTAGAAGCATTTCTAGAACCAGACATAATCACTAGGTAATGCTGTGTTAGATTGCCAAAGGGTTCCCTATTTACTATAAAAACCACATTCAGTCAGAGATGGGATCTGAAATGAAACATCGATGACCAAATAGCCAATTTTGAATTAAGAACTGAGTTAACATCAACCAAAGGCAAAATGTTCCCTTTAAAAATAAAAATCTGAAAGCAACAGAGAAAACTAAGTGTGGAAAAAGAAAGAGGATTTAAAGGAGATGGGAGAGGAAGAGATTTTTTTCGTTTCCACTAACTTAAAAAAAAAAAAAAAAGGATTTTTTCACCTGAAGTAGAGCAATTACAGGTGAAGCCACAAAATAATAAATTAGAAGCGCAACAAACTACATCTTATGAACTGACACTAAAGAATGCTAATTCTTAATATGCTCTCTCTCTCTCTCTCTCTCTCTCTCTCTCTCTCTCTCTCCTTCCCCACATCTCCCTCCTCAGCTTCCATGCCCTTGTAGGGTATACAAGCTGCTACAAGAGCAATTCAGAGATTTTTCTCCTACTACTGAGATTCTGTCTTTATCTCACGGGTGACAATAACCAAGTGACCTTCACTCTGCCCAGACTTGAAAGAAGGAGGGGAGGACCAGGCTTCTTTTTGCCTGGAGCAGTCCCTTGGTTAGGGAAGCCAAAAGCTGGCGAGACTCAGTCCAGAACATGCTTTCTACCCTCCTTGAGCCTGGAAAAACTGGCAGAAACTGATTCAGCCTAGACACCTAGCTAAAGAATGATAGAAACTGGGACAGAAGGCCAGTATGCACAACACCAGACAGGCAAGAAAAAGAACTGAAATACATCCAGAACCAGTTCTGCCCCTCAGAAGCTATGTGAAGAAGGGATTAATTCAAATTTATATTATTAAGGATGTGAATAAGGGAAAAAAATCAAACCTATCAACAATCACACGAAAAAAACGTTCTAAGTCTCTAATGAGAGAAATGGAAATTAAAGTAACTTTGAGGTTTTACCTCATACATATCAGATTGGAAAAGATAACAAAAGAGAAAAATGACAAATGTTGAAGGAGCTGTGGCACTAAAGCTATGCTAGTACATTGTTGGTGGAGCTGTGAATTGTCATTCATCCAGTTATTCTGGATGGCAATTTGGAACTATACCCAGAAAGTTACCAAATTGTGCATTAAGCATTAAGCTAGATATACCACTACTAGTACTATATCTCTCACCTCCAAAACAAACCAACTGCTCAAAGAGAAAGGACAAATTAAAACAGGGTAAAGTATATTTATGCTATGGTATGCCACATTTATTTCAAAATAATTTATTGGTGTAAAGTGGTGTTCAGAATTAAAACTCCATCATTGAACCACACTCCCAAAAAGGAATAGTGAAAATTCATTTCATCTTCTTGCTACTAAAATAATGAAAAAGTACTTCAATACACTGCCTGCATGAGGAATGATTGTTATTGGAAATAAATAGCGGCTAATCATTGGGAGAAAAAAATGTGTTAAATACACTGCCTGCTAGGAAGTATTTGTACTTTTTTTCAATTACTTCATTGCTAAGACACAGGCTGTGATATAAAATAGAAGAATATTTTTTAAAGTACCGAAAAATTTTAAAAACAAACCAAAAATCAGAGGAGAAGGGGGAGGATTTTGGATTAACTGCAACACCAAGAAGAAAAGGGGATGGGGGAAGTAATAGGTAAGTAAGAGAAAGCAAGAAAGAGAGAGTGAGAGAGAGAGAGAGAGAAGGAGAGGGAGGGAGAGAAAGAGAAAGAAAGAAAGGAAGAAGTAGGGAAGGAAGGAAGGAAGGAAGGAAGGAAGGAAGGAAGGAAGGAAGGAAGGAAGGAAGGAAGGAAGGAAGGACCAAGTTGAACTGAAAAACTGGGAAAAGGGGTGACAAACTGAAAGGTGGAAATGGTTACCTGGGAATAGAAAGTCTTTACATCAAATACCTCTAAGAATTTGCTATCCAAAATATATAGACAAATAACAGAAATATTTAGGAAGAAAAGTCATTTCTCAATAGAAAAGAGTGATCAAGGGACATCAACAAACATTTTTAAAAGTTAGCACAGCAAACTATTCACAACCACATGAAAGAATGCTCCAAACCTCTAAGAGAAATGAACAAATCAAAGCAACTCTGGAATTTTATCTCAGCCCCAGCAAATTACAAAGATGACAAAAGATGGAACTAGGCAATGCTGAAGGAGCTGTGGACAGATAGCCATGCTAATTTGTTGCTGAATCTGTGAAATGATATGACCATTCTGGACAACAATTTGGAACTAACCAAAATGACAAAAAGTTCTATCCCCTTTGATCCAGAAATCCCATCACTAAGCACGCATACCAAGGAGGTCAGTGGCAAAAAGAAAAGCTGGCAAATGTTTAACACTCTTCTCTAGCTTTCAAAAAAAAGAAAAGAAAAAGAAATATATGCACAACACACTTTTAAATTTAATCCATGTTATTAATATTTTCTCCTTGACTTTCTTAAATCTAGACAATCAATCCACAAAATAATATCTCAAATAAGAGTATCTCAATACAAATAAAATTTGTAGCATTTGCTGATTTCCAGGGTGTGAATGCTCACACCTTTATGTCATCCCTGCTGGCTCAGCAGATCCCTGAAACCAAGTCTCAGAAGAGATGTGACTTTATGTGACTTGACCATGGTTTCACAGCTAGTACATATCTGAGATAGGATTTGAACTTATATCTCTCTGGCCTCAGTTGTTCAAGCTCTTCAAGTTTCTACATTCTCAGACAGAACTTTACACAAAGAACATGGAAAGCAACATAAATCACCAAATGGACTTGAGGGCAAAACGCTGCCCTGGAGCCAACATTATGAAGGCTTACTGATTTTTTATCATGGACAAAAGCAATGCAATGAATTTTAACTTATATAACCAATGACATGAAGAAATTAACATACAGGGCTTCAACCGCTTCCTATTTTCTAAAGGAAGCTGGGACTCCATTAACAAGAACCATATCTATAATCCATCATGTCCAGCTCTCTTTCATGTCCCATTGCTGCCTTGTGGAGGCAGATGTGGTGGCTCAGAATCTTCACATGTATCACAAGATTAACATACCTGATTCCTCACTGTCTCCATTAGCCTATGATGGCATCCAGGATATCACTAGGGCTGACTTTCTTATGAGCTCGAGGCTACTACTATCATGAGACCCTTCCAGTTTCCATCAGTCAAGATTTAAAGAAGGCCCAGCTTAGATGTTGAAGCTTATCACCCTTGTGAGACTCCTAAGATTCGTTGTTCCATGTGATAGATATTTCCAGGATAAAGACTTCCACTAGGGAGAAATGTGGAGAATAATTTTAATAAAAAGTCCTTCCAAGGAAATGCTTTAAAGGGAGGATAACAAGCAAAAGACAACCAAGTACTAGAAAAGAACAATGTCCCTGGGAAAACTCAGAGAGCCCCAGTCAGGAAAATAAACAAGTTCATGTGTTAGAGGGGAAGGGGAAGAAAGCAAAGTAATAAGTTAACCCAAAGTAGATCCCTGGCTTAATGAGGCTTCCCATGGCCTCCACACTATCAGGACAGCTGCATGCCTACCTCTCATGGGGATGTGGAAACCCATCATTCTCACCTCCCTCTTTCTTACATACTTCCCTCACCTTATGTATCTTTCCATCTTTTCACTTTAACTCCCCCCACCCACCCAATACACAGTCCTTGTCCCCAGACCCACAACACAAAAATTCCAACATTAAATAGCCAAGAAAGGGAAGAGAAAGGGAGAGTAAGTAAAGAACAGGACTTGAGTTTGAATTTTGACCTTATCCTTTATTATGTATGTGAAATTTGTCACTTCAAATCTCCAGGACTCAGATTTTTCACCCATCAGTCAGTAAGCATTTATTTATGAAATCTACAGACTGAGCGATGCTCTTGGCACTGGTGATCCAGATAAAAATAAAACAACCCTTTCTCTCAAGGAGCATTTACATATATAAGTAAATACAAAATGCAAGCCGAGTAATTTGGGAGGAGGGTCACTAGCAGCTGGGAGATATAGTAGGTAGCTTTGGAACTGATCTTTGAAGATGGAATACACGGCTGATGGGACAGTGGACAAACACCTTAGGTCAGGAAGATCTAAGTTCGAATTTGGCCTCAGATATTTATCAGTTGTGCGACTCCAAACAAGTCATTTAACCCTGTTTGCCTTAGTTCACTCACCTGTAAAATAGGGATAATGAGCCTCAGGGGGATCAAATGAGATATTTATTAAAAAGTGCTTAGTATGGCATCTATCTATATAGTGCGTGATAAATGCCTATTCCCTTCCCTCCTCTCCAGGAATAGGAAACAGCTTATACAAAGATACAGGGGGGAGAAAAAGAACATTTGAATATTAGAAACAGGAAGTGAACCAGTGTGGATTGAATGCAAAGTGTGTATGGATGTACCAAGCCTGACTGAAGCCAGATTATGAGGAGCTTTGAATGCCAATAAGAAGGGCTTGTATTTAATCCTTGAGATAAAAAGGAGCCACTGGAGCTTTTTAAAGCAGAGAGTGGGGGTGATATGGTCAGACCCAGGCTTTAGGAATGTCACTCTGCTATTATTCTATCTATTCTATATTCTAAAGGAAACTAAAAATCCATTAACAGGCCCTACATCAATAGATCAAGTCCCCCCTTTCACTGCCCCATTGCTGTGCTGTAGAAGGGGTTTGGGGGGCTCAGAATCTTTCCAGAATGTGTAGAGGAGACACTGGAGAGGAGAGATTTGAGGCAAATGAGAGAGGCTACTGAAATACTCCAGGGAGAATAATGACATGTAAGAAGGGTGGTGTCTAATTGGAAAGAGGGAAGGGGGTATCACACAGAATCAGCGTTAGTCACAGATAATGGGACAGTTGATTAGATAATCTCGTAAATTCATAGGGTTTGGACCTGGAAGGGATTTTAAAGGTTATCTATCGCAGAAACATAGAACTCACAGGCAAAATTCCCCAGAATGACCAGATTTAATTAATTAATTAGCTAGTTAATGACTTGTTCACTTGCTGACTAATTAAGGTGAACCAGATTAAAATGTCATTGGAAATATTTAACAAAATAAATAACTAAACGCGATGTACATGATGCTTTCCATGGTTTTCTAAGTCAATACGTGTCCTGCAGAGATTCGTTCGTACAAGTAGCAGATTCAAACAAAGGTCTATGGCTCTAAATCCAGAGCTCTTTTCACTTGACTGCTTTTCCCAAGTAGTCTAGATTCAGACTGCCATGAAAGCCCTTGGTTTACAGAGAAACAACCAAGACTGGTCCATGATGAGCAAGACTAGGTAGGTGGCATTGTAGATAGAGGGCTGGGCCTGGAGTCAGGAAGACTCATCTTTGTGAATTCAGAGGTGGCCAGAGATGCTTACTAACTGTGTGACTCTGGGAAAATCACTTAATCCCATTTACCTCATTTGTTAAATGAGCTGGAGAAGGAAAAAGCAAACCACTCCAGTATCTTTACCAAGAAAACCCCAAATGGCATCATGAAGAGTTGGACATGATTGAACATCGGTAATTCATTATAACAGGAAATTATTATAGGATCAAGGATTTATTTAGAGGTGGATGGGACCTTAAAGGTCATCAGGTTCAACTCCCTCATTTTATAGATGAGGAAACTGAGTCTTACAGAGGATTAGTGACTTACTTAGACTCTCAGCAAGGAAGTGTCTAAGGCAAGATTCAATTCAGTTCTTGATTCCGAGCCCAGCTCTCTACCCACTGAATGATGTTGTGGGAATGTCTTTCCTCTCACAACTAAACAGTTCCTTGCACAACCTTGGCTTCAGCCTACTAAGGTCTCTGGCCAAAAGGTTGTTTGTCTCAACTTGAAAATTGATTTGAGGGTTATTTGAACTGTTTGCCTGAGTGTATGGTTTATACTATCAATATAAAAATTCCTCCAGGTCCTTTCCAACACTAAACTCTATGAACCTATAAAATTCAAAATCAAAAGTTCTTTTTGTTTTGTTTAAACCACTCTACTTTTTCCCCTTCCCAACTGGAATCTTTTAGAAAACTCATTACATACACACACACACACACACACACACACACACGCACACACACAGCAGACACAGACAGACACACACACACACACACTATTGGATCAAGGAAAGCACAAACAAGGTAATTTTACAAATTTAAATAGGTTAATCTTTTCAAACTTAACATCTGTAAAGCAGCTCATAAGATATCTAAATCCTGCTCTCCCCCACAGAGAATGCAATTAAACCTTCAGATCTTATATGAAAATGTGAAAACAACCTTGATTCTGCTTGTAGAGGAAGGACTGAGCTGACCAATCACCAAAGAGAACCATAAACCAGTCTTATTCTCTTACCCAGATGCCTCTGGGTTTGTCCTCCAGCTGAACCCTGTGTCTGGAGCGCTGGGACCATCCTAAACCAGTCTAAACTGATCCTGGGAATGTTGACCTGCACCAAAGTCCTCCTTCCCAGGTCCTGCCATTCCAAGAACTCCGCTTCCTCAAACTCTCCCACCTCTTACGGCTTTTGTCTTTGAATGTTGCTCTGCAACCCTCTATCGCCGGGCACTCCTGTGCTTCTGTACTTGTGGTGTCCTCCTATGTGCATCCCTGGTCCTGTCCTTATTAAAGACACATTTGGGGGGGAGGGGGAAAGGGATTCTTACTGTTACTTTCCTAACTCCTCTGGCTTTCTTTGTACTGAGTCTTGAGTTGACAGAAACAATGGTGCATTTTAAGAGTAAAAGGAATTGACAGGTTTAAATTTTAGTGTGCATAGAATCTATTCTTTCGCCCCCAACTGGAATGTTAAAGTCATAGAGGCAGCATCTCTGTGGATCCATCCCTGTGCATTATGCATGATCAGCAAATTCCTCATTCCCATGGGAGTAGGTGGGAAGATCCTCAAATCTTTGCTGCCTCACTGGTCTTGGTTTCACACATCCAAGGGCCCTTGCTATAGTTGAGGTGCTGCTCTTTCCCATCCATGATACCACACAATATTCTCACTGCCAACATAAGCATTGGACCATCCTTTATTTTTCTAAGAGTTTTTGCTGAGCTGAGCTCATAGCTAGTAGGTAGCTAGTTTCTCAAGTAAGATATGCACTGGTTCATCTTTACCTAAACCTTTTGTAAATTGTAAAGAGGAAGAAGTCTGTGTCAGGAGAAAGAGCACACTGAGTCAGCAGACTCCAATCCCACTTATTACCTTTATTATCTGTGTAACCTTAAATAAATCACTTTAACTCCCTGGTCTTAACTTTCTTCCTCTATAAAATGAGTGACATGATCTAGTTGACCTCTGAGCTTCCTTCTAGTTCTAATTCTATGCTCTTATAAAGTGAGTTTCAGAGCCTTGGGACATGAATCTGATCATTTCTCGCTTGAATGAACGAAAATTCCTCTTATCTCCAACCAGCATTTTAAACCACTATCTCTATCCACCTTTTCCTACATCCCATCACTCTGCAGATCACTTGCTTAATGAATACAATCCAAAACCAGTTCCGATGTTCATAATGACAGAAGTAGATTGCCTAGAAACTCTGAGCCAGCATAAAGTAGTCTAACCAAAGCACAGGAGCTTCTTGTGGACACAAATTATCTTCTCCATTTTAAGACCAAGAAAATAAAACTCTAGAAGACACACACACACACACACACACACACACACACACACATACAACCAATGGTAAAGACAAGAGGATAACTGATATATTGAATTGCTAATGGGACATGTGGTTCTAAGGCAGGGACGTTAAAGATTTTCATAGTTGGAAATCCATATTACACGGTGCACATGAATTTAATTATATACTTATAGTCAGCTTTCCCTACAATTGTTAATCAGTTCAAACCTGCTACTCCTGGTAGCAGAGGAGCTTGGTTCAAATACCAGCTCTGTTTCTTACTAACTATATGATGTGGGATATGTCAATTAACTACTGAAGGCTTCAGTTTCCTCATTTGTAAAATGAGACAATGACTGAAAGTTCTCTAGAGTCACTTCCAACTCCAAAAGCTGTTGTAGTACTTGGGACCCCTTCATCTGTGAACCCCAGAAGGTTACCTCAGTTTCAATTTCTCTATAGGTCTATATCAATTCACACACATATTCTCCCATACATTTATACTAAATAATTCTGGTTTAGTGTTATTGGGACATTTCACCAAAGGACTCAGAAGTCTCAAAGAAGACTCAGCTCTTGGACATGGATATACATTTGGAATAGAGATAATATTGCAAATTATTCATGTATTTTTCATTTGTTGTATTAAGGGAAATCAAAGCAACTAAGTATATTGACTAACACTTGGCAGGACTTATGGAATATTCATTTTTTAAATTTATGAAGCCAGACATTTAATAAATCTATGTTGATATGGATACTAATTACCCATAATGTTTTGGAAATCATTTCAAATATTTTCTTTGCCATTTTTGTTTCCTTGAATAAATAAATTTGATCATTTTGCCATGTGTTTAAAAAATAAATGCCTTTGATAATTTTAACAGCATTGTCTAGAAAGAAAATAAACTTTGTGGATTACAATTCTGAAGTAAATGTTTAAAAATATTGTTAAATGCTTTAAAATATAAATATTGTTAAAATAAAAATGAAATGTTTTTGTATTTAGATACTTAAATAAAAAATAAAAATATTGTTTAAATATTTTAAAACATTGTATATTTTACTTATATTAGCCATAGAGAATAATTAATCCAAAGCAAAGACATTTAATAAAATAGCCTAGTTAGAAGAGTATAAATGAAATATTCCTCCCATAAATCTGAGGCACACTCTCCCATAAATATATGCATCAGCAGAAAGAGTTGACCTGCATAGGAATCATATATGGGGCATACATGCCGAGAACACAAATACACAGGGCATTTGTGAGAGGGAGAAAACTCATGCTTCTAATGATACAAGGTTGCCAATGTCTTCTGATGAGCTCATTGCATCATTCTCTGCTAAATCCCACCTAGTTTGGGAACCATGTCCTCCAGCTCCCCACAAAACTCTCTCTGATTGTTTTTTATAGCTGCTACCTACCAGGCATCAATTGTAGTCATTAGCAGAAGTGCTACCTCTTGCCCACAAGACTAGAAAGCTTTAACATCACTTTGCTTCTCCCCATTTTAAGGAATGAGAAATAAGGTTTTCAGTGGAATTGAGTCAGAGTGGATGCACTGAATGGGAATATGTAAGGAGTAGATACCTGGAAGTGAGCTAAATGATAGAGCCATCTTTTGCTCAGTTGTTTCAGTTGTGTCTGATTCTTTGTGACCCCACTTGGGGTTTTCTTGGCAAAGATACTGGAGTGGTTCACCATTTCTCTCTCTAGGTTCTTTTACAGAAATGGAACCTGAGGCAAATAGGGTTTGCTCAGGATCGCACAGCTAGTAAGTGTCTGAGAACAGATTGGAACTCAGAAAGATAAGTCTTCCTGACTCTAGGCTCCCAAAACTCTGTTCACTGTATCACCTAGCTTCCCTCTAAAAATATGGATAAGGCCATCAACTATGGCAAAAGATGCTTCCTTTTGACTTTGACTAATATTCAACTTTCTTCCTTCTAACCACTTCCATTCCTCTCTCCATGACCCCCAGTTTGACTCAAACAGAAGAATGAATAGGTCCTGATAGAAGCTGTCCTAGAGGAAGCCACTCCTATAGCAGCAGCTGACCAAAGAAGTCTACCCATCTGATAAGTCTTGTAAGTCAGTTCAGTCTTCCCTCTTTTATCCCCTCTTGCCTTCCTACTCCTTATACTAGTAAATGATGACATCAGTGGGGGCTCCATCAGAGAGCCAAGCTGCCACAATGAAAATTTCATCCCTCCATCTCCTTCCTTCCATTTGTAGAGATGGAGAGTTTTGAGGGTAGAATATTGCCTATACTCTCAGCTTTGACTGATATGTAGCTTATGTAAGTGGGAATACTCCAATGAAACTTCAGTAAAATCTGGATATCCAGATAGACAGAGACACCAAAATACAAAAAGGTGCAAAATAGACATTGGCCACCCTGGTAGGATATGATACCTGAGGAGCTCAATAGTTTATGAAGAGTTCAGTGGGACCAGGAACTTGTCTCCTGGGCCTTCACACCTTTGTCTCTAAAATCCCCAGAGAAGTAAGGGAAATAGAATTGAGATTGCTCACCCTAAGGCAAGATAAAATATCTTACTAAGGGAAGGACTTTTGATCCAGGAAGGATTGTTGGAATGGAAGAGGCTAGATCTCTCTCATCTCCTGCCTGGAAATAGCAAACAAGTACAGAGCCAGTCTCTCAGGACTTCAAAGGAAACGATCATGGTCCTCACTGAGAAGCACTGAGAGAGTACACTGAGCTGAGAAGTACCTAAAAGCAGAAGTGACCTCAGCTGTTCATTCAAGGGCAAGCCTCTGAAGTCCAGGAAACGGACCTAGCTGGCTGAGACTCTGCACCCTCAGAAGAGTTCAGAGGCTGAACAATCTGCCTGACTGAAGTGGGAATAAGTATAGTACCTTAGCATGAGCAATATCATTTTGTTTTGAGACTTCATTTTACTACTGAGTCATCATCATGTAAGCAGTTTTCTTAAGATAAGCGCTTGATTGGTAGAGTTTGGCAATGAAGTGTCTTCCAAATCTGATTAATGACTGATAGACGCTTGCTAATGATGTCAGCTTTGATAGATAGCTTCCTTTCATCATAAGTTTAGGTAACTGATTGCCAAATCAGAACTTAGTTGTTATATGTAAATAACAAAAAAACCCATTGGAGATCCCAGACATCAATCTATTTCTGGATTGCAACCAGTGCAGAAACCTATATTCCCAGCACTTGGATATGGCAGCATAATGTGTTGGTTTGGTGGGACCCACCAAAATGCTGTCATGAAAAGAGTTGAGTAGAAAGGAAACTTTCTCATGAGCATCAATATGAGATACTCTTACGAGGATCTCTAGGAATCGGTTCTTAGTTTGTTCTTAGCGGGTTTGATGTTGGTATTATTAAATAATCAATAAAGTTTGATTGCATGAATTGATATACCACCGACCTTCATTTGTGATGGTAAATTGGTTTTACATGTGTGCTCTGACTTACACTGGCCCAGCCTAGCAGCAACTCAGTAACCGAAAGGCTTGCCCAGCACAGTCCAAAAGCAACCAAGACAGCCAAGGAGATAAGAGTAGTCATTGAGTGACCTCCTTTACCCAGATCAGTAGCAGGGCCTGTCTTAGCCTATCTAGCCGAGACTTCATGTCCTATGAGGGGCAAACATAGCTGAACCACATGTCCAGTAAAGAGGTCATGCCCTTTGAGAAGCCAACTAAGCTATACAACAGCATGACCTTTCATTGGGGGTCCATGACAATGTGAACTTCTTAAGAAGCCTCTAGGGAAATGAAGGATGTTGAGACCCTACAGGTCTGGATTTGTAACTCGCCATTGTTGTTCCCTAGATATGTATCTCATTGCCATTATACTTAAGACTCGTGTCCACTCTTCCTCTATGGACTCTGTGTGTATTTGTGGGAGAGTGTGCCCTGGTCCTCAAGAAAATGCTTTGTTACTACCATAGTTATGCCATTTAAGTAAAAGACTTCTAAAAAACTGAGCCTGGTACTTCACTGTTATGAGAAAGTAAACCAGTAGGGCCTTAGGTGCCAGTGTTATGAGGATAGCTACCTTCACCATTATCTCTAGAATTAAAAAGTAGTAACCACCTCTCTGGGGACTACATCTACCAAGGCCACTATGAGCTGAGTAAGCCCAAAGAGAAAACCCAGAGGGAATGTTACAATTTTGTGATCCTGCTTGTTTTTTCTCTCTTTTTTTTTTCATTTCAAGGTATTGCTCTCTAGATAGAGGAGAGATGTATCTAGAAATGAAACAAAAGGTATCAATAAACATTTTTAAAATCAACCCCCTGTAGCAGTAAGTACCCCAGCATACAGAGGGGGGACCTGCTATACAGGTTCTTAGATCTGCTTTTCTAAAAGGAAAGCAACTTTTGAGGGGTCAACAACCTACTTTAATCAAGCACATGTACAATAGAAAAAATACAAGCAGCACCAACAGACAGGGCTTCCATCTGTCTGACCATAGGCAATACATACCTCATTACCAGAGATCTGGTATTTTATGGGTTTTCAAAATGGGAGGGGGAGAAGACTCCTTGATGGCTGCCTAGAGTCTCATCTGGCACCAACCTTTTTCCAAAAACTAAGCCCCAAAGTAAAACCTCCCCTCAGAGTATATATACACCTTTCAGAGTCAGAGGCCTCATTAGCTATCAGCAAAAGGTGTGGGCCTCCATACAAAACAAACCTCCCCTAATCAAGCTTGCCTCAATAACCCCCACCTGAGGACTGTCAATGAGGGGGAAGATTTTTAACTCCCATTACACCCACCCATCCCTCAGAAGAGAAAGTCTCATTGCTTTCACAAACAGCAGTATATCCTCTCCTAAGACAAAGGACAATGTGTATGTTGAACTCTGCTTTTAAATGTGTAACATCTGTCCCATTCACAATTGCAGAAGCATGGACAGAATGCCAATGAATACAAATGGCATGTTCTCTGGGACGTCTCATTAATAACTGTAGATACACCTCAAAAAACCACAATTCTAAGCCTCCATTATGTGACCCTCCAGGCAAGGGCCAAATGCCCAGTGTAACCAGCTGCCCAACATAGGACACCAGGAGCCAGAGCCGCTCCTGATCTTGGCTCGCCCTCACAAAATGTCTCACCTCACGCTTTTCTTGTCTGCTGTCTTCTATCAAAAGAAAACAAAGTTTCAGTGGCCCATTGTAGGGGTCATTAAATTAAACTCCAATTTAATGAGTAGTGCCTAACTTCAAATGGGACGTTTCTAAGTTCCCCAGACCTCCAGCTTACTCCCATTTGGCAGTATTCCTCCCAATGAGCAGGCCTATCCTGACAAGAGAGGTTTCCCAGCCACAGGAATGAATGGTGAGGAATTAGCTATGTTCCCATTCTGAAAAGGAATAAAAGGCATGTGTTTTGGGTCAGCTACCTCTGCAAACCCAGAATACCTGTGCATTTAACTTGAGCCTCAAATCACACAGTAATGAGTCCATGAGCAATGCATGCCGGAAAATTCCCCACAATAGATGAAGCATTACTTGTTTTAATCAGGGCAGGGAGGATAGCAAAATGAAACTTCATTAGCCGTGATCTTGCCCAGATTCTAGAGACAGGAAAATGAAAATCCATGCAATTTAGGGTTGCTGGAAGAACAACAAACAGAAGAAAAATGGATGGTAAAGCTGAATAGGTTCTAGTAACCTAAATGTGGCAGTGGAGGCACTTTACACTTAACACTATCCCACCAATCCCTTGTCATGCCAATAGCCTGAACAAGAACTTGATAATTTCCATTTCTAAGTCAATTCCCTTTCTGCTATATACATGTAGAATTGCCAAGGAATCCCATACTATTACTGCTGAGCCTTGGGGACTGAACCTATCTTCGTGTCTGAGCAGCCAATCAGGGGAGAAATTATTGCAATAATTTTAGAAATAAAAGGAGGAAAGGAAAATGGTCAATCATGTCTACTCCTCTTCCAAGAATAATAAATGTCCCTGTCTTCTCAGGAGAACATTGAGAACAATTGAGTGGAGTGTTTAGGGAGAGTCTAGAAGTCTGGCCAGACAAGATATGTACCACATTGGAAAGGAATGTGCAAGGGAGAAGTCTTCATCGCTCACTCTGGGAGATCAGCAAAATCAGCTCAAGGTATCTGCTATGTTTTCCAAAAGGCTAACTTAATATCTCCCAGCAGGTTTTGGCTAGACAAGGTACCCAGAGAGTATCCTGGAACCTAACTGAGTAAATTAACCAAGAAAAAAAATAAATAGAAAGGGCCAGGAGTTAGAGAGTTTAAAGAAGAAACAAAAAGAGATTCCCTGTTCTTGGTCATAAGCACTGAGGGAAATTTTGTTATTCCTTACCTTTGACACTTGTCAAAAGAGAAGATGGTAGGGTCATGAGATTAAAGAATTTAATATTAGAAAGGATATCAGTATATACTGGTCCAACCTCTTTATTTTACAGATGAGGAAACTGAGGTTCAAGGTGGTCAGCCAAATAAGGAAAAGTACATATTTGATCATATGATCTGAGATCTTATAAAATTCATTTTAATGAAAGCCTTGATTGGGTTCAATGTAGATTATGAGGGCTTTCATCATAAGTGACTGGATCCAAGATTTCTCAAAGGAAATCCTGGCCAAAGTAACTTTTGCTATTTTGATTGTTGGGAAGTTACAGATAAGCTCATGGTCTGGGGACACAAGAAAATCTTAAAGATGCCAAGCAGAAAGAGAACAGGAAAATCCGTACCCTTTCCCCCTCTTTATCCTTCTTTGAGCTCTCAAATAGAAAACAGAAGTAGGAAATCAATCAAAGGCAAATTCTTAGGATTCCACCTCATCCCCATGAGTCCCTCTCATTGGAGGGATATACTCCAAAACATCCATTTAAGGAGAGAATTCAATTTGGAATAAACAATTTCTCCCCTGGCTACACTAGATTAGGACTTCTCTTTCTACCATGCTCCGGGTCAGATATTTTCCCTGGGTCTCCTCTGCCCTTTCCACCACCCTCACCCATTATTTTTTAGCTCTTTTACTGAGTTGTCTTCAGCCATTGAATGGTAAGCTCCTCAAGGGCAGGTACTGTCTGTTTTTAAAATTTGTATCCCCAGTGCTTAGCACCATGCCTAGAACATAGTCAGCTTATTGACTGACTGCTTCCCTCTCCTCTGATCCCAGAGGAAAACAGGTCTTTCTCTGAGGTCTCAGAAGCTACATGGGATCTGAAGTAGCCATGTCATTGAACTTGGCTTTAGACCAAGCCTGTAATCCCATCTATGTGGCCAAGTAGCCATTTCCCTCCCTCCATGTGGCATCCAACAATATGAATGTGATTATAATAGACACATGCATTCAAACCCTCAAAACCTAAAACTTCAAAAGCATCTTGGGGCCAGCTGGCTTCGGAGTTCTGAAGGCCTCTGTCAGTGAATGCACCGCTAATAAATTCTGTGGGTATCACATGCTGGGAATTCTATAGGTGGAGTGGTTCAAAGGAATTTCAAAATATTTGATCTGATTCTAAGAATAAACACCTAATAAGCTCTTGGTTGGAAATTTATTTAAAAAAATGAAACAGTGTCTTGGAACTGCCAAGTCAACCTGAAAATACCAAAATGTTCCACTGAGATAGCCTTGATTTTGTTGTTAACAGATGATCCCAAACTTCTTAGAAAGTGTGTCTTAGGAGGGCTGATGCAAGTCTGTTCAAAATCACCACACTTTTCCCCAAAACATGGACATTGCTTAAGTACTCTTACTTTGAACTGATGAGTGTTGATTGTGGAAGGAATTATGATTTTTGTAATCATTGATATGATATGTGTAATGAATATACTAATAGATTAGATTTTTCAGAATTGCCTCTCCTGTGAGCCAGAACTCACAATGCAGTTTACAGTGGTAAATCAAACCCTGACAAGACTTGAAGTCACTGGCATCCTTCTGCTGGCATACCTGAAGTGAAAGAAATCAAAGACTATAGAACCTGCTCCTGTCACAGAGCTGTGGTCCTGTGACCCGCCAAGTAATGACCCCTGAGGACTCAAGGAATATTGCTCCCAGAGGACTCCAGAATGATTGTATGGTATTCCATTTGTGGATTTGTCATGGGAAACTGTTCAGTCTGGGAAAACATTGTTTGTAATTCACCTTCCCCCCACCTCTTTCCACTTGTAATTTGTGTATATAATCTCTGTTTTCACTTCAGCAAGGTGGAATTCCTTCTGCTAATCTGTTCCTCATAACAAAACTGATTAATTAAACAGCTCTTTGATTACTGGCACTCCTGTCTCTAGGACTGCTTTGTGCAACTCTGAGCATCCTCAGATTAGAATCAGGCTCAGTAAAAATACTGTTAACACAATCTATCAGCAAGCACTTAGCGATGAGCTAGGTGCACTGGGTAGAAAGACAAAAATGAACATTCGCTGACCTTGGGGAGCTTATTTCTTATTAGAGGAAGCAATGTGTTTACATATAAATATGAACAAAATGCAGACACAGTAGACCCACTGTAATTTCAGGGTAGACAAGAGCTAACAACCTGGAATGGAGCATGAGAGACAGCTCTTGAAGTGAGCTTCGAAGGAAGTTAGGGATTTGAAGCGTATCTCTCCCCATAAGTCAGCTGTTACTTGGACTTCCTTGTTTCTATAAGAGTATCATCATTTTTCCATCTTGTCCAGGCAAAATTTGAAGTCAGCTTTAATTCCTCCCTCTCCCTCATCATTCACATCTTTCAAATAACCAATTTCCTCCTTTATAATGTTTTTCATGTAATATTGCATAAGGGCAGGTAGGTGGTGCTCTACATAGAGTCCCAGATCTGGAATAAGGAAGACATTTTCCTGAGTTCAAATCTGGCCTCCAACACTTTCTAGTTGTAGGACCTTGGGCAAGTCACTTAACCCTATTTGCCTCAGTTTACACTTCTGTAAAATGAGCTGGAGAAGGAAACGGCAAATCGCTCCAGAGTCCTTGCCAAGAAAACTCCAAATGGGGTCACAAAGAGTAAGATATGACAAAGACAACAATAATGTTTTTCCCACATATTCATTCCACTTCCCTCATGAATTCCTGACACCTAACATCTGAACGATTGACATAGTCTCTTAGCTAACTGGCCTCTACACCTTCCACTCTGTAATCCATCCTTCACATTGAGAACTGACGCAGTCTAAAAGAAAGAATGCTAGTTTTGAAGTCAGAGGACCTGAGGATGAATTCCAGCTCTGTTTCTTATTGCCTGTATGATAATGGGCAAGTTAATTCCCTCCTCTGATATAGTTTCCTCATCTGTAAAATTAGAAGTTGAGATCAGTTTATTTTTAAATCCTCTTCAGTCCTAAATCTAACAATTGTATGTTGCCAGATTAATTAGCCTTCATTCCCCACCCCCAACCCCTGCTTAAAAACTTTTGATAGCTCCTTCCTTTGCCTGGTTTATATCTTGTTCTCTTCTTTGTGACCCCTTGTGGGGTTTTCCTGGAAAAGGTAGTAGAGTGGTTCGCCATTTCCTTCTCCACCACATTTTACAGAAGAGGAACTGAGGCAAATAGGATTGAGTGACTTGCCCAAGGTCACACAGCTAAGAAGTTTCTGAGGCCAGATTTGAACTCAGGAAGATGAGTCTTCCTAAGTACACTCCCAGCACTCTAACCACTCTTTGGTTCTTAATTTTCCAATCTTACTATACAACCCTTCTGCTCTAGTCAAGCTAAACTATCCATTGTTTTCCCAACATGCCATACACATTCCTATCTTTATACGTTTTATACTCTTGTTCAAGTTCCTTCACAGAATCACAGAATTTCAGGGACTTCTGAAATAGGTTTAGTCCAACCATATCTGAAAAAGAACCCTCACTGTAACAAAATCTAGAAAATCTAGTCCTTGCAAGAAAACCTCTACTAAGGGGAAATTCACTATGTCTCAGAATAACCCACTGTACTTTTGGACAGCTCTAATTCTTAAGAAGTTTTTCTTTACATCAAGTCTAAATTTGCCTCTTTCCAATTTCCATCCATTTTTGGGTCTCTGGAATCAATCAGAATAATCTAGTCCACATGAAATCCTTTAAATGTCAGTATTTCTTTGACTTTGAATGCCTTTCCCACTCCTAACCTCCAGACTGAGTCCTATCTTTTCGTAAAAGGGCTGGCTTGAATCCTAAAGCTCCATATATTCTTCTTCGAACCCACAATTTTCCTTTCCTCTAATTTCTTGTACCATTTAACATCAATTCTAGTCTTCTGACACTTAGCAGATATTACCTTATGTGGATATTAATTGTTATTTCTGTATACATTGTGACTTCTCAGCCAAATTATTAGTTCCCTGAGTAGAGGAATTAATACCTTAGCTTTGTATCTCCAGCACCTAGGACAGCACTCATCCCACAGGTGATCTATAAACTTTGCTAGAGGTAGTTGATTTGATGGGGAAATCAAAACCATTACTACTTTCCCCCCTAGGCTCATCCTACATTCCTGGTCTCTATGCACTTGTACAACCCAGTCTGAAGACTTAGAATGCATTTCCTCTTCACTTGTGCCCATCAGAATCCTTTCCTTTCTTCACAGTTAAACTGAAGTACAATCTCCTTAATGAAGCCTTCCTTTATCTTCCTTAAGAGGACCTTTTCAGTCTTAAACTTTCTTAAATAATTTTATTTAGATTTCTACCTCATTCTTTTAGATGCTATCAGAGAGGTTTTGACATCACCATATCACCCTCTCTCACCTATAACAGAGTCCTGACACAGATAGCATGAAGGTGGTGCTCTAGCATTCATTAATCAATGAAAATGCACTTATTAAGTGCTTATTTTATGGAAAGCATTGTTTTAAGCTCTGGGAATACAACATCACAAAAGTAAAGACAGTACCTGATCTTAAGGTAGTAGCATTTCATTTGGGAGAGGTAGCACATCCATGAAGTTTCAGCAGCAATACAATGGAAAGAGTAATGGGAAGGTTGGCTTCATTATTTTAGTGCCTGTTTTCAGAAATCTTCACTCCTATATCTAGAAGGGATACTTCCAACCCAGGGAGGAAAAATAGCCCCAAAGAAACAGAAATGAACTTTTAAAGGGTAGTTTCCACAGGGCAACTCAATCATCCTTCCTTAGAACAGAGATCTGAGTAATTCCTGACCATTTTGGATGTCAGTCATCACTTGGACTGACTCTGTTGAATTTCCCACTTCCCATCATTCCCTGCATCACAGAAGAGATCAGGATGGATGATTTCCTTAACTGTACAGTATCTTAGGTACTTTAAATCTCAAAGGCTTCCTTCCACAATACCTACTGGTCATGTTTTCTTAGGGGCTTCACTGTAATCGTCCTGGAAGCAAGTTTACTACAAGAAGTTATTTATGTAACCATGGGAGGACAAATTTCAATATTTATAGCTCAATAGAGAAGTTTCTTTTCTAATGGATTCAGGGACCACTTACCAGAAGTAAACAAGGATGGATCTGCTGCAGTATTTTTAAACACAACCTTTGGACTGTGCTAATCAAAGAATCTCCAGGGATATGAATGTGTTGAGGGTTGGGGAAGGTTAGTGTATTAGCCATTGAGAATCTGAATATCTTTTGGTGACCCATGTCCAAATCTCAAAACCCTCTGCCAGTTGTACATGTTAGAAATCCCTCTTTCTGTAATGCCTACAAGACATCATCCCATAAGAGCAAAAGAAGCCCTAGATGGGAGCTGGGGTAGGAGAGGAAAAAAAAATATGCTGATAAGAAGTATCACCCCTGTGCAGTCAGTATTCGTCACTTATAGGACTGACTCATCCTTTACTACCACTGAGGTGAGAAAGAACATCTGTGTAAGAACATTAAGTACCAAAAATACTGCATGAAACTTTAGCCCCCTCCAGCCACATCTGTGACAGGGCAGTTAAGGACAAGAAGAAGAAAATTAGCTAAACCTTAAGAGACAATGGAGTTAAAGTGTTTTCTTTTTCAATTATTGAAAATAATTTTTGTAATTTAGGGTTGTTTCAGCATTTGGGTTTTGGAGGTATTTTTAGTTTTTACTTTTCAAAAAACTGGAAATCACATGGATACCCATTGACTAGGGAACAGTTAAACTGTGCTAAGTGCTTTACAAATACTATCACCTTTAATCCTCACAACTCTTTGAGGTAGGTGCTATTATTTGCCTCATTCTGTAGTAGAGGAAACTGAGGTAAAGAGAGTTAAGTTACTTGTCCAAAGTCACACCACTACTAAGTGTGAGAGTCTGTATTTGAACTCAGGTCTTCCTGACTCCAGTTCCAGAGCTCTTTCCACTGCACCAAGAATATATACATACCTACATATATGTGTGTGTACGTGTTTTGGAAAGATTTCAGAAAGCTCTAAGCAAATTATAAATACCAAACAATTACTCCAAGATTGGACAGAATAAAGCTCAAAGGTCTGAGGATTTGCTTACCATTTTCCAGGAGCAGTTAATTTAACATGTACATAAATGTACACCCGCGTTGTCTAATAATCTCTTATTTCAAAGGCATCATAAAGTTCTTTACTATGGACAGTCATGAGTTAAATGGCCCCCAAGGTCACTTCTTGTTGAAATTAGATGGTGGACTTGAAGAGTAGCTTAGCTTAACCTTCTGCAGACCCTCCCTGCCCTTCCCTCCACCCCCTACAGCCCTCACTTGTTTACACTACAAAAAGAACCACATGCCTGGGTTTCAGTTTGCATGATCTATCCACCCAGGATTTATGGCAGGGGATAAAGCAGGAGAATCATCAAAGTCATAAGGCATTATATTTGTGGCCTGAAATCATTCCAGAAACCAGAGCCCTAGAGGGAAACAGAAATGCCTGAACAGCAGGAAACAGACTCTCCCCATACTTGCCTACTCAGACCATGTTAAAGGGTTGATAAAGGTTTTGTGCATTACATTTTGTACATTACATTTCCCAAAGAAAATTGTCATGATTTGTATAGAGTGGGCAGTGGACTTTCAGTGACACACACAAGAAGTTAACTCTATATTCTCCTGGCTTCACCAAAGAAACTCTCAGCTCGTGTGTGCACACGTGTACGTGCACATCTGCCATCTGAAGAATTAAGTAAGCACTGCTTGAAAAGCACAAGGAATAGTGGAACTCTTGGCTGCAGATCTAGCTATTTTGCAAATAACAGAGGCAAGGCAAACCTAACTGTAGATGGAGTTATGTGCCATGATTTTAGAATACAAAGGAACCTGTTCTTTCTTGGAAAAATAGTACAACAGCAAGAGCATTATTTTGTGGTCAGAGGACCACAAATTTTGTTTTCTCTGTGACCATCAATAAGTCACTTGACTCCCCCAGACTCACTTTCCTTATCTTTAAAATGAAGGGGGAGCACAACTGGCCAGGCTTTGATATTTCTTTCAGCTCTAGGTCTAGGATTGCATGAACATGAAGAACTTCTGATGTCCTGGGGAAGCTAAATTCATTACTCTAAGGTGTAAGACCTTTCCTCACAACTTCCTTAGTGGGTAATTTCATTGTTACTGTCCCTGTTTTGCAGATAAAGAAACAGAGTCTCAGAGAGATTAAGTGACTGGCCCAGGGTTACCCACCTAATAAATATTACCTTGAACCTGTATCTTCTGATTTTAAATCCAATGCTCTTTCTCTCAACCACACTGCCTTTCATGGCAGAAGGACTTTGTACTCTATGTCTTCCAACACTGCAATAAGTGCATTACAATGGATAATGAGTTCTGTTTTGGATATTTTGGATTTTAAATGCCTCACTATACGCAAAGTGAACTCATTATCTTTCTCTCAAAAACTTTCCTCCCTCCACCATCTTTCTTGGCCTTTCTAGACTTTTAACCTCAGTGTCATCTCCAACTTTCCATTCTCACACCCCACATTTGTAATCCGTTGCTAAATTTTGTTCCTACCTTTACAACATTTGTCATATGCAACTCCTTCTCTCCACTCACACAGTCACTGCCCTCATACAGTCCCTCAACAACAACACCAAATGCAATAACTTTCTAAATAGTCTTGCTGCCTGAAATATCTCCCCACTCCAATCCAACTTCCACTTAGTTGCCAAGGTGATTTTTCTAAAACCTAGGTCTCACCATGTCACCCCTTGTTCAATATTCTCCAAAGATTCCCTACTACCTCCAGAATACAACATAAACTTTTCTATTTGCTGTCTAGGCAGCTACATGGCACAGTAGATGGAGTGCCAAGCCTGGGTCAGGAAGACTTACCTGAGTTCAAATCTGGCCTCACACTTACTAGCTATGTGACTCTGGGCAAGTCATTTAACCCTATTTGCCTCAGTTGCCTTATCTGTAAAATGATCTGGAAAAGGAAATGGCAAACAACCCTAGTATCTCTGCCAAGAAAACCCCAGATGAGGTCATGAGGAGTCAAACACAATTGAAAAGAAATGAACAATAACATCTGATCTAAAGGTCTTTATAACTTGGTCCCTTCTTACCTTTCTAGTCTACTTACATTTTATTCCCCTCCACAAACACTCCGACCCAGCTATACTGGCATGCCTGTCATTCCCCAAACACAATACTCCATCACCTGTCATGGTGTCTTTGCACTAGTCCTCACATGGGCCTGGAATGCTCTGCCTCCTCACCTCTACCTGTTAGTTTCCCTGACTTGCTGCTAGACTCCACGCAAAGCTTATCTTCTTCGGAAGACCTTTTCCCAATTTATTTCCCATTTAAGACTGCCTCTCCTCTGTACATGTACCTATCCCATTAGATTATAAGCTTCTTGATGGCAGGCACTGGTTTTTACTTTTCTTTGTTTCCCCAGCATGTAGCATTAGTGTCTGTCACGTTAGCCCTTTACTGACTGCTACAGACAATCAAATGAGTCCTCAATATAGGCAATCCAAAAATATGTCTCTTAGCTATGCTGACTTGAATCACATTCATCTCAAATTACATTTGCCAGGTTTGGACTTAAATAGTGAATGGCAATTCAGAATTAGAAGGGTGACTGGAGGTCCGGTGGGCAATGTCTTTCTCTGGTGCCCTGGTCTGCCCTTTCTGTTCTTTCCTGTGGCTTTCTAACCCAGCAGACTAATATTCTCATAGCCACCAATCACAGCCCTAAAGGACAGGAATCTAATAAAGGTGTGAGAGCCTTATTAGGGATATATCCCCATGTACATTCTAAAAGGGGATTCCTGGAAGAGCTAAGACTATTGACTATTGACTCAACTCAAAGGAATGAGTACATCACTGAATGTATGACTTTTAGCTAGTGGAGGGAAATATTTTTGGTTATTATTCATTCCACACCAATCCTACCACAGAACTACAGGTAAGCCCTAAAGGATTTACACTGAGGATCATTTGATGTCATAGTGAAAAGAAAGCCAGCTTAGATTACTCATGTCCTGTGTTTATCTGAAATATCCAGAAGAAGAGCATAGGACAGAGAAGAAAAGTCCTGGGTTCTAATATGCACAACTAGAAGAAAATAGTTGTTCCATCATCCAGTTGTGTCCAACTCTTGGTGACCCTGTGTAACCTACTATTGATAGGGTTTTCCTGGCAAAGATACAAAAGTGTTTCCATTTCCTTCTCTAAAGGATTAAGGAAAACTAAGGTTAAGTGACTTGCCTAGGGTCACACAGCTAGTCAGTGTTTGAACTCAGGTCTTCCTGACTTCAGGTGTAACTCTATATCCACTAAGCCAACTAGCTACCTCTGGAAGAAAATCACTTGATTGAAAGAAGAAAAATCTAGGCTTTAGTCATCATTCCTTGACTAGACACCAACTAGAATTGTGACTTTGAGCCAGTCTCTTCACTTCTCAGACTCCAGTTCCTCATCTGTAAAATGGCTAGCTAGTTCGACCTACTGTTCCTCCATAGGAAGGAAGGAAGGAAGGAAGGAAGGAAGGAAGGAAGGAAGGAAGGAAGGAAGGAAGGAAGGAAGGAAGGAAGGAAGGAAGGAAAATAATGAGTAGAGAGACCCAGCCTTGAAGGCTAGAATTCAAATCCATTCTCTGATCCCATACCAGCTATGGGATCCTGTCAATTTTCTGGCACATAATAATGGATTAATTAGTGCCTTTTCATTCATTCTTTCTATTATGAAAGGATGAGGCATATTTGATGTCTACTCAACCTCAGCTGGTCAGGTCTTCCCCAGGACTTACTTTAATGAGTCTTTAGATTACTTTATTAGTGAAGGGTGAGCAATAGTTAGCATTGATTTAATTCAATTCAACAGTGTTTTTTATTAAGGCTTACTATGGCCATAAAGGGACTCAGAGTTGAATCTGAAGGAACAGAGCACTATGATTTTTTTAAAAGCAGGCATGGAGTATGTAATTAAGAAAATTAAAGGATCTTCTTAAAGTAGAATATTAAAACCTGAAAAGAAGAAAATAAGTATTTATTAAGTACCTACTATGTACCACGCACCCTGCTAAGCACTTTATCATATTTGATCCTGAGAGGTAGGTACTATTATTGCCCTCATTTTACAATTGAAAAAAACTGAAGCAAACAGAGGTTAAGTGACTTGCCCAGGGTCACACAGCTAGTAAGTGTCTGAGATCACATTTGAACTCAAATCTTCCTGACTCCAGGCCCAGTATTCTATCCACTGTGCCATCAAACTCCCCATAAAGTTAAGTAAGAACTGTTTGGAAGCATTAATAGGTAGTAGGAGAAAGCACTTAATTTGTACCTATAATCTAAGAATCATGGAGAGTTTGAAAGAACCACAGAAGTTGTCAGTTCTCAACTCAATTCAGCCTCATTTAAATTCAATTTACGTACTAGTCAAAACATCTCCCATAATATCTTTGATCCTCTTCTAAAATGAAGGAACAACAATAATTCAGTCTTGATTTCAAGATATCCAATGACGAAAAATTTACCACCTCATTCCATGTCCCAGAGAGCTCCTACCAATTTAAATGTTGACAAATCAATCTTTTTGTAACTTCTACCCATTGATCATAATCCTATCTTTTTAGGCCAAGCAAATGAAGATTAAGTCTTCTTCTACCTGTATGCCTTATAAATACTTAGAAGTAATCCTACCTTCTTTAACTCTTGTTTTCTTCCAATGCTTTCCTCCAGTCCTTGTATGGTATGGATTTCGGTCTCCTCTAGACTCTTATTGGCCTCCTTCAGACATGTTCAAGTTTTATCTATATCCATCCTCCCCAAAATGTGAGACTGAGAACTAGAACAGGATGGGACTGAAAGAGCAGAGGAAGGATGCAAGAGATCTTGTAGAGATAGAAAATACAAGATTTGCAAATGTTTGGACATGTTGAGTTGAGTTAAAGTGAGGAATACAAGAAGACACCAAGGTTGTGACACGAGTGACTGGAAAGGTGGTGAAGCCCTCAATAGAAAAAGGGAACTTTGGAAGAGGATTACATGTTAAAGGGATTATAACGGTTTCTGTTTTGAACATGTAGAGTTTGAGATGCCTACAGAACATTGAATTTGAAATAATCAATAGGCAGTTGGTGATACAGTATTGTAGTTTAGTGGACATAGGTCAGAGTGTCATCTGTATAGACGATAATTAATTAAACCCATGGAAGCTGATGGCATCTTAAGATAATTCAGCCCTTGAGGTTGAGACATGGTCATAGTGGCAAGGGAGAGATGGGAGAGGAAAAGCATCATGAAAAGTCAAAGAAGAAATAATATCAAGGTGGAAAATGTGCTCAACACTGTCAACTGCTATAGATAAGGCAAGAAAGATGAGAACTGGGGAAAGGCTATAAGAGTTGTTAACTGATCATCGGTATCTTTGGAGACACTAGTTTTAGTTGACTGATGATGTCAGAAACCAAACTTCAAAAGGCTGAGAAGTGAGAGGAGAGGAGGTGGAGCAAATAAGTGTAGATGGAGTTTTCTTGGAATTTGACTGAAAAAGAGAAAAGAAATAGCATGAGGGAATATTAGGATCTAGTGAAGAATTGTTAAGGATACGGAAAACTCAAGATTGGGTAGAAAAGGAAGGGAATTCAGAGCAAGGCTGAGAACAGTGTAAGAAAGTACTGAAGGGTGGTATGACTGGAGGTCAGGATGAGGATGAACAGGTAAAAGAGTGAGGCATAGGGAGACATGGAATTCCAGGAAGTTATGATCAGATAGGGGAATGTCAGGGTTTTTGATCATCAAAGTGTGTGTGTGTGTGTGTGTGTGTTCATCCTTCATTGCCGAAGAAGACCATGCCATCAGAGAAATGATGACATGATTTACACTTGACTTTGTTTTGAGTGAGGGAAGGCTGTGCAGGTCACCAGCCTCACTTCTCCTCCAGTGCCTTCTGAATCCAGTGACCAGATATTCATCAGGATGACTGGAGATGACCCAGGATGAGGCAATTGGGGTTAAGTGACTTGCCCAAGGTCACATAGCTAATGAGTGTCAAATGTCTGAGGTGAGATTTGAACTCAGGTCCTCCTGACTCCTACACTGGTGCTCTATCCACTGTACCACCTAGCTACCTGATCATCAAAATGGAGCCCTTGTAGATGATGATTAGACATAATACGCGACCATTCCTGTGGGTTACTGAGATGGAGTGAGGACCTGGGAGTTTAGGACATTTGAAAGAGCACAAACATGTACCCTGACATCCCCTAGCAAAGAGCAATTATTGGAGAGGAAGGGAAAACATAACAGGAATTAAAAGAAAATTTCTAACCATAACTCAAGTAAGTTTAGAATAGGAGAAACCTAGTTTAAGAAGTGTACTCATTTTACAAGACAGATTTAACCAAAGCCCAAGAACTTCTGCTGATTGGCTTATTGGCTGTGCTTTCAAGGTTTTATCACAAAATATCCAGATAGCTCTTATGGTTGTGAGTATTTAAAAAAGAAAAAAAAAAGCTGAAAATCTCTCTTATGAGTCACTGCAAGGTAAATACCTGTGGAAGTAGGAAGCACAAAGCCCAGAACAGAGGCTGCAGAGGAATTGATCTGGTACACCAGCATCAGGGGAAAGAAGAGGGCCATCCGCTAGCTTTCATTCTATTTTAACTAACTCTTCTTGGTATGGTGCTAAACACAACTGATTCTGCTTCTGAAAAAATGTAAGTGTTGCCAGATCCTTTAAATATCAGTTCCCTTAGGGCAAATACCTGATAGTCCCCACACTGGTTACATATCTCTACCCATAGTTTTCACTGGAAATTCTCTGAATGTGTGAATGCCCTCCTCAAGGAGAAGAGGAGGGAAAGAAAATGGGCACTGAGGCATCAAGAATCCCTAACAAGCGTGCAATGTGGCATAGAGGTCAAGGAGAATTAGTGCTGAGAAAAGGCCACTGAGTCCAGTGATTAAGAGATCTTTCAAGAAGGAGTTTCAATGGCATTCTGAGAGTAATAGCCGGTTTGCAGGACATTGAAGAGTGAGTGTGTGTTCGGTCGTTTTAGACTCTCTGTGACCCCATCTGGGGTTTTCTTGGTAAAGATATTGGGGTGGTTTGCCATTTCCTTCTCCAGCTCATTTTATAGATGAGGAAACTGAGGCAAACAGGGTTTAGTGACTTGCCTAAGGTCACACAACTCCTAAGAGTCTAAGGCTGGATTGGAATTCAGGTGATACATCCACAGAACCACCTGGCTGTCCAAAAAGTGAGTAGCAGTGAGGAAATGGAGGGGCTAAGAGGAGAGTATTATTTTAAGACGTTTGATGGGGAAAGGAAAGAGAAATAGGACAGTAACTTAAAGGAGTGGTACTCTTGAAGGAAGTATTTTGTTTTGTTTTTTTTCTTGATTTGACTTTAAAGATGAAAGAAAGTTAAATAACTTTGTTTTAAACTGAAGGGAATTTGAGCAAATAACCATGATGGTGCCAAGAGCAGTGAGGCATCAACCACTTCTTCCCCACTACCAGATAGTTTTTGAAAAAGACAGGGCACTCCTCAGGATGCTGATCAAAAGGTCTGGGGTAGAGCAACCTGCTTCCTCTCATACCATCATCCAAACTGATAAGACTTACCTAGGTTTCCTCAGAGAAGTAAGCTATCCAAACAGAAACTGGGAGATGGCCAAGGTCCCATCTAGAATTCCCAATAAGGAAACTTTCTCTAAGTATGCAGATTAGGAAATGTTTTGCAACTTCCAGTTTGTTAGGGAAGACCACGGGACAAAGTTAAGTGATTTGAACACAAACTCTGGGTCAGATATAGAACTTCACTGGGGTCTTCCAGACCCTGAGGCAGCCCTCTATCCATTCCACTAAACCATACTGCCTTTCCTAAACAGGAGATATCACTATGATAAGTAATAGGTGCACATAAAACAAAAACTGGTTATGTGCTAACGCATAAGGCTGATTTCTATGGACAAGCTCAAATGGTCTGGTTTATTTGGGGGGAGGAGACAAGAAAGAGATCATTAAATGAAAATGATTTTCATAAATTTTTCATGGCACCTGGGTCCTGGATGAAATCCACATTGTGGGTTGTGAAAAAGTTCATACCATCCAAATCCCTGCTGTCTGTGTGACATTCTTTACAGTTACTCTCATTTTATCTGTCACCATTCTCAGGCCTGATGGTGCCAAAGAAAATTTTTACATGTACCTTTAGTATCTTGAAGGCAACTTGCTCTGAGTGATACAAGATCAACTTTTTACTTCTTTGCTGTAAAAATATTTATTTGAGGAAGTGTAACTGAAACACTATTCAAAATTCTTCTCCTTGGACTAGGGATGGAAAATAAACTCAAAGATCCCTTGATTATAAACTAAAAGAATCTTTATTTTGCATTTTCTGTGGGCATGGATAGAATCAAGTTGAAGAACAGGGGGCTAATTCAGTCAAGCTGCTGTGGGTTTTATAAGATTTTTATGAGACTCCCTGACAGAATTATAATTTCTTAATTCAATTCTTTCCATTCAAACTATTGTTTTAGCAAGCACATTTCCAGATGGAAAAACAGGTCTCTTAACAGGGATATTTTGGGCCAAAAATAATAGATCTATCAACATTTTAAAAAGAGAAAGAAATTCAAACAGCACAAAGTTCTGAGCTTCATAGACAAAGTGGGATTTAGAGAACTTGGACAGGGCTTGAGCTGAACCATAATGATAATTAAAGGCCTATAAAGAAAGGCTAAAAGAACTCATCCAAATTTTTTGGATCACACAAGAGAGAATGAGGGGAAATGAGTAACAGTCTTTCTGTATGTTCCATTTTTATGGAGAGAATGACAACTCTACACAAGGCCAAGTACGTCCTCCATGCAGCACAGTATCTTGCACATAGTAGGTGTTCTTTGGACAGGTAGGTGGTGCAGTGGATATAGCACTTGAATTCCAATACAGTCTCAGATACTTACTAGCTGTGTGACCCAGGGCAAGTCACTAAACACTATTTGCCTCCGTTTCCTCATGTGTGTGGAATATAATTGAATACAAGGAAATATATTGAATTTGCAGCCCAAGGGATTAAAGTATGCAGTCTGGGGGTGAGGGAGGAGGTGATGGAGACATTTCTGAGAGTACCCCTCACCCCTAGGCCATGGGAGATGAGAATTATAACACAGCTAACAAGATATTAAGGTCTTAAATGAATTTAAAGATTGGTTTATGTCATTCTTTTTTTGAGATGTGAAGTTCTTTTATTACAATTGATGATATTGAAGAGGGCAGTTTTAGCCATTGCCCTCTTGCCACTTGCCTTCATCAAGAATCAGCCATATTCCCTGGTAAACCCCCTCTAAAGCCAGAGCTCTCTCTACGAGTCAGTCAAAAGTGGAGATTTTTTGAAAGAGTGTGACCCCTAGAAGCAGCAGAAGACAGCCAAGGGAATGACTCCTCACTTCTAGGTGAGGAAGCTGCTCTCCCAGGAGGAAACATTGCACCCAAAAGGGAACAGGCTCAGGAGTCAAATCTAGGCAGGAAATAACTGAGCAGTGTGAACTCTGTGAGTCAAGAAAACAGAAATATGGTTGTCTGTATTAAGTTAAAATGAGGAAGGGCGAAGGTATAAGTAAAACAGAAGAAATTTTAATTAAAACAGATTAGAAACAATATGACAGAAAAAGTACTGCATTATATGACATCTATGCTTTGATTCTCTAAAATTAGGTTGAATTGGGAGAGCCAACTTATTTTCATGTTTAATCAGAATTGACTCAGCATGTAATAAGCCACAATGATACTAAAATTAAAATTAACTGAATATGGGCCCAAGCCTTCTCTCTGAACTGAGAGGATTCATGCTAAAAAGTTCCAGTAGAGATCCAGGTATGAGCATTGCAAAGCAAACAAACAAACTTGATAATGGCATAAAAAGACTTAATTTCTCAGAAGATGGTAAGACAAAGACAATGTCAGAAACAGAGAAAGACAGACAGACAAAAAGGCAGACAAAGGACAAAGACAGAGGCAAAGAGAGAGACACAGAGAGAGAAGCAGAAAGAAGAGGAGAGTGAGGAAGAGAAGAGGAGAAGGAAGGGGGTGAGGAGAGAACCAAGGAGAGGGGAGGGGAGAGGAAGAGAGGAGAGGAGAAGGATGAGACTGTAAAGGGAAGCCAGAGCCAGGGACAACAGTGACTGAGAAAAGCAACCAACAGTCTTCAACAAAGAAGCTCCAAGGGTACCCACTGCCCCCTTGATGCTGTCAATCCGAGGTTTTTCTGAACATCCACCTGAATCTCACCTATGTCTTTATTTTGTAATAAAGGCAAAGTATTTAAATTCAAAAGTCCATTATTGGTCATCTTGACTGCCAGCAGGAAAACAGGCTTGACTGTCCCAAAAGAGTTCATTTAAGAGGTCCCCAAATTGATTATATGTGTGGGGACAAAGTCGGCCAAGGAGGGTGTCATTACTGCATCCTTGTGAGTCCACAGTTTCAATAATTAGCTATGGGTCCTTCTTTTGGGGTGGGAGTAAGCAAGAGAACAAGTATTTATTGAATGCTTGTTGCATGCACTCTCTAATATTATCTTATTTTATCCTCACAACAACTTTAGTTCCATACTGATTAATTACTGATTAGTTACGGTTATGCAGGAAGGTGCTAAGTCCTCTCTAAATTTTATTTATATTCTCAAGATCTAGAACTGGAAGAACTTTAATGATGATTAGATCTAGCTCCCTCATTTTAGAAATGAGTTTTTAATTCCAAAGCATAGGAAACTATCCCTCTACTTTCTATTTCTCTTTCCCAGAAAATCCACTGACTTTTGGGCCCCAAGCATAACTCAACTTTCTTCTAGGTTCCTTAACAAAATGCCTTAAGTAAGGTGGAATCTCCAATCTGGTTGTGTTTACTGGTAATATCCTGGCCCTGACATTGTGTCCTGAGGCCTAGGCAACATGTGGATTTTTTACAACTCTAATAAATAATTACATGTGATGCTTACCGCAGCTGATTCCTATTACATAAAGTCTCATTAAAATCATGGGTAAGAAATTGCGATTTCTATTCCCAGGATATCACATCCTGTTCTATAAAATGTTTCCTCATTAGGAAGAATGAACAAATAGATTGGGAATTGTTTTTTCCTTCACAAATAAATAAATAAAAGGACCTTTACCCTCTGACTTAAATGAGCCTTTCTGATTGAGAAACCCTTTGAAGATGGCTTATTGCTTATGAAAGTCTTGACCCGTCCAGGTTTTAGCCAGGACTAATGGAACTAAAATACCCAAATCAAAACCCTTTTGATGGTATCTACAGTCATTCCAGTTGGAACTAGAAAACATGCCAAACTTGTGTTATTATATTGTCTTTGAAATTTTCTTCCTAAGTCCAGTCATAAAAGATGTCTTTCATTAATGAGAACTCAGATTTATCTATCATTTAACAAAGTGATATGTAGATGTAGATACAACCTTACCTGATACCTGAGAAGAAGGCATTTTGTGCATTATTATCCTTGTTATGCAGATAAAGAAGCTGAAGATCAATCAGGTCAAGTTATTAAAAGACCCAGAACCCAAATCCAGACCTTTTGACTCCAAATCTAGCCTTCCTACTACACCATGGCTAACCTTCTAGCCAAAGCTGTCAATCTCAGGCCAGGATTGCACAACTCCAAGTGCAGGACCAGATTAACATATAATTGGGAAATGTTAAATAGAGTAAATAAAAACATAATACAATATTAATAATGTTAATTTGTGTTTTTAAAATCAATGTATGGCCTATAGGGATCTGTTTCTTTTCGCATTTGACACCACTGTTCTAGACATATCAGTTTCCAAGTACTCTCCAAAACTTGCTGGAATTTTAAAATAGTCTAAAGTTTCAGATAATTTACAGAAAATGGACAATGCTATTTCCATTTATTTATATTGTCTATTAAGTACATCACATCTCAAAGCATCCATAGTAACCTCAAGAATGTCCACACTTTCCTTATCTCTAAAGTGGCACGACATTCCTTTAACTAAAAATCCTCTTTGTGGTTCCAGGTGCATTGTTACATGCCAGTTTTCCAAGGACGCAACTTCCATGCTACTCATATAGGCATGCATATGCAATATGTACACAATAATACTATGGCTATAAGTGATTAAGCAAAAGTTTTCTCAAAGCAACGGGTTTGAGTCTTGAAGAAAACTGACTGACCTTACAGTCTGAAAACAAAAATTACTCAGTTTTCCTCTTGTGGATCTAAGTAATGTTAGACCTTTCACTATGGAGATCCCAGATGAGCCTTACAGTTGCACTAACTTGAGTAGGCTGAGGACTGGGACCCTTTGATGGAGCGGGAACAAGTCATCAGGTTTGTACAGCAACCTGAGTTACTATTTTGTGTGCCAACAGATGAAGCCATGGGTCGAGGTATAAAAGAGCTAGATATGTGCTAACTTGCTAAGAGATTTATTGCCTTAGCCATTGTAGGAGCTACAGCATTTTTCTGAGAAACAGGAAATGCATGGTTGTAAACAGACTATCAAGGCTAATCTAAGACACAGCTATGAATGCTGTTGGGCATTCCCCAGTATATGGAGCTAGGCTTGGGTTTGCTGCATCATCATGGAGCCACCAGACTAAATTAAGAGTCTTCTCAAAAAAGGATCCATATCTTCCTTGGGTGGAGAGGGAACATGGAAAATTTGTAAGTGATGAATGACATTGATATATAAACTAGAATAAACAAAAATCATAAACTTCTGAAAAGCTATAAAAGAATAACTTTTGGAATGATGCAGTCTGGGCATTGCAAAGCCTAAAGCCACATTGCAAAGACAAGAAAGGTAATTTGATGGTAGTGGGATACCAAGGGAAGTATATACAATATTCACTCAGTCTGACATTCAGCATGAAGGAGAAATTAATGGGCTTCTACATGAGCTAAAAAAGGGAAAAACAACAAAGCCCAAGGAAGCAGACAAAGTCTGCAGAGGAGGTGTGATATAACATCGGGAGTTGAGGTCACACTTAACTGGTCTTAAATTTGAACAGGAGTTGCCAGATTTGGATCAGATGCCAGAAAGAGTAGGTCCATCTGAAAATGATTACAGAGCTGTAAAGAGTCATCTAACTTGGCAAAATTCAGTTTGAGTGAACTCTAGAACATCTTATCTATAGGGTACAGAAACAAGACACAAGCCCCAAAGTCAAGAGCTTAGAGAAAAAAAAATGAACACCTCTCCTTGGAGAAGCCAAGGGTCTGAAGATTTGTGGTAGATGCAATATCCTAATCCTTCCCGTTCCCTCCCCCCCATGCAAGTTAGGTTAATTTCTCCTTAAAAGGTATGGAGACCATTTTAAAGTCTGGGTTAGCTTGGAGCACTAAATGTCCAGGCTGTGGACATCACTTCCTGTTTGCCCAAGCACAAAGTAGCCACAAAGAACTCTAAGGGCAACTCTGAAGTGTTAGTACTAATGAAGACCAACTCTAGCTGATTTGAGGTACAAGTAGCAAATTGAGGTTCAGGAACCAAACATCTTATATGTCATCCACACAATCTGTAAGGAAGATTATGGGAAGACAGAAGCAAGGAGGGGCAGGGGAGGACTGGTTGCATAATAATTAGATGTTTCAGAAGGAGAGTAGAGCTGGAGTTCTGTGATCTTACAAGTGACGTTTCCTGCCTGAAATCTTTCCTTTCCTATTTCTCAACTGTCTCAGACTCTCAAGTCCTGTGGGTCAGCATAACTTTATAAAGAAGCTATTGGGTTCAGTGCTAGGGAGTGGCTAAGGTCCACAGGACATTAGCGAACTGTCCCCTGGAATTACTAACTGAATCCTGGTGGAGTTTTTAAAAGGGCTCCGAACCATTTTTACCAAATAGACATAGTGAGGCCCTATAGTCTCTCTGTCCCTGGGAGCATCCTGGCTGTGACTCTGGTAGAACCTAGTTGGGCAAATCCACGTTGGGTTTTTTTTTTTGTTTTGGGTTTTGTTTGTTTTTTGTGAATGGCACCCACATTCCACATCTTTCTCCATACTCAAGCAAATCCTTCTTGAGTTTACTAATTCCAAGACTGCGTCAAAGACTCTTGGCTCACTGCTCACCCTCCATCCATTTTATAAATAGCAACCAACTCACTGGGAAGAAAGCAAACAATGAGGAGGAGGAGAAGGAAGTGGAGGAGAAAAACCTGTGAATCTTTGTTCATTGAGATGCTTCTGTCAGCTGATCTCTGAGCCTGAAATAGCAGTCTTGCAGGGGCCAGTGGTCTGAGTCAAGCAGGAAAGGAAGCTTTACTTCATGCATACGTGTCAGCCCCTAACCCATCCTTGGCATGGTCACATGAGGGAAAAGTAGAGCAGGGGAGGGATGAGCCAGAGTTATTCCAGGGGGAAGGACGTCAGCTAGAGGAAGCAAAAACACTGGAGGTGGGACGGTGCCAGCTAAAAATGAACAGTAAGTGGGCAAGGTTTAACATACAGTATTCAAGTGACAGTTCTTTAAAAAGCTTTTTCTTTAACCATGCACTGGATAGCAAAAAGATGTGAAAATGTGCCAAGTACTGGCAGTGGACATTAATAAGATTCAGGGGTTTATTTATATTTAATGTGAACCACACACATTTTTAAAAAATCAACCTCTTTTAAATACATATTTCTATTCTTTAAACCTTTATTCTTCAGTTTTTGCCAGGAAATATTTATTCACTAATATTTTTTGCTTGAGGGAAAAAAATCACTTGCCCAAAATACTTTTTCTCTCTGAGTCTCTGTATCACCATCTATAAAAATTCTGTAACTTAACAAACATCTATTAAATGTCCATGTGGGTAAGACAAGTTTCTGGGTACTAGGGATACAAAAATGAAAGGTTCACCCTTAGACCATAGATCACAAGATGACAGATTACAAAGCTGGAAGGGCTTCAAGAAGTCATCGAATCTAACCTCCCATTTTACAGCTGAGGAAGCTGAGACCCAAAGAGGAAATGACTTACCCAAAGTCTCATGGCTAGCAAGGGCTTAAGTCAAAATTCAAACCTTGATCTTCCCGACTCCAAATTCTGTGCTCTATGCACTTATACTGGTCCCTCAAAGGGCTTACATTTGACTTTTCAAATTGAATTTTGAAGAAAGAGAAGATGGTGAAAAACAGATGGTGGCTGGGGTATTTTTAATACCATCTATCTGTGACCTAGTAACATCTTCCCCCTCCTGCACTTGTGAAGTCTTTTAACCTAAGTCATGGATTTCACATTTATGGCTATTAATTTTCAAATTAAATCTTGCTAAATTCAATTTTTTTTTAGTTTTTTTAAATCTTTTTGTATCCTCCTTTTGGCATTCAAAACAATTACCCAGGTATGAATCTGATACACATTCCATCTATACCTTCACTCAAGTCACCAAATAAATTGGTAAACATTGATTTAAAAAATCAAACAGAAGGACTAAGGATAGATCCCTGTATCACTTCACTGCAGACCTCCCTCCATCTTGACATTGACCCATTAATAGCTTCTCTTTGATCTTAACCACTCAAATATTTCCAAATCTACTGAAATGTATTATCACCTAATGCATATTTCTCTATCCTTTCCATGAGGACAGCATGAGAGACTTTCTCAAAAACTTTGAAACAATAGTGGCATCTTTCTGATATACCCGTCTAGTAACCTTGTTCAAAAATGAAATTAGTTATGTCTGGCATGACCTGTTCCTGGCAGTGCCCTGGTGGCTTTTAGCATCATGCTTTCCCTTTCCAAATGCTCAAAAAAATGCATTCTAGAATTTTATCGAAGAGTGTGGACATGCTGCCCCTCTGATTTTTTTAAAATTAGGTCTAAACTTGGAGCCCTTCTCCAAGCTTATGGCATTTTTCTTCTCCATTTTTTAAAAGATAATGAACAGTAGCTCAGCAACCCTCTCTTGTCAGTCATTTCTCATCAGTACCTTGGGATGCATGCTTTGACAACCCGAAATCATTGAGAGAGCTACACAAGCCCTTGTCATCCCATTACTAATGTTCAGTTTCAACTTCCCACTAATCACTTTTATTTTATTCTTCTCAGAAAAATATTGTCTTTGACAGTATCTCCAGACACAAAAGAACAGCTGAGTAGCTTTCATATCTTCCTTTTGTCTTTTATCATTGTCTGGTCTCTCTTGGATAGCATTCCCATCTCTTCTCTAATCTTGTAGCTAAAGAAACCCTTTGCCATTGGAGCCAGAAGGTCCTGGAGGAGAGAATGAGGCTGGTAACTTTGGACAGCTCTGCCTCACTTATTTTCTTTCCACTCAGTATTTTGTATTTTTCCAATTACATGTAAAGATAGTTTTCAACATTCACTTATAAGATTTTGAATTCCAGGTTTTTTTCCTACCTCCTCCCTGCCCCTTTCACCTCCTCAAGATGACAAGCAATCTAACATAGCTCTGCCTCACTTAAATCCAATTCACTTACAAGTCATGGTCTCACCTTCCTGACGTCATGGTCCTCTTTGAGAGCAAAGGATGAACAGCACACCAAAACCTTTTGTGTTCTTCTCTCCCTTTGTCATCATTCTGTTCTTTAGGAGTCAAGAAGACAGAGTCAATCTTTTGCATTTATCCTCAGTCTCCTGCTTTTTTGTTTTCAATCTACTCTAGGTACACAAGCCAGGGTGCTGGGATGGGAGGAAGAATGCTGAAAGAGACCGCCAGATCAAGACCCTTTCCCTCCCTGCCCACACTAGCATATTTTTTGCAACCACAGCACCAGTTCTAAGGGAGTGAGTGCATCATGGGAATGGATGGAGTGCAACAAAAGATGTTGTTAAGCTTGTTCCCAGCCTAAAACCTCCCTTTCTGTAATAAGCCTTTCACAGCCTGGCTTGGCACTAGCACCTCCTCTCTGACTTTACCTCCAATTATCCTGGATTTCTCTTGTATCTAGGTCATTATTGTATGTTTTCTTCTCTCCCTAGAATGTGAGCTCCCTGAAGGCAGAGGCCATGTTTTTTATATTCTTTGGCTCACCAGAGCTTAGTACAGTGGCTGGCATGGAATAAACATTTAGCACATGCTTGTTGACTTGGATCGACATGGAGGATACAGACCCTGAAAAGTAGATGAGGGGAAAGGAAATGAAAAACTCTCTGCCAGGTTGGGACTGAGCTGGAGATTTTCACCCAAAGGAGTTGAACAGGATAATGAAAAAAAAAGATTGAAGAATGGAAAAAAAAATAAAAGCAATAATTGAGAGAAGAGGAGGGCTTGCAGCTGGACCAAGGAACTCCTTTGGCACCACAGGGAAAAAAAGTGAGAAACGCAAAAAAATCTGTGGGTGAGACTGTGGGTCAACTCTTAAGGCAGTAATTCTAAAAGATTATTAATGATAGCTGGCCCTTCCCAAAAGTTTGCAGCAAAAAGGCCTATTAATGAATCAGTAGGCATTTATGATGCTAGGAACTAGCACATATATAACTATATATAAATTGTGTATAAAATATCCATAAAATGAATATAACCTAAAAGGTATTTTTTTGGCAAAGATACTGAAATGGTTTGTCATTTTCTTCTCTAGCTCATTTTACAGATGAGGAAACTGAGACAGTGTTAAGTGACTTGCCCGGAGTCATACAGCTAGGAAGTATCTGAGACCACATTTGAACTGTTTCCTGACTCCGTGCCTGACCCTCTGTGCACTGTGCCACCTTATACCTATAACATACTTGCCAGAGAGCCAGCTAGTGTATGCATACACACACATATCTATATATTATACATACCTGTATGCATATAATACACATATGTATGTAATTAATATATACATGTGTTATATTTTTCTATATCCCACGTATTGAACCCAAGCCTAGTGCGTAAGTCTAAAGTGTGATGGAACACTCCAGTTACATGTACAGCCAGGTGACACAGTGGGTAGATTACCAGGCCTGGAGTCAGGAATTCCTGAGTTCAGAGTTGGCCTCAGATAATTACTAGCTGTGTGACACTGGACAAGTCACATAACCTCTGTTTGCCTCAGTTTTTTCATCTATAAAGTGGGAATTAATAACAATACCTACCTCCTAGGATTGTTACAAGGATAAAATGAAATAATATGTATAAAGTACTTAGTACAGTGACTGGCACATAGTGGATGCCATGTAAGTGTTAGCTGTTATTAAGTCATTTAACTTTTCTCAGCCTCAGTTTCCCCATATTTAAAATGAGGACAGCAATAGTATCTATCTTATAGAGTAATTAGGATGATCAAATGAGATAATACATGTAAAGTAAATCTCAAGATACTACATAAATGTCTTTTTTAAAGCAATCTTAACAACTCCAACTCTTTTTCCTCATCTGAATAATGTCTATCATCAGAATTTCATTTTGGGGAACTTCTCATCTCTCTTGGCTTGATTTCACTCATAGAACTTTAGGCCATGCAATCCTTCATATCCTTATGTTTATCTTTTAGCATTTTTCCTTCATTTTCCCTAGTTCTGCCTCCTGGAATTAGAAGAACAAGGAGATGTAAAGGTCCCTCGTATACTTATATCTCACCTCAGATTTGTAAACTACTGAACCTTCTCCACAGGTGTGCTCCCCTCTGTCCCCCTACCACCATCTTCTGCTTCCTCTATTTCCTCACATGAACATGTCTCCTTGATATTCAATGCCATCCTACAGTCCTTTATACCTATTGTGTTCCTTTTGAACAAAGTATATTCTTCCATAGTCATTTGAGTGTGGGGCCTGGAGTCAGGAAGACATCTTCCTGAGTTCAACTATGACTTCAGACACGAGCTAGGTGACCTTACCTTTGGTTGCATCAGTTTCCTCATCAGCAAAATGAGCTGGAGAAGGAAATGGCAAACCACTACAGTATCTGTGCCCTGATGGGGTCATGAAGAACCAGAAACAACAAAAACAAGTAACAGATAAAATGTACCTCCCCAGTGACTTCTATTTCTTTTCCCTGGCATTCAAGGCTCTCCTACAATCTCCAGTCACCTTATTTTTCTAGCCTTGCCTTATGTTGATCTCCCAGTAGATACTCTGTACTACAGCCAAATCGTACTCTCTTCTCTAAACCTCAACTGTCTCTGCTTTTTCTAGAGCTCAATGAACCATGAACTCCCTTCAAATCAATCCCCAAATCCCTTTTGCTTACACTGTTCTTAGGTCTAGAAAATCATCCTGCTCCCTCTTCTCCTATTTGGTTTCTCTCCACCCTTTCAGGTTCAACACAATTACCACCTACTCTACAAAACCATTCATGACTTCCCTGAACCTTCCAATTGGTAGGGTTTTCCTCTGACCCCACCTACCATTTTATTTATACTTATCATGTAATACAGGGTATCATGGTCACCAATGTTTAATTTTTGTCCTTCCCATAGACTATAAACTGCATGAAGTCAAAGATGGTGTCTTCCTTAAACTTTGTGAGTCATGTAATAAAGATTTCTTCAACTAAAACAATCAATCAACACTAAGTGCTTACTATGTGCCAGGCACTGTGCTAAGGGTTGGGGAAACAAAGAGGGGCAAAAGATGGTCCCTGCCCTCAAGGAGCTCACAATCTAATGAAGGAGATGACATGCAAATAGATACAAACAAGCTACATACAAGATAAATAGAAAATAATCAAGAGAGGGAAAATACTAGAATTAAGAGAGGTTAAGAAAGATTTCCTGTAAAAGATGGGGGTTTAATTGAGACTTAAAGGAAACCAGAGAATAAAGTCTTTGAGTCACTACATGAAATACCTCAAAACTTTCTCAAAGTTGTTCACTTTAGAACTAATTAATAAGCAGGAAATTGAAGGGTTTCCGTGGGGGTTGATAAGTGCATGATCATCTCCTTGTGGATGGAAACCACATTGTCTTCTACTTCTGTAGCCCCATAGTGTCTGATCAATTACCAATCACTTATTAATCACCTTCTATTGGCTGTGTACTGTCCTAGACACGTGGGGATAAAAATATGAGAGGGAGGCAGTGTTTGGCACTGGAAGGTAAATTCTAATAGAAAGCTCAGTACAGGTAGCTGCCCACTTAAGCACTTGTAGTCCCTAGTAATGTGTAACAGGACCAGACACCCATTTCCCTCTTCATTTATTTCTTCTATGGCAGACAAGCAAAGTTCACAACCATTTCAAAGCATAATGTTACCTCAAATAGAAATGATTCATTTAACAAATGATTCATAGAAAAATGGAATTTTGGTCCGGGAGACAAGTTCTGCCACTGACCTTGGGCCCATTGCTTAACCTCTCACTGTGCTGGACTACCCTCTAAGGCTGCCAATCAGACTAGTCACAGGTCTGCATCTGGGGAGGAAATTTCCAAAATGGGAGTTATCCTATGCTGATGAAATCGAAGGCCTAGGTCAAAAGTACTATTAAAGGATTCACAATCTAGGGGGAAAATACTATTCAGTTCAATTGTTCAATCAACATTTATTATGCACCTTCTATGTGCCACATATGTAATAGGATTTGTGAAAGCTTCTTCTTTTCTTGCTAGATGTTGGGAAAGGAAAGATGGAAGGTGAGACCTAGCCCCTTACCCGAGGAAATCTACAGTAGAAATACACACAGACAACTAATTGTCCTGTAGAGGCACAAAAGCCCAGTGAATAACCACAAGAGACTGCAGCCCAGAGGAAGAACAGCTCTCTCTCAGTCATTATGGACAGGAGTCGCCTGTATCAGCCTCCATGCTCAAGTCAAGTCAAATGTCAGCCTCAAAGCCCTGGCATTTAATCACCTAAAAGATACTATTATCACATAAAGAGAGAAATGTCCACAACATGAACACCATAACTCTGTGGTAATGGAAAGCACATTTTGAAAGCATTTCAGTAGGTCATTGGTTTATTTCCAAGAAAGGCCTTGTGCAGCCGGCTTGGCATCTCTTAAAAAGAAGATGATAGATTGAATATAAAAAATGTACACAAGCTCTAGATCAAACATAAAGGCAAACAAGTCACACTCTTTGAACAGCAACAGACCAGAAAATGGATTCTTATGAACAACCCTGAAGGCAGGTGAGAGTAAAAGTCTGAACATTAACTAAACCAAAAAAAATCTGCCCTTCAAACCATCTCCTCCCTTCCAAGCCTAATCCAGTCACCCATGTTTTGTGTTTGTGTATCCTCTCCTTCCCTACCCTTCCATATTGTCTACATCCAAGCTTTTCAGTCCTTGAGGATGGTGATAGCCAAAGCTGATATTGTCTTTTAAAGTTTTCAAAACATTTTGCATATATGATCTCATTAGATCTGACAACAATCCCATGAGATAGATACTGTGAGCCGGAAAAAGATTAAGTGACTTGACCAGGGTCACTCATCTAGTAAGTGCCTTGGGAAATTTAAACTCAAGTCTTCCTGCCTCCAAGTCTAGGAACATTCTATTCAGGCTGCTCTGAGGCTCCACAGTGCTCAGAATGCAGTCAGAAAGACCTTCCTTCAAAGACACTTAACTGTGTGACCTTGGACAACTGGTTTAACCACTGTCTGCCTCGGTTTCCCCACCTATAAAGTGGATATAATAGCACCTACCTCCTAGGGTTATTATGAGAGTCAAATAAGATAATATTTGTAAAACGCTTAGTACAGTGCCTAAAATATAGTAAGTGCTGTTTAATTGCTTGTTTCCTCCCATCCACAAAACAATAAATCTAGCCCTGGTTTGCAGTGCTTGCCAATTTCTGAGTTGTAAGTGCCTACATTGGAAATTTAACCATTATCTCTCCTGAACTAGCTTCAGCACACCCCAGACAGGGATCATATTTCATCCAAACTTTTCATTCCCTGGAAACAGATTTTCTGTGGTTCTCAATAAATATATGTTGGTGATAATTTATCTTTAGTTCAAAGATGCAGCAAAGTTCCAAAATGCCCCTCACTAGAATCTTAGCCACCAAGGGATGAAAATTATTTTAGCCATAACAGTTCATGAAACATCCAAGTAGGGTGAGCTACTAAGGAGGCACCTCCTTCTGTGATATGCACTGGTAATTGGAGTATTCATCCCAAAGAACACATGAACCTTCCAAAATACGTATAAAAATCACAAAATGAGCAGAAGCAAGAGAACGGTATGCAGTAACAGCAATATAATTTTAAGAACAAATCTGAGCAGCTAAGTCATTTTGACTATTATAAATACTCAAGTTAACTACAAAGGCTATCTGAAGGAAGATACTATCTACATCTAGAGAAAGAACTGATAAAGAGAAAATGTATAAAATGATTTTGCATATATATATGCACATTTACTTATATATACATAATATACATACATATGTGTGTGTATATATATATACATATACATATATATATATATGCTTGTGTCTAATAGTAGCCAATCTCAAAGGCAGGGAGAGGGAAGGAAAAAGTGAAGAAAAGAGATTTACATGATAAATTTATTACATATTTAAATGGAATAGTAAGCTATACATAATAGATTTGTAATTTCACATGTAATCATCAATTTTTTCTCTACTATGTTATAGAAATGCGTGTTGTATTTCATAAATTTAAAATGAAATAATTATTTTTTAAAATGCATATAAAAGTCAAATGAGGTCCTGAGTTGGTATTGATTTCCCAAACTCCTACAGTTGTTAAAGTTCTTAAAATTTTAGATTCAGAGGAAAGGACGTTCAGAAGTCTCATGTCTACCTTTCTGCCCCTATTTTTACATGACTTTTTTCAAATTATTGTATGTCCTCCCCTTCCACATCTCCATGGTTGAAAATGACCAGGGTGGCCTGAGACAAGAGGCCAAAATTGGGAAACTTCGCCTCTAAAATGCCCTTCTCTCCTTCACTCCAGAAGTAAATGGAACTCAGACTGAAATAGCAATTGAACCTCAAAGCCAGGAGAGTGGGAAAGTGAAAAAGAAAAGTAACAGAGAAGAATGATAAGCATGACATCAGATATGGAGGATTCGCTGTTAAAAGACAAGAACGTGTAGCCTCCTACTTGGGTATGTTTGATTTAAGGTCTCTCTGTAGACCGCAGGGGGAAGAGGGAGGAGTCCTTGCAGATTCAAGAGCTCTGTAGACCAGGACCTGACATAGCTGGTTCCCCTGCCTGCAGAAGGGTCCTGGTGTGGGAGACTGCCCAAGTCAATCACATCTTAAGCAAACCAGGTCTTTGAGGAGGACAATGATCTGAAGGAGAATACCCAGCTGGAAAACTAGTGGCAGAAAACTTGTACTCTCACCCCCATATCCAATCTGTTGCCAAAATTCAACATTTTCACCTTTGCAACATCTCTTGAATGAGTCCCCTTCCCTTCTCTGCCACCACCACCTCTAGTACAGGCTCTCATCACCTCATGTGTGGGCTGGTGCAATAACCCACTGGTAGATTTTCCAGCCTCACCCATCCTCCATTCATCTACTAAAGAGATTTTCCTAAAGCCCCTGCATGATCACGTCTCCACCCTACTCCATAAACTCCTGTGGCTCCCTATTGCCTCCAGGAACAAATACACAACGCTCTATATGCCATTCAAAGCCCTACCTTTCCAGTCTTTCTACTCCTTGCTCTCCAATATGTACTCCAGCCCAGTGACACTGGCCTCCTGGACATCCCACAAACAAAACACTCCATCTCCCAGTTCTGGACATTCTCTCTGGCTGTCCCCATTATCTGGAATGCTCTCCCTCCTCCACTTGGGGTACTGACCTCCCTGACTTCCTTTAAGCCCCATCTTGAATCCTATCTTTTACTGGAAACCTTTACCAACCTCTCTGAATTCCAGTGCCTTCCCTCTGCTAATTATTTCCAACTTATCCTGTATATAGCTTGCTTGGTACATATTTGTCTGCACATTGCCTCCCCATTAGATCATAAGCTCCTTGAAGGGAGGAACTGTCTTTTGTCTCTTTTGTATCCCCAGTACTTGGCACAGTGCCTGGCATATAATAGGTGCTTAGTAAATGTTCATTGATTATTATTGATTGGTTTGGTATTTTCCTTGAAAGTACAGTCTGAAGGCACTAAAAACAGGGAAGAGAAGAAAGAGAGGGAAGAAAAGATTTAAATTCTAAATTAAAGCATCCACCTTGCCCTCACATTCATAAGTCTGTGTCTAGGAGGCTCAACCAGTTGGAATTTTAAAAATACCAGAATCAGTACAGCAAAATAAACGCTGTCCCCTTCAAAGTTTTCACTTTAAGAGGCTTTGTGGGTAGCCCAAGGATATAGTCCTGGGGTTATTTGGATCTCCTCCTTGAAGACTGACTTCTGAGACCATTCACAAGGTATGCTGGAAAGGTCTCACGATTTCACAGTCACACCTTGTATGGCACATTCTTAATTTTATGTCATTGACTGGAGATCTATTATGGCTCCCACAGTGAATCCCAAAGGTGATCAAGCTGTCATTGCACTAAAGAAATAAATGCTTTGGTTTTAAATAGATATTACCAGCCATACTGTCAGCTCTCTGTTTGGTCCACTGCTACCAAAGAGCGAGATTCCGTCTCCTCGGAGCCACTCTGGGCTTTGATAGGATAAGCCAACTTTGACCTTGTATTGCTGAGTTCCAGACCTCCATCTAGACTTCCTCAAATTTCCTACCTTGACACTAGGGTGTATCTCCTTCCCTCCCCTAGCTGCTCTACCCCCTCCCCACCAGCTTTACATACAGGCACACCTTGTTTTATTGTGTTTTGGTTAGTTATGCTTCACAGATAATTTTTTTTTTTTTTACAAATTGAATGTTTGTGGCAACTCTGCTTCTAACAAATCTTTTGGTGCCATTTTTCCAACAAAATGTGCTCACATTGGGTAGCTATGTGACATTTTGGTAATTCTTCCAATATTTCAAACATGATTATATCTGCTATGGTGATCTGTGATCACTGATGTTACTGTAATTGTTTTAGAGCACCATGAACCACACCTATATAAGCAGGTTAACAGAATCAATGAACATCTATGTTCTAACTGCTCTGTCAACCAGGTGGGGCTTACCGTCTCCCATCTCTGTCCCTCCTCCACCTCCCCATTCCCGAAGACACAATATTGAAATTAGGCCAGTTAGTAACCCTACAATGCCACTAGGTGTTCAAATGAAAGGAAGAGACAATCAATGCAACGAACTTCACCATTTTCTTATTCTAAGAAATTGCCTCAGCTACCCCAACCTTCAGCAAACACCCCCCTGCTTAGTCAGCAGCCATCAACATCGAGGCAAGACCCTACACTAGCAAAAAGACTAGGACCTGCTGAAGACCCAGATGAGAGTGAACAATTTTTAGCAATAAAGTATTTCTTAATCAAGGTATGTACTTTTTAAAGACACAGTATTATTGTACACTTAATAGACTACAGTGTAATGTAAACATAACTTTTTTATATACTGGGAAACCAAAAAGTTCTTGTGACTCACTTTACTGTGGTATCTACCTTATTGAGGTGGTCTGGAACTCAACCCTCAATATGTCTGAGGTATGTATACCTCTATTGTCGTCCTCCATTAGAATATAAGCTTCTCAATGTAAACTTGTTTCACTGTATTTGTGATCCCAGGGCTTAACACAGTGTCTAGTAAAAAGTTTTTGTTGTGTTCGTCCTGTCCTTCATTGCTGAAGAAGACCATGCCATCAGAGGAATGATGAAGTGACTTGGACTTGATTTTGTTTTGAGTGAGGGAGGGCTATGCAAGGTCACCAGCCTCACTTTCTCCTCCTGAGTCATCTGGATCCAGTGACCAGATAGATATTCATCAGGATGACTGGAGATGACCCAGGATACACTGGGAGAGTTTGGCCTCTTTAGGCCAAGGTCCATGCATGTACTCACTTAGGGTAAGGTAAGTCCTTAATAAATGGTTTTTCTTTCTATCTTTAAACAGCTATAAAAATATCAACCTATCTTCAGAAACTTTATTCCCAAAAACTTGGCCCAATGAAAACTGTAATCATCATTTGAGGACTCCACTTCTTGTAAAATGTATAGCCCTCTCACAGTTTTGATGAAGTTCAAGGACTTTAGGGGAAAGTCTTAGCTCTGCTCCTTAACTTACCTTGACTAAGTGACTTAGTTTCTCTGAGGCTCAGTTTCCTTTTCTATAAAATGAGAGAGTTGAACTAAATACCCTCAGGATCCATTTCAGCTCCAAAGCTGAATAATAGCATCATCTCTGACTCCAAAGTCCAAACATTTGCCATTAGTTGAACTCTCACTTCTAATGTGGTCCTGAAATAAAATAGGAGAGAGAAGGAAAGGAAATTCTGAGGATGAGATTTCCTTATAACTGAATTCCTGCTCAGCTATATTTCTACTTAAATTCTGGCTCTAAGACTGCTTAATGTCTCTGGCACCCTGGCACAAACCAGGCCGTTAGCAGATTCCTTCATTTCAGAGAGCAGAAAACAAAGCCCCCTCAATTGGGTTACAGTTCATTTCTGCCATTATGCAATAGTCATTGCCTTTCCAGAATTGGATATGCTAGCTCTTGTCCTCAGACTTGGGGTTAAGTAATGTTTCATTCCATCCATTAGCTCAGGTCTCTATGGATTCTTGGCCTGACAGATTGTATCAGACCTCTCTAATTGGTCATTAGCTTTAGAAATCCACCATTAAAAGCTGTTTACCATATCAACTCTTGCTCTCCCTTAACTAAATTTCTCTGTAATGACTTCCAGGGGCAGGAAGGACTTTTTTCATTGTTAAAAAGTGTTTTGGCAATACATCTTATGGGATATTATTTATGTAACCAGCTGATGAGGTCAGTTCTTTATATTTACAATTTTTTTGTATTCTTTATATTTTCAAAAAACATCACAACCCCTTGAACAAGTTATTTCTCAGGCTGATTTCATGAAATGAGTGAACATGGTCCCCATTTTATAAATCTAGTTAGTGGATGAGTGGTTTCAAGCCAGAAGTACACCTTTCCCTTCTTCATATGCTTTTCCTTCTCCCTAACTTCCAGGAGCTAGATGGCACAGTATATAGAGTGCTGGGTCTGGAATCAGGAAGACCTTAGTTCAAATTCAACCTCAGACAAACACTTACTATGTGACCCTGGGCAAGTCACTTAACCCTGTTTAATTCTGTTCCTCATTGACAAGGAAATGGAAACCACTCCAGTACCTTTACCAAAAAAAATCCCAAAATGGGGTCATAAGGAGGCAGATACAGCTGCAACAATTCAACAACACAAAACCTCCAGGTACACTTCTCTTTTAAACCAGTCCTTAAAGTCAATCCTGGATGCTCCTCATTACTTATTGTCTTTTTTTTTCAGGTCTGGTTTAAGAATAAAAACAAATAAAAATACACTTTCTAGAATAAGTGAGGTCTCAGACAACCTACAATATTGGGACAAGTCCACTAACTTCTCAGAATCCTGAATTTTCTCATCTATTAAATGAAGGAGTTAGATTAGATGATGTCTAAGATCCTTCCAGCACCAAATCTAATATCCTTTTATCCTATTATCTCATTCATCTCAATTGATCAATCACGTAATTTATTGTGTGCCCACTATGGACATTAATGTATCAGTAGCTGTACTACACACACACACACACGCACGCACGCACGCACGCACATACGCATACACGCATGCACATACACACACACGCATGCACACACACACACACACGCACGCACATACGCACACACGCATGCACACACTGACCGTACTACACCTGCACTGAGTGCTGGTGAAACTTCCACCTAACCTTTACCCCATCTTGATCTTGTTTTGCAGAGGATTCCCATGACTCTGGAAAAGAGAGTGAGCCTGACAATTTTGTGAAACTTTGCCTCACTTAAATCTAATTCATTCGGCAGTCAAGATGTCTCCCCATGATGTCACTGGTCCTCTTTTAAAAGGAAGGACAAACAGCAGTAATTTCATTGTTTACCCTCTTCTCAAAACCCTCTAGAGAAGAGTGAGCCCCTCTGGTCACCCATTCCATCAACTAATCATCTTTACAAGTCTATGGCATATTATGCTAATTATCCCTTTGCTTGGAAAGAACAGACTCCAAGGATCCTGACTCAGATACTCATTCTGAGGTTCTCGGGCAAGTTATTTAAACTGCCAGGCCTCTGTTTCCCATATGCAAAACAAGAAGACTAAATGACCTCTGAGGGGCCTTCCAGCTCTAGGGTCTTGACCCTTAGTGGTAGGAAACACATCTTTTACTTCTTTCATCTACCTCCCCACAGCCCCACGAATCCTCTCATTTGTGGTAATTCAGCAAATCTATTAATTGACTGAGAGAAACAGGACTCCTAAAAACTCAATACTTACCATACCAATGTTGATATTTATACTCCTGAAGGCTTGCAAAACACTTCCTATTGGTTATTCCATTGGTGCCTCACATCAGCCATATGAGACAAATACTACAGATGTTTTTAATTTCCATTTTACAAATGAGGAGACTGAGGCTCAGAAAATAACTTGCCCAAAGTCACACAGCCAAGTGTCATTTAGTGCAACTCTATCACTTTGTAGAAAAGGAAACTGAGCCTTCGAGTAACTGAAGTCACTTAACCAAGGTAAAGTCCCCTGAAGTCCTTGAACCTCACCAAAGCTGTGGGGGGCAATACATCTCACAAATCCAGGTCCTCTAAACCTAGACCACACAGGGACTAAGTAATAACTGCTTTTGTAGGTGTTTCAGAAGTGTGAATTGTCTGGAATCCATAATATGAATAATGTATGTATACATATGTATACATATATGTATGCATGCATGTATGTGTAAAATGTTGTGTGTATTTGTATATATACAGTGTGTGTGTAGAGAGAGAGAAAGAGAAAATGTGTGTGTGCATATATATATATATATAGTGTGTATATATAAAGTGTGTGTGTGCATATATATATATAGTAGGTGTGTGTATGTATATATGTGTGTGTGTGAGCATGTGTGTGTATATTTGCTGCTGTTGTTCAGCCTTTCAGTAGCATCCAGCTCTTTGTGACCCTATTTGAGTTTTCTTGGCACAGATACCCTAGGGGTTTACCATTTCCTTCTCCAGCTCATTTTACAGATAAGGAAACTGAGGCAAACAGTTAAATGACTTGCCCAGAGTCACACAGCAAATAAGTGATTGAGGTCAAATTAAAATTGGGAAGATAATTCCTGACTTCAAGTCCAGAATTTTCTCCACTGTGCCACTCAGCTACAGATACACAGGTGTGCATGTGTGTGTACATGTGAGAGAGGGAAAGATTAGATTTAGATATATGTATTATATATGTATATGTACATGCATATGTGAATGTATATTGTTTGTGTGTATATGCATGTATATGTGTATATGTATTATTATATGATGCATGTGTGCCTGGCTCTGCTTCTTTCCATCCTGTCTCCTATCATCATCATCCCCCATGACAAACTCACTCTGAGCTCAGGATTCCCCAACCCCCTCATTTTCAATGCCTTTCACATCCATGGCGGTTGAAGGAATCCAAAGCAGAGTCCATCTCCAGCCTTTGGCATGACTCAGAGTAAGAGCTCCTCTATCTCTTACCCATCTTTGTTTCTTGAGAGTGGGGTGACAGCAGAATAACTCCCAAGTCTTCCTCAGCTTCTCACCCTGCCAAACCCCAATGTTATTACCTTTTAGTTAATTCTACTTCAAGTACATGGAGCAGCTAGGTGGTGCAGTGGATAGAGCACCAGTGCAGGAGTCAGGAGGACCTGAGTTCAAATCTCACCTCAGACATTTGACACTTACTAACTGTGTGACCTTGGGCAAGTCACTTAACCCCAATTGCCTCATCCTGGGTCATCTCCAGTCATCCTGATGAGTATCAGGTCACTAGATTCAGATGACTCCGGAGGAGAAGTGAGGCTGCTGACCTGCACAGCCCTCCTCACTCAAAACAAAGTCAACTGCAAGCCATGTCATTATTTTTCTGACAGCATGGTCTTCTTTGACACTGAAGGACGAACACACACCTCAGGTGCATTGTGCTAAGGGGCTTCCCTCTAGATCTCCTTGGGCATTTAATTGTCTCCCCTGCCTGTGTGTGGGTTGCAACATTATGAAGCATTAAGACATCCAACTGATAGCACTTCAGTGTGTCTGTATATAAACTACACTCTGTCTTCTACTCAGAAGATGCCAGAGACAAAGCTCTTCCATTTCCCAGTTCATTTCTACCTCATCACTATCCCAACTCTTAGAATTTGTTTCTGTTGATGGTGAGTTTTTTTCTATAGTAGCTTTGTCTTACCTGATATTACATTTTTTTCTGATAAGAGGACCTTCCTTTCAAATTGCCAGAAAAGTCCAATAAGAGTCAATATTAATTTCCAATAATATATCTCAAGGTAGAATACTTGAGGAAAATTGAAAACATGGCATTAACCTATGGAGGATAACCAGCTCCAATCCATAGATGGGGATGCATGAAAGGCAAGTGCATGAAAGCCAAAAGAAATGGCTTCTAGGAAACATCAATTGTCCCAGAAAGTTCAAGGTCACATGGTGAAAAATCGTACATTATTTTACTAGAGCAAAATAATCAGCTGAACTAGTAAAAAATGAACTGGACTTTTCCCAAAGCATAGTCTCTTACCCCAATTAAGGAAATTTTTATCCAAGTAAAGATCCTATAGTTCTGTGTCTAGAGCCGACATTTCCTGCTTTCAATTCTGCTAACGTGAAAAACAAGTGGACTGAATATGTATCAGCCCCTGTCATTTCTTCTAGCATCATCTTTTATTTTCGCTCTCTCTCTTTAAGCATTTTCAGATTTAAAATAAGGGCAATTTATAAGAAGTTGGAAACCCTTCTCTGTTTGCTCCACATGTTCCAATCAAGGCACTTACATATTTGCTAGACGTGGAAGCTCAATGTCCTAACACAAACCATATGACTTGAAGAAATCAAACACTAACACGGAATTAGCAACAGATGATCATTGGGCATTCCCAGAGTTCCCTAATTTGAACATCAATGTATCCTGCCTAGTAACTGTTCATGAGAGAATTGTGAGGCTTTTGCGGATTTTTTCTTTTTCAAAATCTAATGAATTAAAAGGGAGAAATCTATCACTTATAATTAATCATAAAATTCTCCTTTGCAATCCTCTCCTCCCTTCCTTCATACTGAGAAAAGCATTCCCTTTTTCTTTTCTTTTTTCTTTCCTCTCTTTTTCTTCATTTCTTTTCTTCTTTTCTCTTTTTCTTTTCTTTCTTCCTTTCTCCCTTTTTTCTTTCTCTTTCTTTCTCCTCTCTTTTTTCTTTCTCTGTTTCTTCCTTCCTTCTTTACTCTCTCCTTCTCTTTATTTTTCCTTCCTTCTTTTCTTTTCCTCTCTTTCTTTTTTTTCTGCTTTCTTTCTCTTTGGTCTTTCCCTTTTTTCTTTCTTTCTTCTGTCCTGCCTTTCTTTTTTCCTTTCTTCTTTTTTCCTTCCCTTCCTTCCTTTCTCATTTTCTTCCATCTCCTTAGCTCACTAAAACTGGAAGTAAAACAATCACTCCATCACTCCATTCTCAATGCTGATTGGTACAGAAACCTTAACCTGCCCCATTTCTGACCTGGGCCAGTTTGCTCCTCTTAGGTATCCTGGTGGCCTCTCCTCTTATGGAGTGGCTAGGGAGTCCATACTGGGGCCAGAGAGTGCAGACACTAATTGGCTTTTACTGTTGATGCATCTCAGAACTTCCAAGCTCCAGGGATGCACCCAAGAAGACCGTAGTCCAGCAGCAAGGACCACAGATATGCATCGCCATACCCAGCCGGTCCTTTCTGAAAAGAAGGGTAATTAACAAGAGATAGCAAATAACTAAGAAATTTGAGAGATTTGATGAAGTGGGCTGTAATCAGGTCCAAAAAGGGATAACTGTGAATTTTTTTTCACTCTATAAGGATTAAAACATAGAAACCACACATAGAATGCTCCAGGAGAAGGAAAACAACATCAAGTACAAATGACTTTAGTTTCCTGTACATCCTTCTTAGAGTGAATTTATTTTTATGATTTATAAGGTGAAAATAAGAAAAACATAACCCTGGAGTCAGAGGTTCTCAGTACAAATCTTACTTCTGATACTTCCTGGAGGAGCTTGAAAAAATCATTTAACCTTGATACATGTGAATTTTTTCATCTGTAAAAGGAGGGGCTTGACTTAGATGACCCTTCCAGCCCTACATGTATGATACTAAGAGCCAATGATTCACCTACTGCTACTTACTGGCAGTGTGGTCTGGACCAGAGCTAGAAGATGCCATTTTTTCACCTGGAGCAAAATGAGCAAGAGGTGAAGTTCATCTTAGATGTGGTCACCTAGAGAAGAGTAGAGAGGGCTATATGGATGTGGCTGCCAGGGGAAGGAAAAATGCTCCCAGGATAGTGCTAACAGTACCTTCTAGATTTTGGTGTCCTTTATAGAGCAAGTTGGGACAACTATGTATCTCAGTGGATGGAGCACTGGTCCTGGAGTCAAGAAGCCTCATCTTCCTGAGTTCAAATCTGGCTTTGTGACCCTGACCCTTTTTGCCTCAGTTTCATCATCTGTTAAATGGGAAGGAAATGGCAAATCACTCCAGCATCTTTGCCAGGGAAACCTCAAATGGGGTCACAGTCAGACTTAACTGAACAACAGCAAAAGTCTCCATTAGTGTTTGTTTTCTAACGGAGTACTTTTTTTTTCACATCACCATATTTTCAACATGGTTAGATTCTTCTGTTCTGTAGCTATGGAGAACTTCTGAAGTTCTGAAAAAATGTTCTTGGACCAGACAAATAATTGTGTAGATTTCAACCAGGGGAGAATCCTTACTGATTCAATTCAAGAATGTGCTAGAGGCAACTCAAATGGACCAGAGAGAGACCATTGTTAAATTTTCAGCATGAGCATCTACACTTCAGAAACTCATAATGTTATAAACCAGGTCTCGGCTTAATGTTTTGTTGATTGTCTAGACCAAAGAAAATGATGGAGTAAATGTTAATAATAAAAAATTAAACTTTAATGTATGTTGTTCTATTATATGTTAATATGTTTTTATATATATATTATATATATATGTATGTATGTATATTCCCCCCCACTCACCTCATCCCCAGAGGTCCAGTTGTTAAATCAGCACAGCCCTAGATTACTAGACCCAGGCTTGGAAGTACCTATAAGAACTTGTATTTTGTTGGCATTATTTTCAAGAACTCAGAGCTACCTCCATGTCAGGAGGAAGCATCAGAGAAGACCTCTAATGAATGTCAAAGCTGTAGGGAAATTTTACTAACAGAACTGTTCTTAATCCAAGCAAGGAGCCCTTTTCCCCTTTACAGTGGGATGATCTTCTATCATGTTCACTTTGGCCCAGGTTTCAGAAATAACAAAGATCAAATAAACTCTAAGAAGTCTGAGAGAAGATCCAAGAAAAACAGGTTATTCTTAGTGCTGTATATGTTTTAATTTCCTTGTCCCTAAAGTTGGGTTCTCTTTTATCTCCAGTAAATAAATTTGAACAAGATCACATGTAAATGACCAGATCCTGTTAGTATGAGTTTTACAGATGGTTTCTCCAGTCATAAGTTCTCTGTTTATGATCCAAAATTGCTATCCCTGAACAACATCAAATTTCATTTCTAAAATCTCCTGGGCTAAGTAATAGAGTAAACGAAACTAATAATATTAACATATATTCAATCATGTTCTTAAGGAATCTCTAGCCCCTGTCTCCTGAGATGAATTACATAAAGGCAGATGGGCTAGTCAATGTGTCTTTTTTCATCACTGGAAATACTAATAAGCTGAACTAATTATCAAGGGATGACCTTTAATGAAAAGTAGGTGAAATAAATCATTACTATTTTTTCAAAGCTTGGTCACATTGCCCCCACTTGTTGCCATATCCATTCCTAGAAACAGCGTTGTAGAATGCATAACCATAGATGGAAATGATGAGACCTTTGGGGAAAAAGCAGCCACTCCATTTCAGAATGACTATTCCATCTCAGCTAAGGAAGAAAAAAACTGGGCATAGACTGATATGTACCCAATATTTTAGAAAAGTAAGTATTAATAAAAAGCCAAGAAAGGATAAGGAGAATCCCATGGCCTGAAATTTTTTCATAAAAACCCAATATGAATGGAATATACTAAAAATACACTCATCTTACTGATGAGTTTGCAGCCTATCAGGTTATCCTCAATCTGGTTTTAGTCTGTCTACACAGACAGTTGGCCAAGGTGGGACCACTGTACTTTCTGATGTTTCTCAGTTGTGTCTGATTCTTCATGATCCTTGGACCACACTGTCCATAGAGTTTTCTTGGCAAAGAAACTGGAGTGGCTTACCATTTCTTTCTCCAGTAAATTAAAGCAAACAGAGGTGAAATGACTTACTACAATTAGTAAATGCCTGAGGTTAGATTTGAGTTCATGTCTTCTTGACTCCAGGCCTGTCACTCTGTTCACTAAGCCATCTATCTGTCTCCTAAATTCTGAAGACACAAACATAAATGATTCTGTAAGAAATTAATCAATCAATCAATCTCCCAACAAACAGGAAGTACCTACTATGTGTCTGGCACTGTATTAAGTGCTGGGGATATACAAAAATGGTGGAAAAGTCCCTACTATGAAAGATCTTGCATTTTCTTGGGGAACACAACACACACACACACACACACACACACACACATATATTGTTCTCATCCACCCATTCTACCAGGAAAAGTCTTCACATGGTTTGGATAGATATCTCTCATCTTACTAATGGGCTTGAGGCCCATCAAGTTGCCCTCAATCTGGTTTAGTCTGTCTACAAAGTTTGCCAAGGCATGGCTGCTATGCAAGCTACAGCTTGTTGGAGCCACAGGTGAGAGTTGAGTGACAGGTGGACACTAAAGGTGAATGAGCAGCCCTGAAAAGGGCTCAGCAAGCCCTCACACCAAAGGTGCTTAGTGCTCTATGGGCACCCCATATACCCCTGCTGGACATGTAGGAGAACCAAAAATGTGTTCAATAGGGTCTAATGTTGCAGAGAGGTTCAGAAAAGGTGGAAATTGAGAAAAGACCATAAGGTTATAGAAGCCCTGTGCAGAGAGCCATTCCAGTTCAGTCATGAGATTAAAAAATATATTGCAAAGGGTTAAGAAATGAGTGAGAGGAGGGGAAGTGGAGTCAACAGGCATGGAGAGCTTCTTCTAGAAATTTGACTATGAAAAGGAGGGGAGATATAGAATGATAGTTTGAGGAGATGGTAAGATCATCTGTTTTGGGGCAGAGTTTTTATATGCTTGCAAATTAATGGCATTACTATATTCCATTCCATCAGTCTTGTCTAAAAAGCAGTGGAGGTGTTTGGCTTCCCTTAAAACTTTGGGTTCAGGTGATCTTAGTATCTACTTTGCTGTTCTTTCCAAACAATGCGAATCAGCTACACTAATCTAGTTTTGGTTGGAGTCATATGAGTCTTTTTAGCTTTTCATGGTGTCGAGAAATCTGAAGAGTGCCCCATGAGGTACTTTAGCCTACATGGTTGCTTCTGATTTGGGGATAGTATGGTCGAAAAAGCACTGGCTTTGGAATCCAACCTTGAACATGTACCATTTATGTGTCCTTGGACTAATCATTTCCTTTAACCAGCATTTCCTCACCAGTAAAATGAGGAAGTTGGACTATATCATCTTTGAGATCTCACCAGACTTTAGATAGAACAGTAGAGAAGGAAAATAAAGACAGCACTGAGCAGTAAAAAGAGCTCTGACTTGGGGGGCAGAGCACTGAACTTGAGTTCAAATTCTGTCTTTGTCTCCTAATAGCTCTGCAACTTTGGTCAAGCTATTCTCTATGCCTCCATTTCTGCATCTGCATAATGAAGGGATTGCATTAGATGACCTTTGAGATCCCTTTCCGTCCTAAAATCTCTCACGATATGATCCTATAAATCATCCTGAAACAGTCTTTCATAGAGACGTGCAAGCCACAGCCTCCTTCTTGCTCATTTATTCTATATTATAGTCAAACTACCTGCAGATAACGGGGTTGTTGTTACTGTTCAGCCGCTTTTTCAGTCATATCTCACTCTTCATGATCCCATTTGGGGTTTTCTTGGCAAAGATACTGGAGTGTTTTGCCATTTCTCTCTCCGGCTCATTTTACAGATAAGGAAACTGAGGCAAGCAAGGTTACATGACTTGCACAAGGTCACACAGCTAGTAAGTGTCTGAGGATAGATTTGAACTCAGGAAGATGAGTCTTCCTGACTCTAGGCTCAGCACTCTCTCCACTGTGGCACCTAGCAGCTTGCAGATAAATTAAACAATGCGTAAAGGCACCGCAGTACACTCTCCACAGAGGGTTATCAATACATACATTGATAAGATCTTACTTTTAAGTAATGCTTATGGTTCAAGATAAGAACATCCTTCTCACCCTAGTTCATTAGCCTCATCCCCTTTGCCAATTTAATTCACAGTAAATGCCATCCCCCAGTTACCATCATAACCATCATCTAAAAGCCCCTAAAGAAAATATAAAATGAAAAGGAAGTGGCGAGACCAAGTGTGCTTGAGATTTATGAACTAATATCAAAGGACTGGCAATGACTCCAGAATTTCTTCCACTAAATTCTTAAATAACTTGAAAATTTTGAAAATTTAGCTCCTTAAGGGATCCATGCTCCCTAGCTGCTTATCTGTCTTCCAGCAAACAGCGCTGATCAGAGCTCCAGGCACCAGGAAGAGACAGGCAGCAGCAGAGCTGGAAATGTCCTCAGTTGTCCTTTCTAGGCCAAATCTCTCTTCTCCAGAGAGGCAGCTTAAATAATGAGTCCCTCTTCCCTGAGGACTCACAGTGCTTAAACACAGGGTATCTTTCCTTCCTGCCTTTAGTAGCTACTTGTCAATTTCCTCCAAACGACTGAAACTTCCAGGTCCTAAAAACAAATTTCCGAATGGAAAATGGAGCTTCATCAAGGTCGGAAAAATAAGACCACAAACACGAGACATCTCCAAAAGAGCTAACAGCTTAATAAATAGGAAGTAAAAATAGGGTAAGTGACAACTCCCAGTCAAAAAGAGATGTGATGGAAACAACTCCTGGCCCTTAATTACAGATGACTGGAATAAGAATGTTACTTTAAGAAGCAGGGGACTGCAGGAATGGTTCCCTCTTAAGAAGTTTTAGAACTACCAGGGACCTTAGAGGTCATCTAATCTGACTCCCCCATTTTACACATGGAAAACTGAGTCCTTGTGAGGTCAAATGGATTGTCCGAGTTCACACAGGTAAAAAGCAAAAAAAACCCTGAAATTTCAATGTAGTTCTTCCTAATATAACTCCAGTACGCTTTCCACTGTACTCAAGATGTTTCTGAAGTGTTTGATTTCAACCATGTATGCATTGGGTTTGGGATATGTTCCATGTTCCAACTCATCACAAAATAGACCATGGTTTGGACACAGTCACTTTTCAGAAAATCATGCTACAAAAGCTGCATTGTTTAACCCAATTGTTCCCTTTGCTTATCCTTAGATGTTGTTATCCACAATAGTCTCAGAGGATCCTTCCAGGATCCTCATCCTAGATTCCTATAACACCATTTGTTTGCTGACCTACAAACCTAGGATAAGCCTAAGAGAGCACCATTGGTGACAGGAGTATTCTTGTTTTGGATGTAGGGAAAGGTTCGCCTCATTATTCTTGGAACTTTATTCTCTCTTGAAGTTGCAACAAGTCTGATTTCCCTCAATGGGATTCTTAGATTCTTTCATCCCCATTATAGAAGGACACTCTTTCCCATAATTCGATGTAAATATAAATATATTTTTGTATTTCAAGGACCTATGATTTCATTGATCTGAATCTCTGTCAATACAGGCCATGATTTATCTACAATGGACAGATAGCATTCAAGTGTTGGATGGACCCAAAGTCATCAGTTACCACAAAGTCAAATGGTAAGGCGCTAACCCAAATCTAGCTGTGTGCCCAACAATAATAGCACAGGATTATTGTGAAGGTCGAATGAGAAAGCACTGAGCAAACCTTAAAGTGATATATAAACAAGGCCTATTATTGCCAACAGAGCTCAAGGTGAAGGCAAAGAAATGAGGCCTAAGTTTCTAATCCTAGGAGAATGAGAAGGGTCCAGGTTTAACCAAGAGTCTGAAACCATTCAGCATGCTCACTCACCTATGTGAAACTGCCCCTGTCTTCTGGCTTCCCCAGCATGAGCTTCAGCTGACAGCCCCCTGTGATGACTGGAGTTGTCCTTAAAGAAAATAACTATCTTTGAGGGTTTTTTTATTAATTTAATTTATTTTCAGTGTTCCACAATCACTACTATATAACTTAGATTTCTTTGTACCTCCCTCCCCCCTACCTTCCACCTCCTTCCCCCAGACTGGATACAATTTTACATAGGTTCTACACATGCTTTTCTATTAAATACATTTTCACCACAGTTGTGTTGCATAGAAGAATTGAAATGAATGGGAGAAATTATATAACAAACCAAAATGTAATACAAAAGAAAATGATCTGCTACATTCTACAAATGAATTCCATAATTCTTTCTCTGAATGTGGAAGGCATTTTGCCTTAAAAGACTATTGGGAATTTTTTAAGTCCTCGTGTTGCAATGAAGTTCTAAGTCTACAGAAAAAACTCTTGCACACTGTGGTTGTTGCTGTGTACAAAGTTCTGCTGGTTCTGCTCCTTTCACTCAGCATCAGTTCATATAAGTCTTTCCAGGCCTCTCTGAAGTCTTCCTGTTCATCATTTCCTATAGCACAATAGTATTCCATTACATTCATATACCATAACTTATTCAGTCATTCCCCAATTGATGGACATTCCCTTGATTTCCAGTTCTTGGCCACTACAAAGAGTGCTGCTATAAATATTTTTGCACATGTGGGGCCCTTTCCCATTTTTATGATTTTTTGGGGATACAATCCTCGAAGATTGCTGTGTAACTTTGGCCAAGTCACTTAACCCTGTTTCCCTTGGTTTCTTGATCTGTAAAATGAAGATAATAACAGTACCTACTTCCCAGAGTTGTTGAGAGGATCACATGAAGTGACGGTTGTAATGTGCTTATGGCAATAGTTGTTACTAAATAAATGTTAGTTATTGTTATTATTAAGTACATGAGAAGTTATTGAATTCTAACACAGAAATACACTTATTCAGAATAACTGAAGACATTAGCCGTGAAGGGGACAGAAGGTCCCAAGGGGCAGAGGGCTTACTATGAAGCCTCAAATTGCAACTCTGAGGGCCCTTGGTTGTTGCACGATAAAAATGGGTATTGACAAAGAACAAGGCCTTGGGCTTTATAAATGAATTGTGTTGGCTGTTCCTACAGATTTTAGGCCCATGTCGCAGAAGCTAGAGTGGTTCAATCAACTTTCTCCGCAAGAAATTTTAAAAGAAATTTGACTGGATATTTTAATAAACAGTAAAGATAACAACAGCATCACCATCTACTATGTGCAAAGCTTTACAGATATTATCTCACACACTTAACATCTGAGTCTCAAAACCCAGTGAGGTAGGTGCTTTTATTATCCTCCTTTTTTACAGATAAGGAAATTGAAACTCAGCTCAGCATGTGTAAGTTACTTGCCTGGAGCTGAAAACTACTAAGTGTCAGAAGCAGGATTTGAACCCTGGTCTTCCTGACTCTAAGTCCAACACTCTTGCCAGTACCCCATGCTGCTTCACTAAAATACACCTTTGAAAGTCCCTGACACTGATCTATTTGTGCATAGGACAAGTCAAAACGTATTCCTCCTGAAATGTCCTTTCTTCTTAACATTCTCTTCATTAGCTACTTTATCAGCCCTCACTCACTTTAATCTCTTTAATCATTAATTTATTATTAAAATCCATCAAATGGAAACTATTTTTCAGTCAATACTAAAGTATAGTGCCATTGGGAATCTTTTGAAACTCTCTTTATTCATCTTTAGAGAAACAGATACAGAGAGAGACAGAGATTCAGAGTTATTCTGGTAAGTGTTTAATAACTGGAGGGGGACAGGGTGGAATGCACATGCAACATAATTAAATTTAATCTGCACTATTAACGTTTTCTACATTATTTTCTTGTCTAAAAAAATCAACCAAATAATAAATCAAGTCCTAAATTGAAGGGTTAAACAATTTCCAGAGTATAAATATTCATATTGAAAATTTTAAAATTGACTCTCATAAACCCAACATACCAATTAGATAGATAGATAGATAGATGGATGATGCATGGATGGGTGGATGATATAGATGTAGATAGGATAGATAGATAGATAGATGGATGGATGGATGGATGGATGGATGGATAGATGGAGAGATGGAGAGATGGATAGATGGATGGATGGATGGATGGATGGATGGATGGATGGATGGATGGATGGATGGATGGATGGATGATATAGAAGTAGCTATGTGACAGATATGAATGATAGAGATGGAAAATAGATAAGAGATGTGTGATAGATGTAGATGATAGAGAGAGAGAAAAGGGGAGAGAGAGAGGAGAGACAAAGACAGAGAATTTGTTAACTTATTAGATATGTAACGTAGACTACTCTGACTCTGGTTCCCATTGTCTGATGACCATTTTACCTTCCCCCTCACCAGGTCCTCCAGTACTCCTAAGGAAACTGGGGGTGTATGAAGTTTCTGTCATTGGCTACAGGCCTTATTGATGCTGTTCTTTCAGTTGTAGGGGAGTGTTTCCAGCATACCAGTTCCATTTAGCCACTAAAAGTCAGATTAGCTTTTACACAAAAATATTTACTTCAAAAGATAAAATCACAAATATACAAATTTGCTCCCTGACCCTGTGAGAAGCATAATCTCCACTCCCTTACACTTCCTTAAATCCCAAGTGCTTTGGATTCTCAGGATTTCCATTCTGCTTCAGCTAGTTGCACCATCCTGCCTCAAATCCTAGTTCATAGGTGACCATGGCTCAAATTCCCCTTTTCCTTAGGGATCACCTCTGGTACTTGACGCTGAGAAAGACAGACAACACAGAACAAAAACAAACGCCCTTGGGCCCATTTCTTGGAGACAAGGTAAACACTGGTTTAGTTCATGGTTCACTTAATGGTGCCCAAGCTGTAGATGAACTGTGATCTTTACCCTCTGAACTCAGCAAATAAGAATGACCAGAAGGTAAAGCAACAGACAGAGAGTGGTGAAAAAATGATACCACCTCAGACTGGCCAGTTTCAGGGACACAGGCAGTCAACCAAAAGAGGCAACCCCCACAGGCACTGATAGGGGACCAAGAGGACTCCATGGTAGACAATCGAGGCCTGCCCAGACATGCGCCAGCTACAAATGCTTACAAGTACCATGGGTCGGCCCCCAGATATACAGAAATATAAGAAAATGAGGTAAGAGTTTACATTCTAACTTCATTTAGTTGTTTTTGACTCTTTGTGACCCCTTTTTGAGGTTTCCTTAGTAAAGATACCAGGGCAGTTTGTCATTCCCTTCTCCAAATCATTTTACAAATGAGAAACTGAGAGAAATAGGTTTAAGTGAGTTGCCCAAGGTTACACAGCTAGTAAATGTCTGAGGTCAGATTTGAACTCATGGAAATGATTCTAAGTCCACTGAACCATCTAACTGCCCTTTACATTCTAAGATGGGAAAGCAAAACATAAAGAAAAGGAGAAAGGAGGTAGAGGTAGGGGAAGGGAGGAGCAAGGCCACAGGTGTATAGAGTGACTAGGAAAGGAAGTGAGATTGTCAGGACCTCAAGACATAGAGATTCCAGTCAGAAGCTCACCAACCAATGAATGGGCCTCCAGGTCTGGGTGGAATGGCTATTTAGAGAAAGGAATTTTAAAATGATTAAGTACTCATAATGATGAAGACCTGATGCTTAAAATACACCCATAAAATTGCCATTTAAGTTACCCTGGTACAATCCTGGCAGTCACTGAAAGATCTGAAAGGTGCTAAAAAAAGGCCTTCCATGGAGTCACTGCCTTTCATAGTACTGGGTTGAGGCTGGCTGCATGGTTACAGTGTGCCCTCCATTACATTTCCTCCTGCCAAATTAGATTCTTTGATAGTCTGACCCCACCAGAAACAATACTGAAAGTATTTTCACAGTCATCTCCACTTCCTACCCTAACCTGCCTTGACCTACAGCCTCTTGATCCTCATTCACCTTGCCCCAGATTTCATCGGCAAAAAAGTGCTCCAGTGTGAAAGCGACTTGTTTAAAATGTCTTCCTTTTAAAAGATGGAAGAATTTCCAAAGACAGAGATTGTCAGATGCCACATGAAAAGTACTGAGGTAGTAGTCTGTGACCTCCTTCTCTAGTGGATTTCAAAATGGGATTTATATTCTTCAGAATGGGTGGATGTCAGTATGTTTCTGGTCTGAAGTCAGTGACCATTTGAAGTCCCTTATCAGCACTCTTTTGATCTTAATGGAAAATAGATAAATTATGTAATCTTATGTGGCAAGCATGATGGAAGTGGAGAACAGATTGTATCTCCCACAATGCCTGAGGCGCAGGGAGCAGCTGCTCAGTGGAAGGATTTCCCAGGACCCTACTTCCCATGACACTACGCGCTTATGGTACTGGATGATTGGATCATGAAGATACATTAGAAGGACTCTGAGAAGAAGAGAATGTGATATTGTGGTGTCTGAGAGAAGAAGCAACAGAAACCACGACTAGCATTGTCCAGAAACCCAGGCATTCCACATATTTCTGAGATTTCATGGAGCAAGGAAGAAGGAAGTTGAGAATAAATAAATAAACCATAGTGGTATAATATCAGCAGTCACCATTTTAGAACATTGTCATCAATAATGTTTTATCCATTTCATTCCATTTCCACAGAGAGAGCTTTCCCCATATTTCATACTTGAGATGGGAAAAAAAAGTTTTCTATCAAGATATACAGTGGAAATCTGGAATGAAGTCATATTCATTTAGGAATGACTGCTAAAGTGTATATTTCTACTTTCTTACTTTGTAATTCTGTCCTAATTAAATATTTAAATACTAAATATTTTGTAATTTCAACATATGGTTCTACCCTGGTCTGTTACTAAGATAAAAATCAAATTTAGATGACTTTTAGAAGTTCCCAAGAAAATAGGTTGGGACTTAAATCAGATGAGGTAAGCTACAATCTTTCAAAATACCACCACATTAAGCCCTAATCCATGTGAATCCAGCATTGAGTGGAAAATGGGTCATACTTGTGTAGCCTTGGCTCATGTCTGTGAGGCAGACTCATAAAGTATGCCCTACATTGATAGTAATTCTGCACTTAGAAGGCTGGTTATGAAATGCCTTGTGTTTATGGGCCCAATTAGAGAGAAAACTCTCTAGCAATGGGCTGGGAGTTAAGTTCATAACCCTGTACTGGGAAAGATCCCTCTCTCCTATGTGATCCCTATTGTTCCCTCATACCACAGACCAAGGGACAGCAGACAATAAAAGTCACAAGTATTTATGAGACTTAATATTAAGTCTAGCAAATATATTCTTTAACAGAATAAATTTTTTAAAACAGAATTAAATGGGAGTAAGTCCCAGTTGGAATAAGGCCTATCCCTCTATTTGTCTCTTGCTTATTTCTCTCCACCCTCCTGCTCCTCCAGCAAGGAACTATGATAAAATATACAGTCGTATGCTACCAATCTTGCCCATTTAAAAGTTATCTTTCAGAGAGCTGCAGATGTGGCAGACACCAGTTGCCATGATCATGTCGTTGCTATGGTATGGCTACCACCTCTCCCTTCTACTCTCTTTGTCCTCTTTTAGAGCCCCCAAAAAACTCTGTTCATGTAATCCTGCACATGCACATCTTCATCCAGGACTGATCTCAAACTAAGTTTCTTTTCTTTCCAAATTGGAAAGAGCTACAAATCCCAGAAATTTTTGTGACCATCCATCCTGTTGTCAAGGATAATTATATTTAGATTTTATGAATCTAAGGTCTTGGATTTTTTATTAGAAAATTATCCCTAAAAGCTGTAAGACTCGTAACAAAAGAAAATATTATCATGTGCCCTCCCCACAAGGTCCCAAACCCCCTCCCCCAGATAATATTTCATATAGGTAAAATATGATTAAAATGACTATCAAAGAATCTAATTTGGCAGGAGAAAATGTAATGGAGGGCACACTGTAACCATGCAGCCAGCCTCAACCCAGTACTATGAAAGGCAGTGACTCCATGGAAGGCCTTTTTTTAGCACCTTCTGGTTGTGCCATCTCTTTCTCCTTCTGCCCACTGCCTGTAAAAGATTGAGGTGCAAAGGTAGAAGAGCTGGTCTGGGTCAGTCATTGCTTTATGATGGTTCTGATTAGTCACAAACCATTAACACAAACCTTACCACAAAGGTCCTGCTGAACCCACCACAAACAAGCACAATTCTAGTTGAATGTTGTGTACGTGTCCTTCCTTGACACTTTTAGGGCCGTGGTGATCTCTCAATAGCAGTTGAAGACAACTGGTTCTTCCCTTTGAAGGAGCTGAGAATCCTGACTAAGGAAAAAGATGTAGACCTATAGCTACCCCCAAAAGTAATTGTAAAGGGCCGCTCTTATAATTTCCATTTCTTGGATGACTTGGTTAGGAGCCCAGCTTCCTGTTTACTCTGACATGTGAGGCATTTCCTCGTCATGAGACTGACTGCAGATGGACTGACCCACAAAGACTCTAGAAAATTTTGGCATCATTACGAAAGAACTTTCACAAGCAAGAAAGATGGGGCCAAGCACCAGCAATAACACTATCCACGTTAGCTCAGTGTGCATCTTACGTTGGGATTAAGAGTAAATAATCATTAAGAAATTAATTTTGTACCAGAGTCACACAAAGAATTCATCAGTAAACAAGTCTTTTAAGGGACTGCTGCAACAACTCCTTTGTTGAAGTCAGTGCTTAGAAATGATGAAATAGGACTCAGTATACATCATGAGAACATCACGAGCTAAACAGATAGAGTAACCCGGCTTTGGGGACCAGCTTCTGGTTTGAAAGAATATTTCATTCCCAGCCAAAAGGTCAGTTCTATTGATGACTCAGGGCCTTTTCCCTGACAATTCTTATCTATTTCAGTTTTCTGTGAAAGAAAATGGCTCATTGGATGGCAGCAGAACACAGTGGCTCAGAGTGATGGAAATAGGAAGACCTGAGCTTGAATCCCATGTCAGATGCTAACTGGCTGTGTGACCCTTAGTAAGTCACCAACCACTCTGGGCCTCAGTTTCCTTATCAACATAATTTCAAGGATGAACTATACGGTCTTAGGGTCCCTTCCCACTCTAGCTCTATGAACCAGGATGACTCTCTTATCCCCATCTTCTCTCTTTTCTTGTAGGGCAAGATAAATTTCTATATCCCATTACCTGTATTTCTTATTTCCCAGTTATATGAAATAACAATTCTCAACATTTGTTTCTAATATTTTAAATTCCAATTTCTCTCTCTCCCTCCCTCCCTCCCTCCCCACCCATCCCCACTGAGAAGGCAAGCAATTCAATAAAGTCTATATATGTGTCGTTTTGCAAAAGACTTCCATAATAGTCATGTTGTGTAAGACTAACTATATTGCCCTCCATCCTGCCATTTACCCCTTTTTTTCTATTCTCTCATTTGACCTTGTCCCTTCCCAAAAGTGTTTACTTCTAGTTACTCCCTTCTCCCATTTATCTTCCTTTCTATCACCCCCCTCATCACACGTGTCCCCTTTTCCCCTACTTTCCTGTACTGTAAGATAGACTTTCATACCAAATTTAATGAGCATGTTATTCCCTCCTTAAGTCATATGTGAAGAGAGTAAGCTTCACTTTTCCCCTCTCACCTCCTCTCATTAACAAGATTTTTCTTATCTCTTTTATGAGTGGTAGTCTGCCCTATTCCATTTCTCCCTTTCTCCTCCCAATATTTTCCTCTCTAACCTCTTAATTTTATTTTTTTATGAATATCATTTCTTCTGATTCAACTCAACCTGTACTGTCCGTCTATATGTGTGTGTATGTGCATGTGTGTGTGTATAATCCCTCCACCTACCCAAATACTGAGAAAAGTCTCAAGAGTTACAAATATTATTTTTCCATGTAAGAATGTAAACAGTTCAGCTTTAGAAAGTCCTTTATGATTTCTCTTTCCTGTTTGCCTTTTCATGCCTCTCTTGATTCTTGTGTTTGAAAGTCAAATTTTCTATTCAGTTCTGGTCTTTTCATCATGAATGCTTGAAAGTCATTGAATGACCATCTATTCCCTTGAAGTATTATACTTAGTTTTGCTGGGTAGGTGATTCTTGGTTTTAATCCCAGTTCCTTTGACTTCTGGAATATCCTATTCCAAGCCCCTTCAATCCCTTAATGTAGAAACTGCCAGATCCTGTGTTATCCTGATCTTATTTCCACAGTACCTGAATTGTTTCTTTCTATGTGCCTGCAGTATTTTCTCCTTGACCTGGGAACTCTGAAATTTGGCCACAATATTCCTAGGAGTTTCTATTTTTGTGTCTCTTTCAAAAGATGATGGGTGAATTCTTCCAATATTTACTTTGCCCTGGTTCTAGAATATCAGGGCAGTTTTCCTTGATAATTTCATGGAAGATAATGTCTAGGTTCTTTTTTTGATCATGGCTTTCAGGTAGTCCCATAATTTTTAAACTGTCTGTCTTGGATCTATTTTCAGGTCAGTTGTTTTTCCAGCGAGATGTTTCACATTATCATCTAGTTTTTCAATCTTTTGGTTTTGTTTTGTAACTTCTTGGTTTATCTCATGGTCATTAACTTCCCTGAACTCCACTCTCATTTTTAAAGAACTATTTTCTTCAGTAAGCTTTTGAACTTCCTTTTCCTTTTTGACTAATTCTGCTTTTTAAAGCCTTCTTCTCCTCATTGGTTTTTTTGAATCTCTTTTTCCAATTCAGTTAGACTATTTTTAAAGATGTTATTTTCCTCAACATTTTTTTGGTTCTCCTTTAACAAGCTGCTGACTCACTTTTCAAGCTCTTCTATGACCTGAGCCCATTTCATATTCATTTTGGAAGTACTGGAGGGAGAAACTTTGACTTCCTCTAATAGTATGTCTTATTCTTCCTCATCTGAAAGGATGAAAGGAGACACCTGTTCACTAAAAAAGTAACCTTCTATGGTCTTATTTTTCCGCCTTTTTTGGCATTTTCCCAGCCAGTTACTTGACTTCTGAATTGTTTGTCAAGAGGAAGATCCTAGTGCTCCTCCTCCCCCCAGGACCGTGTTGAGGGCTGAGATTCAGATCCCCTGATCAATTCCCCCAGAGGCTTTAAGCTGAACTGCTTGGACAATGGACCCAGGCTGCTTCCATGGGTGGCCACTGTAGCAGCCCACTGCCCATTGCTGCTGCTGCCACCTCTACCACTACCTAGGGCCAGTGCTAGGGGGACCCCCACTGTCCTCTCGCCTAGCTGGGAAAGCCCTCCCACACTGACCTTTGAAGCTTTTCTTGTTGCTTATGGGTTGAGGGATCTGGGACCCTCCCTGCTGAGGATTCTGCCCTGGAGTTCTGTTCAGGTCCTGTTCCTCCCCATGCTGCGTGGCCAGGGCTGGGCTCTGCTCTATTCAGCATCCTGTGGGATTTACCTTTCCTGTTGGCCTTCCAAGTTACCTTTGACTGGAAATCTCTTTCACTCCATCGTACTATGGCTTGTGCTGCTCTAGAATTTGTTGAGAGTCATTCTTTACAGGTGTTTTGTGGGCTGTGGGGGAAATGCTAGAGTATATGCATCTTTCTACTCTGCCATCTTGGCTCCACCCCCCCAACTAATGTAAGTCTTTCCAGGTTTTCTCTTCTCATCACTTCTTATAATAGTACTCCATCACAATCATATACCACATCTTGCTCAGCCATTTCCCAGTTGATGGGCATCCCCTCAATTTCCAGTTCTTCCCACCAAAAAAGAGCTGCTATAAATATCTTGGTACCTATGGGTCCTTTTTCCTTTTTATCTCTTTGGGGATATAGACCTAGTAATGGTATTGCTAGGTCTATTGCCATTGTTGGCTGTTGTTCATCCTTCTCAAAAAGGACCAATGAATTCCTAAGAGTGATGTCTTGAGTTGCAAGTGAATTGGATTTAAATGAGGCAGAGCTATGCAAAGTCATTGGCAAGACATTGGTCAGAACAACTGGAGATGACCCCCAGATGCAGTGAGAAACCTTGGTCTTTTTAAGCTAAGGTCTTTCCTAGGTTTTAGTTTGTCTGAGGCAATACCCATTCAGTAATTCAAGGCTAGGTCAAAGGGTATGCATGGTTTTATAGCCCTTTAGACATAGTTTCAAATTGCTCTACAGAATGGCTGAATTAGTTCTCAACTCCTCCAAGAATGTATTAATGTCTCAATTTTCCACCATCCCCTCCAACACTTGTCATTTCCCTTTTCTATCCTATTAGCCAATCTAATAGGTATGAAGTAGTACCTCAGAATTGTTTTAATTTACATTTCTGCAATCAATATTGATTTAAGGCATTTTTTTCATATGGCTGTTGATAGTTTTGATTACTTCATCTCAAAACACTGTTCATATCTTTTTATCATTTACCAATAGAGAAAGGCTCTTATTTTTAAAAATTTTATTCAGTTCCCTATGTATTTGAGAAATGAGGCCTTTATCAGAAAACTTCCTTCAAATATTTTTTTCATAGTTATGATTCCTAACCATATTTCCCTCCATCCCATTCCCATTCTGTTTATTCTACTGTCTTTCTTTTTACCCCATCCCTCCTCAAAAATATGTTGCTTCTGATTACCTCCCATACTCTGCCTTCCTTTCTATCACACACAATCATTTTCCTATCCCTTTCCCCTTCTACTTTCCTGTAGGGTAAGATAGATTTCTATACCCAATTAAGTGTGTATGTTATTCCCTCTTTAAGACAATTCCAGCAAGAGTAAGGTTCACTCGCTCCACTCCACCTCCCCCATCTTCCCCTCCACTGTAAAAATCTTTTCTTGTCTCTTTTATGTGAAATAATCTACCCCATTCTACTTCTTCTTTTCCCTTTCTCCCAGTGCATTCCTCTTTTTCATCATTTAATTTTATTTTTAGATATTACCCCTTCCTGTTCTACACACATTTTTGCCCTCTGTCTATAAACACTCCTTGTAACTTCCCTGATAATGAAAAAGTTCTTATGAGTTACAGGTATCCTCTTTCCATGTACACATGTTTACACATGTAAACAACTGAACCTTATTAAATCCCTTATGATTTCCCTTTCCTGTTTACCTTTTTATGTTTCTCTTGAGTCTTGGATTTCAAAGTCAAACTTTCTATTCTGCTCTGATCTTTTCATCAAGAATGCTTGAAAGTTCCATCCAAGTGGAACAGGCAAAATACCCATTTTTTCCTCTAAAGGATTATACTCAGTTTTTCTTGGTAGGTGATTCTTGGTTATAATCCTAGTTCTTTTGCCTTCCAGAATATCATATTCTAAGCCCTCTCATCCTTTAATGTAGAAGCTGTTATCCTGTGACTTCATGTCACTTGAACTGTTTCTTTCTAGCTGCTTATAATATTTTCTCCATGACCAGGGAGTTCTGGAATTTGGCTGTAATATTCCTAGGAGTTTTCATTTTGGTATCTCTTTTAGGAAGTGATTAATTAATTCTTTCAATTTCTATATTACCATCTAGTTCCAGAAGGTCAGGTCAGTTTTCCTTGTTAACTTGTTGAAATATGATTTCTAGGCTCTTTTTTATCATTATTTTCAGGTCTAATAATTATTAAGTTATTTCTCCAGGGTCTATTTTCTAAGTTACTTGTTTTTCCAATGAGATATAATTGTTTTTTTTAATTCTTTTGGTTTTGTTTTATTATTTCTTGACAGATGGAGAAATTTGTCTTTGATGCTCCTGGCACAGACCATCCAGCATGGTATGTCTGACTGTGCTTGATCAGACCAATACAAGCTCAAAAGGCTGTACCACAGGTTGGGCACAAGTAGCCCATGTGAACATTTGGAGTGGATTTTCTAAATTTGTACATCTCATGTTTCTTTTGAGCTACTTCAATTCTGTTTTGCTCATGGAACACAGCATCTTCTCTGATCAGGGCATGCCATGCTAAGCAGTCCTGTGCCAATGTCCCATGTCACACAATTAATTCAAAAATTCTTAAGAGAAACCTTTAGGGTTTAGGGTCCTTGAATGGCTTCTTCTGACCACCATTGCCTGTCCTGTGTAAGTTCTCCATAAAACAGTCTTTTAGGCAAGTATATATTTGACATGCAAACAATATGGTCAACCTAACAGAGTTGCACTCTCTGTGGTAGAGTTTGAATGCTTGGCTTTAGTTTGAGACGGAACCTCAGTGTCTGGTACCTTATCCTGCCAGAATCTTCCTAAGACCTTTCAAATAGAAGCGATTCAATTTCCTGGCATGGTGCTGGTAGACTGTCCAGGTTTCACAGGAATATAACAATGAGGTCAGCGCAATGACTCAGCAGACCTTCAGTTTGGTAGTCAGTCTAATACCTCTTCTCTCCCACACTTTCCTTCAGAGCCTCTCAAACATTGAGCTAGCTCTGGCAATGCGTGAATAGACCTCATTATCGATGTGTACATCCCTAGAAAGTTCACTTACTCATATACAACATTCAAACTTCTCCATTTGTCGTAACTAATGGTTCCACATAGGGGTGGTATGGTGGTGGTTGATGGGGCACCTGTGTTTTCTTGGTGTTAATTGTTAGGCCAAAATTAGCATAGGCAGCTGAGAAATGATCCATACTTTGTTGCATCATCAGAGTCAGAGGCTGCATTGAGTGGACATTCAGTGAAAGTCAGAATGATTTAGTTTAAAGGCATAGTCAAGCAGCTGTCCTTGAACACAATGGGTTTCTTAAAAGCCTGGTTTTTCAGAGATATATTTCAAGGCATCATAAAGGAAAATTGCACAGATCTAAAAATAAGTTACCCCAGCCCTTTTAAAAACAATTAAAATTTTAAAAGTCTAGTCCCTAAACCCCCCGCAAATATCTTCAAGAGTATAAGTGACCAAAAATTATATATGTATGGTGAGAGAAAAAGGAGGAAGAGGACAAAGAACAAGGAGAACAGGGAAAAAGAAGCACCCCCCCCAAGAAGGGCCCCAGAACAGAGCTACTCCTACTCATAGAGAACATGCTAAAGGCAGTTAATACCAAAAGTTCTTCTAAAAATCTGCTTCACTCCTTCCCACAAATATATATGGACACACAGCATCCATGGGAGGAGTACGCTTAAACTTAGACTATAACAGTAGTGAAATTCATGTGTATCTTTGCCAAGAAAACCCCAAATGAGGTCATAGAGGGTCAGACACCACTGAAAACAACTGAGCAACAGCAGCAGAGTAGGCTGAAAACAGTAGACCCAGGCGGGACGGGCATTCCAGGAGAAAGGAGATCCTGAGGAGCCAAGTCTCCAACACTGCGTGCTTTAAGGGAGGGCTACTAAAAGGAGAAGTGGACAATCACCCATTTCAAAGCACCACCTGCAGCATTATTTGCCCTGGGACCAAACATCATTTCCTTCCTGCCTGTAATTTTGGCCTAAGCCAAACTCAGCCAAATCCTGGTATATTTTTATTGGTCCAACCAGTGTGCCAGGTGTGGAATCTGAGGGAGATGGGTAGGTTGGCATTCATTTCTTTCTTCTGGTCTGAATCTGGCAGCCTGTGGGGCCTCCTACAGACACATAGCCTGTAGCATGTTCCACCAGTCAGGCCGACAGTTATTTTTCAGTCTTCTCTCCAAATTACAACAGTATTGGATTGTCAAAACTGCTGTGGAGCTTAAGCTGATCCTTACAGAAAGGATCAAGCCCCTTCTGAAAGTAGATTCCATAAAATCTTTGTCCTTCACCATTCGGTTAAAAAGAAAAATGCTGTGGGGTAGCTATGTGATGCAGTGAGTAGAGAGCTGAGTCAGCAGGATGCAAGTTCAAATATGGCCTAAGATACTGACTAGCTGTGTGACTATGGGCAAGTTACTTAAACTTGTTTGCCTCCAAAAAAAAAAAGAGGAGGAAATGATAGAAGGAGCAGAAAATTATTGAGTCAGAGACTGGGTTCATATCCTATTTCAACAATAATAACAATACTGCCTTGAATTTATCCAGTACTTTAGGGCAATTTGAGTAGCAGTCGGTAAAAAAAACTTCATAAGGGTCTTCTATGTCAGGTACTGTGCTAAGCACTGACGATACAAATAAAACCAAGGAGCTCTCAAGGAGCTCACAGTCTCATGGAGTCAGCAACACGCAAAGTATGTTAAAGTCAGCTGGATGGCAAAGTGCATAGAGTGCTGGGCCTGGAGTCTGGAAGACCTAAGTTCAAATCTGATCTCAGATACTTAGTATCTGAACAAGTCATTTCACTTTGCTGCCTTAGTTTCCCCAACAGTAAAATGAGAATAACAGTAGCATCTATTTCACAGGGTTGTTGTAAAGATGAAATAATATTTGTTAAGCACTTAACACAGTGCTTGGCACATAGTAGCTGCTATATAAATGTTTATTCCCTTCCCCTTTCCTTATGTATAAACAAAATATCTATAGAGTAGGATAGAGCTAATCATTAGAGAGAAAGTACTATCACCATCCCTATTTTATGGAAAAGGAAACTGAGTCTCCAAAATAGTGAAAAGGTATCTATGGTCATGGTCATCTATAATAAGGATTTGAACCCAGCACCCCCTGACTCCAGGTTATGTACGTACTCCAGAATATTAACTCTTTACTTCAACACTTAAGCAAACAATACATTAATTACCTACAGTGACGAAGATTCTGTGTGAGAAAATGAGGATACAAAGATGAAAAATAACCCTACTATTAACTTACAGACTTAGAACCAGAGATCTTTGAGGGTCACTGAGTCCAGCACCCACATTTTGCAGAGGAGGAAACAGAGTCCTGACCAGGTAGAATGACTTGCCCAGGGTCATACAGCAAGTATCTGCAGCAGTATTGAACCTAGGTCTTCCTAATGTAAGGTCCAGTATCCTAACCACTGAACAACACTGTCTCTTCTTACCCTGAAGATGCCCATGGTTTTATGAAAAGAGTCAATGCATGAACAAATGAGTGTGAAATAAGACCTAGACATAAATAAGCACAATACAAAGAGACATCATAGAAAGGGCACTGGAATAGAGCTAGGTGTTATAAGACCAACTGCATGAATAAGCATTTGGTAAGTGCTTACTGTGTACAACATGCTGTGCTAAGGGATAGGGATACAAATAGAAAAGCAAGACAGCCCTTGTTTTCACGGAACACATATGAAGTGATGCCAAAGAAAATCAGATGGAAAAGTCCCATGATCCTTCCGGAGTCACAGCAAACCCCATGATAATGCTTCTTTAACTGAAGAAGAAAGAGCTACCATCAAGATACTAGTCATGTGATCTTGGGCAGGTCATGAATATCTCCAAGCCTCAATTTTCTTATATGGAAAATAGCCATAAATAATATTTACTTACTCTTATAAAGTTAGTGTGAGAATCAAATAATTATAGTCATCATCATCATGATAGCTAACGTTTATATGTGCCAGATACCATGCTAAATACTTTATAATTATTATCCCATTTGATCTTCACAACAACACTGAGAGGTAAGGGTTATTACAATTTCATACCACAGTTGAGGAAACTGAGGCAAACAGAGGTTTGGTTTTTTAAGTGACTTACCCGGGGTCACACAGGTAGTAAGTCTCTGAGGTCACATTTGAACTCAGGTCTTCTTGATCCCGAGCCCAGTGCTGGACCACCGAGCTGCCCCTAGATGTTGTATAAAAGCACTTTGTAAACTGTAACGCTGTAACGTTATAAATTCAAGGGGGGTGGCGGGGATTTAGGGAGGTCCAACTCAACAACAGCTACAGTGCATTGTTAACTGATGTTCAGAAGTATGCCCCAGAAACACTTAAAAATCCTGAAGGGCCTTTTGAAACCATGCCTCCTACTCTCCTCCCCCTTCATCACCCACAAAGATTCAATTATTTCTTTTTTGTAATTGTTTAATGTTTATTTATTTTTAGTTTTCATCATTCATTTCCATAAAATTTTGAGTTTCAAATATTCTCCCCATCTCTCCCCTCTCCCTACCCCATAACACCTTGTATTTCTGATTACCCCTTCCTTCAATATGCCCTCCCTTCTATCACATCCCTCCCTTCCCTTGTCCCCTTCTTCTCTCTTTCCTTGTAGGGCAAGATAGATTTCTATACCCCATTCTCTGTATTTCTTATTTCCCAGTTATATGCAAAAACAATTCTCAACATTCTTTCCTAACACTTAGAATTTCCACTTCTCTCCCTTCCTCCTTCCCCACCCATCCTCACTGAGAAGGCAAGCAATTCAATATAGGTTGTATATGTGTAGTTATACAAAAGACTTCCATAATAGTCATATTGTGTAAGATTAACTACATTTCCCTCCATCCTATTCTGCCCCCCATTTATTCTATTTTCTCTTTTGACCTTGTTCCTTCCCAAAAGTCTTTATTTCTGATTACTCCCTTCTCCCATTTGCCCTCCCTTCTATCATCCTCCCACCCCATTTCCCCTTTTCCCCTACTTTTCTGTAGTACAGGATATATACTTTCATACCAAATTGAGTGAGCATGTCATTCTCTCCTTAAGTCAAATGTGAAAAGAACAAGGTTCCCTTTTTCCCTCTTACCTCCTCCCTTTTCTTCTCCACTGAAAAAGCTTTTTCTTGTCTCCTTTATGAGTGATAATTTACCCCATTCCATTTCTCCCTTTCTCCTCCCAATATATTCCTCTCTCACTCCTCAATTTTATTTATTTTTTTTAGGTATCATCCCCTCTTATTCAACTCACCCTGTGCTCTCTGTCCATGTATGCATGGTGTGTGTGTGTGTGTGTGTATGTGTGTGTGTAATCCCTCCAACTACCCAAATAGTGAGAAAAGTCTCAAGAGTTACAAATATTATCTTTCCATGTAAATAGTTCAACTTTAGAAAGTCCTTTATGATTTCTCTTTGCTATTTACCTTTTCATGGTTCTCTTGATTCTTGTGTTTGAAAGTCAAATTTTCTATTCAGTTCTGGCCTTTTCATCAAGAATACTTTAAAGATCTCTATTTCATTGAATGACTATTTTTTCCCCTGAAGTATTATACTCAGTTTTGCTGAGTAGGTGATTCTTGGTTTCAATCCTAGTTCCTTTGACTTCTGCAATATCATATTCCAAACCCTTCAGTCCCATAACATAGAAGCTGCCAGATCCTGTGTTATCCTGATTGTATTTCCACAACACTCAAATTGATTCTTTCTAGCTGCTTGCAATATTTTCTCCTTGACCTAGGAACTCTGGAATTTGGGCACAATATTCCTAGGAGTTTCTCTTTTCAGATCTTTCTCAGAAGGTGATTGGTGGATTGGTTCAATATTTATTTTGCCCTTTGGTTCTAAAACATCAGGGCAGTTTTCCTTGACAATTTCATGAAAGATGATGTCTAGGCTCTTTTTTGATCATGGATTTCAGGTAGTCCCATAATTTTTAAATTGTCTCTCCTGGATTTATTTTCCATGTCAGTTTCACATTATTTTCTCTTTTTTTATTCTTTTGGTTTTGCTTTGTAATTTCTTGGTTTTTCATAAAGTCATTAGCTTACATCTTCTCCATTCTAATTTTTAAAGAACTGTTTTCTTTGGTGAGCTTTTGAACCTCCTTTTCCATTTGGCTAATTCTGCTTTTTAAAGCATTCTTCTCCCCATTGAATTTTTGGACCTCTTTTGCCAATTGAGTTAGCATATTTTTAAAGGTGTTATTTTCTTCATCACTTTTTTGGGTCTCCTTTAGCAGGCTTTTGACTCACTTTTCATGATTTTCTTGCATCACTCTCATTTCTCTTCCCAATTTTTCCTCCACCTCTCTTACTTGATTTTCAAACTCCTTTTTGAGCTCTTCCATGGCCTGAGACCATTGCATATTTATTTTGGAGGTTTTGGACACAGAAGCCTTGACTTCCTCTGATGTTATGCTTTGTTCTTCCTCATATGAAAACATGGGAAAAAACACCTGTTCACCAAGAAAGTAACCTTCTATAGTCTTATTTTTTTCTCCCTTTTTTGGGCATTTTCCCAGTTAGTTACCTGACTTTTGATTCCTTCATCAAGAGGAGGCTATACTCTGAGGACCTGTTAGTTCTTAGTTCCTCCAAAGTAGTACAATCAAGGGAGAGGTGTTTATTCCTCTCCTGGCCTATGCATTGGTCTGAAAACAACCAAAAACTTTTCTGCCCAGAATCTGCAAATGGAATTCCCGCACCACAACTGCCTCCAGCTCCACCACCAGTGCTCCTCCTGGGTGGAGCTCAGGGCTTAGAATCAGATCAGGGGCTCAATTCCCCCAGAGGCTCTAGGCGGAGGGCTCCAAAAATGGCAGCTGCCACTACAGTGCCTGCTGCTGGAGGTCCAGACCATGCTCCTCTCTCCTGGGTGAAGAAACCCTCCCACTGACTTTTGAAGCTGGCTGTGGCATTTGTGGGTTGAGCAATCTGGGAACTGCTTCTGGTAGCATCCTGAAGCCTGTTCCAGGTCCTATCCCTGCTGTGCCATGCTGGTCTGTGCACTGTATGTGGGGCTAGTCTGCACACTACACTCTCAAAGATTCAATTATTTCTGTGGCAGTTTTAGCATTAAAATTTTTTATTTTTTTACTTGGGTACAAATCTGTGACTTTTTACATACACGGAAATCCTAATGAGTAAATTCTATTTAATAATGCAAACCAATAACTCTGTTGCAACTTAGTATCTCAGAGAATTGTCAAAGGCAAGAAGAGCTAGTGGCCCATGGTCACACGGCCAGTATGTGCCAGAGTTAGGAGGATCTGGATTTGAATACCATGTCAGATGCTTACTAGCTGTGTGACACTTAACAAGTCATATTCCCACTCTGGGCCTCAGTTTCCTTATCAGTACAATTTGGAGAGTGGATTAGATAGGTTCTGAGGTCCCTTCCCACTCTAGCCCTATGATCCTATGACAGCAGAAAGGCTCAGCTCTCCCCTGTCTTTCCTGTACACTCCAACACACAGATATCCCCCTCTACAAATCTGGAGTATTTATTGTCTATGTCACCCATTTGTTCCTAAAATTTATGCTACCCTGGGATAGTTTTTATTTTTCTATGTGTTTATATAACAATAAAACAATAATTATAGCTAACATTTATGTAACAATATTAAGTGCATTACAACTACTATTTGATTTGACCTTTACAACAACCCTGGGAGGTAGGCACTATTATCATTCTCATTTGACAGATGAGGAAACTGACACAAGAGTCATATAGCTAGTAAATATCCAATTCTCAAATCAGTCTTATTTTCACTACACTACACTGACTTTGGGTAGCTAGGTGGTACAGTGGATAGAGTACAGGACCTTGAGTCAGGAAGACTCATCTTCCTGAGTTCAAATCTGACCTCAGACACTTACTGGCTGGGTAACCCTGAGCAAGTTCTGTTTCCCTTAGTTCTTCATTTATAAAATGAGCTGGAGAAGGAAATGGCAAACACTCCAATATCTTTGCCAAGAAAACCCTAAATGGGGTTTGCAAAGAGTTGGAAATGACTGAATAATGACATGTTGACTTTATGTTTTGTAATTTTTTCTTGGAAATTATCACATAGACTAATACTCTTTGAAGGAGAAGTTTCACTTCTAGACATATACTCCAAGGAGATCAATGATAAAAAGAAAGGCCCCAAATAGGCTAATGTATTTATGGTGGCAGAGAATTGGAAACAAAATAGATGTCTATTGATGGAGCAATAGTTAAATTAAGTTGTGACACATGAATGTATTAGGATCTTACCTTCAGAAAAGATGTGATGGACATAGGGAATCATGGGAAGAGATATGAACTGATGCATACTAATCTGAATGGTAAGAACAGTCTCAAAATAGGGCAGAAGGAAGAAAATTAGTAGAACCTTGAAAAGAGCAAAGATTCTGGAAGGGTGGAGGGGAAAAGGAAATCTATTCTAGGAGTGGAGGACAGCTTATGCTATCTATTGAGGGAACTACAAGTAAGACAGTGTGCCTGGCACACACAATGGCCTCTTATTGAATGCTTGGCAATTGTATCCAATTGAATACAAGAATTGCCTGTAGTAAAACACATAACTCCAAGACCCTCTATTGAACAAAAGCTTACTGGGAGTCTAGGAGCAAGCCCAGAAGCATAAGAGGGTCAGAAGAAAACTGCTGGCTAATTTGTCCCTAATGACCTAAAATATACTGATGCTGGACTTTGCCCAAATCTCCTGCCCCAAAGCAACCAAGGAGGAGCTATGACCAACTCTTCAGCGTACAAAGATTCCCAAGACCACATGCATTTTCTGGGAATGAAGAAGTATTTGTGCAAAATATATAGATTCTAGCTAAGATCACTAAAGTAAAAAAACAAAACAAAACATAAAACTAATAACATATTGAGGCCCTATCAGGGCCTAATTGGTATGAAGTGCTAAATTATCGTTTAAGGGACCCTGAAGCTCTTGCACCCCACAATCATTTCCAGCTGCCTGACATCACATCCCTTGGGTAGTCACCATCTCTTGCACTCCACTTGAAATCCGGAGACTGCACCTGCATCTTGAGCTTCTCAAACAGGGCCTCTGTGCCTCAACAAAGCACTAATAAACGTCAGCAGGGGAGGAGTCGATATTATAGGCTTCTCTCACTGCAGGGATAAACCCTACTATCTATAGGGTGGGAACCAGAGGCCTGCCATTAACCAACATTGTTATAAGCCCAGCATGGCCCATCACTTTAACCAGAAATGCCTTTGGAAGAGATGATGCTATGCCCTGACCTAATCTTTGCAAGGAGAACTGTAGAAGGGTCACGGTCACCATGGGCATTCCAGACCCATGTGACTACATACTATGCCTCCGCAAGTCAGGCGATTACCACTCCCTCCTTCTTTGGGTCATAGAAGTAAAGATGATGTCACAAATACAATGGAGTCTACAGTTTTGGATCATTTGGGGGGTTGATTCGATTAATTGGCTGATTTAAGGCTGAAAAAATAAAATAAAAGCCTTACAGAGTATCTTATGTAGTCCCATATTTCCAGGAACTTGAAAGGACATCCTGTGGAAGAAGGATCCCCTTGTTCTCCTGGACCCCGGAGAAGACATACTGGGAGCAGAGGTTGAAAGTTATAGGGAAGTAGATTTGGACTTGATATTTGGAAAGGCTTCCTAATAACATAGTGAGTACCCCCTTATTAAATGTATTCAAGAAAGAAGGGTGACAAATTACAACCTATTTTTAAAGGAGATCTTTTAAAAATTTGAGTAGGGCTAAACAGTTCCTACTCATCTCTGAGACTCCATGATTTTGAATAAAGTTCAAATTACTTGTAAATGTGATGCTTCCTGAAGCTTCTCTGCCTTGGAGTCTACAAGAAAAAAAACTCAAAATACCCTGGTCCCTGAGCCAAGCCCTCCAAGAGACAGTCTTTACACAGCAGTAACTGCAACACCTCTAGTTCACTTCCTTCCCCCAGGGATAATTGCTACCAGAGACCTCAAAAACTCCATAAAATACCATATTTCCTCACTTGCTTCTATATGCACAGGCATTAGATTTCTTTCAGGTTCCCACTAATTCAAGGCAAGTCCTGCCCCATTAGTGGGTCCCTCAAGAATATGACTTTGAATGAAATAAGTCTGCATGGGATATGTTCCACACCGCCATGTTATAAACAGAAGATGCAATCCTGAGAAACCCAGATTCACACTATGAAAACTTAGAGTCGTTATTTACAAAGTCCCAAGACTAAGGCAGGGCCGGGCTGTGAGAGGGCTGCTTAGATCTCCAGGAGAGCAACCAGTCCTGGATTGCCAAAATTCTGGTTTGATTATGTTAATTCTGTTTCTGGCCTGGGTGATACTACAAACTTCATGGCAGCTTTGACCAAGTTTTTAGGTGCCCTGATGCTGAGGTGTTTATCCAGTGCTGCTGTGGAAAGGAAGATGGAAGGAGGGGAATAAACATTCATTTACCACTTATTATGTGCCAGGCTTTGTGTTAAATCATGGAAGGGAGGGGCAAAAACCAAGGTAGCCCCTGCCCTGCCCTCTAATGGAAGAAGTCATACAGGGAAGGGGACTCATGAGGGATCAGAAGGAAGGAAGGTAAAGGGGAATAGTTCTGACATCCACAAAGTCGGCAACGGAGCCAGAGAGAGAAGGAAGGCCAACGTGTCTGAGCCTTACCGCCAGATGAAGGCACCAAGAGGAAAGCCCTCAAGCAAGAAAGGGGACAGGGGTCTCATGGAACAATATATGGAACAATTTTATTCTCAGGTCTCCAGTTTCTGATTCAGTTTCTCTGGAAGGAGTTTCCATAGCTCAGAATTCCCTACTCTGATGATATTAAAGAGGGAGGGAGGAAGGAAGGAAGGAAGGAAGGGAGGAAAGAGGGAGGAGAGCAAGAGGAAGAAAGGAAGGAAGGAAGGAAGGAAGGAAGGAAGGAAGGAAGGAAGGAAGGAAGGAAGGAAGGAAGGAAGGAAGGAAGGAAGGAAGGAAGGAAGGAAGGAAGGAAGAACGGAAGGAAGGGAGGGAGGGAGGGAGGGAGGGAGGGCGATCCTGCCTCTTCAACCAATCTATGCCCTTGGTTTCTTTGTATTCCCAGTACTGAGCATGAAGCTCTATATGTTTATAGTAAGTGAGCCCAAAGGTGGTGATAATTGATGACAATGATGATAATAAATATAATTACAATAATATGCTGATGATGATATTGAAGAGAAAGATGTTGCATTTGAGTTTCTATCATCCCATAACTCTTGCACAGTCAAAGTTATTTCTGAAACAATGAGAGCCTCTTTCATGCTTCTAGGGCATCCTCCCTCCCCTCCTTCTTGACAGAAGATTTAGAGTAATCATTGAGACAGTGTAGAACCTGGGCTTTTTAAAACTTCACTTTAAAAATTCTTTAAAGAGCTTTAAAACTTAGTTTACCAATTTGTAAAATGGTATGATTCTTCGATATGACATAGGTGAGGTTTGCAAATTAATGAAGAGTTCGTAAAATGCTTTGATATCCTCTGATAAAAGATGCTGTGGTACTAAGAAATTTTGTTTTTCTGCAACCATTGCCTCAGTATTGGTATATTTTTTGAGAAAGTATATAGACTTTGCATATCTGAATAACCCCACTGTTATTTCCCTCACCCTCCAAGCCTTCATTCATTGTCCAAAAACTCTCTAGCAGACATCCAGTTAAGCAGCTGCCCAGACTATGCCTCAATTCACCCTGCTCTCTCCCCACCATAGGCATGTATAAGTAAGCATCAAAAATAAACCTAGAGAGAGTCAGAGAGTTATTTTGGAGATAAATTAGGTATGAAATTTTAATCCATGCTCATAGCCCTAGAGGCTGAAACTGCATGCACCTCAAAAGAAATAATTCAAAAGGCAAATGATCATCTCAAATAAAATTTAAAATCCCATTCATGGAATCAAATAGACTCTATGTACTCCCAGTGATCACTGCCACCCACTGCATATACTCCACGGCACAAGGAAGGCTAGAACACTCCCTGAGCTAGTAAAAAAACTAAAGCAAATCTGAATTTTTAACCTAATATTTTCTTCCAAAAAATTCAAGTTCCTGATTTTGTTGCACTGACAGAAAATGATGGCATTGACCCAGTGCTTTGCAAGGTGGAACTGGCCCCCTCTTAAGGCTTACTTACCTTTAGCTGTTTGACTGCTCTAAGTTCTTTCCTTCACGGTAAAGTGACAATGCCTAGCCTTCCAGAGGCAACAGTGGGCAAAAATTCCCACTTTTTTCTTTTCTTTTTTTTTTTTCAAAGTGCTTCCCTAGGGTCTAAGGAGAGGATCATTGAGTTGACAACAACGATTCTAGTGACCTCAAGAGAAAGATAACTTGTTTCTCCTGATTTATTGGCTGCACTCTACCGATGCACAAGGCCAGTTCAGCTCTGGTAGGCAATGCCCAAATCCTGTATAAGTTTTTGCTTGTGGAAGTGGGGTTTTGATTCTTGGTTTTTCTCATTACTCACTTATGGTCCTTCCATGATGGCTACATCGAATTGGTCTTAATGCTCATCAATGGAAGGTACCTTTGATGGTTAATTAATAATACCTGAGGAAACAATCTGAGCAATAGGATTTATTAGAAAAATGGGCCCAATAAATGGGTCTGTGGCATGGGATTTGTTCTATGAAGTTTGGATTCAGTCAAAGGGTTGCACTTGAGGACCCTTGAGGGCCACTCCTTGGCGGTGTCCCCAGTTAGTCAAGAGATCCTCAAAAGAATGTGAGATAGATTTTTATGTATTAAGTTATGCAATAAAAACAATTAATCAAATAAAACCTATTAATTATTAGAAAACAATTAACTAAGATAACAAGCCGAGGTACAAAATTAGGTAATCTGATTTCTAATTGGAAGAAAGATTAAGGCTTTTCCAATTTGGGGAGGGAAAGAGTGAGTTTTGGTCCAGTTGAGAGAAAGACAAATAAGTTTTGGGGTCTTTCTTTTCCCAGAATTGAGAGATCAACTGCATCCACTTCCATTTATGAATCAATAGAAGGTTTATGTCATCTAGTTTCCCATGGATGATTTGCAGAAACAAAAAGTTGGAGAAGAATCCATGTGGCAGCATAAGATGGAGTCAGTGTTTGTGAGATAGATTCTAACTGGTACTCTGGATTCCCACAACACACCAACTCCATCTTGTAACTGGCTCTCACGCCTTATCATTATACCTTAGAAAGCATCACATCCAAACCTTCATTTTACAGGTGAGAGAAGCAAGGCCCATACAAAGATTAAGCAATTTACCCAATGGCCCGAGGAGGTTTTCCTAGGTTTTGTTAGTATTGGAAGGCTAATCCTGTATTAACACCATCATTTTCACTCCATATGATGGAATTGCAGGCATTTAATCCTGCAAATGAGATTGATTCAACTGCTTAGGAATACTCAGACTTGAGATATTCTACTAACTGAAATATTAATAGAGATGAAGTGAAGAAGGTTGGGAAAATGTGTTTCTAGAGATAATTGAGAAATATCTCAAATTTACAAAGTACTTACCTTCCATTGAGCTCAAGGTACTTTCACGGATGTGATTTATACTTTTCATAATTCCATCATTTCTTGTGAGGTAGGGCACAGTGGATAGAACTCTACTTGAAGTGAGGAAGACCTGAGTTCAAATCCAGGCTCAGAAACTTACTACCTGTGTGACCTGAGCAAGTCATTTAATTCTGTTTGTCTCAGTTTCCTCATCTGTAAAATAAGGATAACAGCACCTGACTCTCAGGATTGTTGGAAGGATTAAATGAAATTATAATTCTAAAGTGCTTAGCATGATGTCTAGCACATAGTAAGCTCTATAAAAAATGTAGCTTCTATCATCATCACCATTATCATTCCCACAAGATAAGGAAAGATATGACTTATCCGAAGTCAGAAGTGAGTGACATAATCAGTTCTCATTTCTGAGCCTGGTTCCCAACCTAGAACTCTATTCCCTGAATTGCTCTCTATACCACAATTCCTCTTCTATTTACCTCCAAGACTGGCAGTGTGGTCTAGTGAAAAGATTATTGAACATGCAGTCAGAAGCCCTAGGTTCAAGTCCTGGCCTACCAGCTTTATGACCTTGGACAAGTCATTTCCCATCTATAAAAAGAGGAGGTGGACCAAGTTATCTCTAAGGTCTCTTCCAGCTTTAAAAGTCCAAGATCTTCTATGAATGTTGTTCAATCATTTTCAGTTGTGTCTTACTCTTAATGACCCTATTTGGGGTTTTATTGGCAGAGATAGTGGAGTAGTTTGCCATTTTCTTCTTGGGTTCAATTTACAGATGAGGAAACTGAGGCAAATAGGGTTAAGTGATTTGTCCAGGTTCACCCAACTGTAAGTGTCTGAGGCCAGATTTGAATTCAGGTCTTCCTGGCTCCAGGCACAGCAGTTTATCCACTGAGCCACCTAGCTGCCTATAAAGTTGTAAGTATTTAAAATTTTTTAAACAGAAATCCCTGACTTTCAAAGGAAATGTAGGTAGAGCTAACTTTGGTCTTTCTCTCTTGGTTCAACCAACCTCTCATTCTTGTAAATACCTATTTCCTGAAATCAACCCATTCCCAAATCTGTGTGGCTGGTGATGCTTCATCAGCCTCTGGGTTCCTAGGTAGAAGCAGATCCAGGTTGACAAAACTACTGGGATTCTTGGCCCTTTAAAAAAAAACCTACTTCCTCATCTTATCTCTAGATATGGAGTACCACCTGCCTAAAGAACACCCTTCCCTACCTGTAACCAAAGATTCTTCCCATATCTTTCAGTTTGTCTTGCATTGACTTTTCAGCCTTACATGACTGGGGTTGGGGTTGGGGTTGGCAGGAAGGAGGTTATGTAAAGGAGTCTGGGCAGTTCCAGAAATTTGCCTTCCTTCACTCATTGGTCTTAAATTTATTCAATACTGATAGTTTAGGTGAAGCTTGGTTTCCCAAACTTTGAGAACCTTGAAGACATATATGAAAATTATAAAGCCCATGCTATTATTAACACAATAATTCTAGAAAAGTGTCTGGTCCCCATCCTCCACTCTTAATGGTAGATGCCATCATCCTCTGGAATTCGTCTCTTTCATGGTTACTCCTTCCAAGAGCTGCCAGCAAACTGTCTTCTCTTACAGTTTGAAAATTTATGGGCCATATTTAGCATCTCACTAATGGGATGAGTATAAGGGTCAACTCCAGCTAGTTCTGAGTTCATTTACAGAGCTGAAATGATAGACAGGTCCTAAACTTAAGGATAGATTAAGTTGTCCTGACTTGAGTTACCAACTCTCAGAGTCCTAGCTAGGTATGCTTGTTCTGGGGACAATTCTTTAGGGGGAAAGTCAGGCTACAAAGAAAACACTGCGTTCTAATGGCAGTCATACCAAAGAAGAGATGACATGTCCCCTAAAAATCCGAGTCCCCGAGGTATAACTGATGATCTCCAACCCCTAATGTTCCTCCCAACATTCCCCTCTCCCTCAGTCAAGAGAAGGCACCGGGGCATAGTAACAAGGAAAAAAGGATCTGAGAACAAAAGAAGCCTGACGAAGGCAGCCCAGATTTAGGTGGATAAGTAGTGGGATGAGGTATACCATATAGCACAAATCAATATCAGACCATGAAGTTCAGAGGCAATGGACTCATTAACCACCTTAGGAAGGAAGCCTGCTTCCTCTTATATAATACCCTAGGTTGAAGTCTCAGGAACCCTCACCAAGTTATTACTCTGCCAAGTATATCTACATCTTCTCCTTGTCCATGATGACTCATCCTCAGTAGAACATAAGTTCCTTGAGGGAAAGGACTATTGACCATAGAATCATAGATGTAGAGATGAAAGAGACATCAGAGGTCAACCAGTCCGATGCTGTCATTTTACAAATGAATCCTAGGGAAGTTAAAAGTCTTGCTGCTTTAGATTACCTAGTGAGTAAATATCAGACATAGGATACAAATTGAAGTCCTCCGACTCAAGGATTGGCACTCTCGTTTCCATGTCTGTCTCCCCAGTGCCTAGAATAGAGCCTTATACACAATCCGTTTAGTCATTCAGTCCTAACCTTCGTGACCCCGTTTTGGGGTTTTCTTGGCAATGATACTAGAGAGGCTTATTTCCTTCTCCAGCTCATTTTATAGCCGGGGAAACTGAGGTAAACATGATTAAGGGACTTGCCCTCAGTCACACAGCTAATAAGTGTCTGAAACCAGATTTGAACTCAGGAAGATGAGCCTTCCTGCCTCCAGACGTGACGCTCTATCCACTGTACCATCTAGCACCCAATATATGTTTAATAAATACTTGGTGAATGGAAGCATTCCCTCCAGCATTAGAGTAGCCCCCTAGAATACTATCATTACAACTTTATCACAGAAAAATAACTTCCACATAAAGCAATTATGTAGGTAAATTCAACCAACAGTAAGAGAAATATCGTTGGGCAGGACCTCACCATTAAGAACAATGCTCACGATGGTCCTACGGACCAAAGCTTCAGCTCCTGCTTGCTCTCTGGTTGTCTGTTCTCCCATGTCAGAACTGAGCTTTCTGAGAGAAACGCAGTCACACCAATGTTTCCTGAGATGAAAATCAGCTCTTCATCATCCAAAAATGGCAACATTAAACAGCTGTTGAAAACAAATGCTAATTGTATCAGGGACTAGAATTGGTAATTCACCTTCTCAGCAAGACATTACAGACAAAATATGAGAGTGGAGAGGATGCTACCAGCAGACAGTATAAATGCTACCCTGGGCTGTTTTTTGTTTGTGTGTTTTGTTTTTCTGATTTACTAGGCCCGCTTAGCCATCTGTGGCTAATTATTCTGGGAATGCAGCCATTATTTTATTCAAGTTTTGTTCTCTGGTTTTAATAAATTAATGAGGTGTTAACCAAATCCTCACATGAATGAAAACAGCAAATTTACCAAGGTTCACAGAGCTACCAGCCCTGCCGATCAGTAGCGCTTTCCCATTTGCGGATCTTTGTCCCCTGGGAAGTCTTCAGGCCTGGCGGTTGCCTGTTCGTGCTTTAACAAATGTGTAAATACTTCCTGAAACACTGGGGAGCGGGGAGAAGTTAAGGTCCCCTTTGGAAAGTCAACAGTTTTATCATCTGAATACAGACAAGAAAATGAGACGGGGGTGGCTGGGTATGGTGCAAAGAGCATTCAGTTTAGAATCATAAGATACAGATTCAAGTCCCGGTTCTCTACCACTTAAGAGTTGTGTAATACAATATTGTATTGTGTATTATAGTTTGTGTCTTTCCTCCCTTATTGGCCCTCAATGGTCTTTCCATACTGGCCTGTAAGCTCCATGAGGGGCAGCTGGGTAGTACAGTAAATAGAGTACTAGACTTAGAATCAGGAAGACATCATCCTGAGTTCAAGTCCAGCTTCATACACTTACTAGACTTAGAATCAGGAAGACAGCATCCTGAGTTCAAATCCAGCTTCAGACACTTACTAGCTAGGTAACCCTTGGCAAGTCACTTGTTTGTCTCAGTTTCCTCATCTGTAAAATGAACTGGAAGGAAATGACAAACCATTCTAGTATCTCTGCTAAGAAAATCCCAAGTAAGGTCACTAAGAGTAGGATGTGCCTGAAACAACTCAACAGCAAAACTCCACGAAGGCTTAGTCCTCTCCAGTATCTTGCATTTTGTCCTACACATAACTTAATTCAACAAACATTAAGTCCTTACCATGCATAAGTCATCATAAGAAACACTGAGCATATAGAGACAAAAACAAAAACCAGTCCCTACCCTCAAGTTCACTGAAAGAGTGCAACATGTACCAAGTATATAAATACAAGACACATACTAAGTCTTTTCAAGAGGGGAAAAGGTTTGTAATTGGGGGACCAGGAAAGTCTTTTCCTTTGAATGAAGTTGGGCATTCTCTGAGGGAGCTGAGATACTGGAGGACCTCTTGTGCAAAGGACAGGGATGGCAAGTGCCATGCCCTGACTGGAGAATAGCTAACAGGTCAATTTGGCTGGATTAGAGAGTGTATTGAGAGCGATAATATGAAATTAGGCTGAAAAAGACCCAGTTTGCAAAGGACTATAGATGCCAGGCTGAAGATGTTTTGCTTTGTTTTGTTTTAATTTTATCCTAGAGACATCAGGGAACTCTCAAAGATTTTCCAGTGAAATAGGAGTGGGTGTGACAATGAAAAGGTCATTTTAGGCATCTGTGTGAAGGATGAGCTAGAAAAGGGAGAGGCTGGAAACAGGGAGATCAATTTGGAAACTTTTACATTAATCTAAGTGAGAAGTGATGGGAGCTTTAAACTGAGGTGACAAGGTATAATTGAAGGAGCACTACTTTGGAGTGAGAGAAGCTAGATTTAAATTGTACTACTTATTACCTGTATTATCACTGACAAGCCATTTGACTTCTCTTAGCCTAAATTCATTGAGGACTTCTCAGTTCCCTTTCAGCTCCAAATCTACGATCCTGAAATCTTAAAGTAAATATTATGGGATTTAAAAGAAGGGGGCAGATAGGAGAGTGGTGGGAAGAGGAGGAAGAAGACTTAGCAAACTGATTGGTTATTGGGGATGAAGGAGAAAGAAGAGTCTCAGATGACTTCAAATATATAAAGGGGGATGGAAAGTTCATGATGTCATCAATAGAAATAGAGGAATTTAAATAGAGGAATTTAAAAGAGGGATAGATATGGAAGGAAAAAAAATAAGTTGTTTTAAACATGTTGAATTTGTGATAGCTGAGGGATATCCAGAGGGGGATGTTTACCAGAAATGTCCAATACATGTTAGAATTTAAGAAGAGATTAAGACCAGATATATAAATACAGAAGTCATCAGCATTGAATTTTCGAGAGTTGACAAGGTCACTGAGGGAAAGAGTGTGGGACAAGAAAAGAAGAGAATTTAATACAGTGTTGGGGGATTCAAATGGATGAAAGGAAGAGGAGCTAGCAAAAGAGACTAGAAAAAGGATAGTCAGAAAGTTAGGAGAACCAAGAAAACAAGTTAAGTAAAACAAAGGAGGAAAAGTGTCCAGGAGAGAAGGTCGCTAATGTTGTTAAAAGCTGTTTAGAAGTCAAGTAGAATAAAGACTAAGAAAAGACCATTGGATACAATTCTTTATTATTAATAAATGTTTGTTGAAGTCATATCGCTTCATTTCTTTAATGCTCAGTTTCCATATCTGTTAAAAAAGAGCTAATAATGCTATTTCTACCTATCCACATACAACACGTACTGTAGATAAAATGAGAGACATGTTTCCAGTGGAGGTACTGCACCTGTAGAATGCTAGTCCAAGGTTCATTAGATACACTCATTTTAATCATTATATCCAGATCCATAAAACACCAAATTTTCCTAATTAAGTCTGGTGTCTAGAAGCCAAGTTCCTCTTGGCAAAAGCAACTTGATCCAGTCTGACTAGACAGGGCAATGCTGAATCAGCCCCGTCAGGTTCTAATTGGTTTTAATAAGCACTCTCCCAACCAGAATTGCTTTCCTTTCTCAACCCCACAGCCCTCATAAAGGAAAGAAATTGCATGTCACCTTTAAAAATAGCTCACTCCTTCCAGTCAGATGTTTTATCAATTGATACAATGGACTAGGTTTTTTTTTCCCTGATTTTTTCTAAGCCATATGTAGTAGATAGAGAAATATAATGCGTATGTAATACAATATTATGTTATATATTACCTAAATATGACATATAATCACATTTGATATCATATAACTATATGATTATATCTTATATAGATATATATTACAATATATATTATATAGACATAATATATTTTATAATATACATATACATACATGCATATATGTAATATCTCCATCTGGATGTCCCAATGGTGTCTCAAAGTCAGCATGTCCAAAACTTAATTCTTTAGCATATATCCCTCTAAAATCAATTTTCCTCTCAACATCTTTTTTTCTCCAGAAGGTACCAACATTCTTCCGGTCACCTATGTTCAAAGTCTAGGAGTGACCCTCACTGAACTGTCCATATCTGCTCAGTTGCCAAGTCTAGTCAGTTTCATCTCCTCAACATCTCTCCCATCCATCCCTTTCTTTCTCTCTACTCTCACCACAACTACCCTAGATCAAAGATAAATCACTTCTCAATTCTCCATCCTTTTAAAAAGTCAAATAGGGTATTTTTTTCTTTTGACTCTGAAAATAATAGGGAGTGGCTAGAGTTTATCAAATTGGGAGGGGTAATATATTTTAGGATAGTAAACCAGACTTCTTTGGATAACAAACCAGACATCCTTGAAGGATAGTTTGGTGATATAAAGATACCAAACCAGAATCCCTGGTGTCCATCCACATCCCTCAAGGATAACAGATTTCCTTGAGACAAAATTAACAAGAGAACTGGATTTCCAAACTTAACTTAAGTTTGGGATGAGCTAGTTCAAGGTGTCTATAAGACATCCAGTTCAGGATATCTAAAAGGCAGTTGGAGATGAGAGTAGGAAGGCCTGGGGAAAAAAAGGGTTGGACAAGTGGAGAACAAGAAGCATCTGCATAGAGATGATGAAACCATAGGAGCTGATGACATGACCAAGTGAAATAGTATAGAGGAGAAGAGCACAAGAGAATTCCATTACATCCACATACTCCAACTGGTTCCATCATTCCCCAATTAATGAGTCTCCTCTTCCCCCTTAGTTTCCTTTATTTTTTTGCAATCACAAAAAGAGTTATTATAAATATTTTGGTAAATATAGGACCTTGTCCTTTCTTTGATCTTTTTTGGATTTTGGACTAGCAGTGGTGTCACTGGGTCAAAGTTAGTATAGTGATATGTTGATAAATGTTTAGCAACTAGATCACAAGAGGGAAAAAGCATTTATCTATAACATAGTTTTAAGTTTAAGTTTTATATTCATTGCTGGTATTTTCTCCATCATTTTTAAGTCTAGACAACAAAATAAAAACAATAAATTAAACACTGTTTCTGAAATGTAAATGCTCACACTGAGAATCTGAGAATTGTCTCTCTAGAACTGATCAAAAGGCATGCACTTCTGCATGGTTTTTGCTTTCCACAAAGGCTGGATTCCAAAAACAGTGTATCAGTGAGCCTGCTTTTCCACAGTCCTTCCAATAGTTAGCATTTTTGTCGTCTTTGCCAATTAGAAGAATATAAGGTAGAACCTCAGAATTATTTTAATTTGTATTTCTTTAATTATTGGTGATGTGGAACATTTCTAATATGGCTACAGATAGGCTGAGTTTCTTCTTTAGAGCTCTTTGTTCACCTTCTTAGATCTCTCATCAGTTAGAAATTGGCTCTTTCTCTTATAAATTTAAATCACTTTCTTATATATTTTGGAAATCATACCTTTATCGGAGAAACTTGCTGCAAATATTTTTTTCCAGTTAACTATTTCTTAATTTTTAAAAAAATGTATTTAGTTAATTTTTAATTTATTAGATATAATAAGCATTTCTATAGCATAGTAGAATGAAAAAGATTGCATATGAAACTGCAAGTCCATTATGTACAACTTGCATACCTTTTAAATATGTAATAAAGTTATCATGTAACTTTCTTTTATCTTTTTTTTATTCCTTCATTCCCCCCACATGCTGCCCTAGAGATAGCAACCATTAGACACAAATGTGTGTGTGTGTGTGTATGTATAAAACCATTCTATTTATCAGCTCTTTCTCTGGATGCAGATAGTATCCTCCTTCATAGGTCCTTTGTAGTTAATTTCAGTATTTACAATAGTCTTAGTCACTCAAAGTTATTCTTAAAACATTATCATTATTATTGGATACAACATTGTCTTGGATCTGCTCATTTCAGTCTTCATTATTTCATTCAGGTTAACTGGGGAATGCTGAAGAACTTGTGGTATGTGATCGTGATGGCATATGATCTGTGCTGTAAGAAATGATGAGCTTGTGGATTTTAGAAAAGCATGGATAGACTTTCAGTTAACTATTTTTCTTCTAACCTTAGCTGTATTGGATTTTTCTGTGCAAAAACCTTTTAATTTGTGTAATAAAAATTGTCCATTTTACCTTCTATCATCATTTTCATCCCTTCTTTCATCATGAAATCTTGTTCTATTTATGGATGTGAAAGGTAACTTCTTCCTTGTTTCTTTAATTTGTTAATAATGAGTCCCTTTATATCTAGATCATGTATCCATTTGGAGTTGTCTTGAAGTGCAAGTTCATCTCCAACTTTTCAGTAGAACTTTCCAAATGTACCACTGGCAAGGCTATAATGCTAGAGCAACCAAAAAGTGAATAGAGCCTAGGTGCTATACCACCATTATGAAAATATTCTGAGTATGATCCTAGCAAGAGACCGAATCTGTTTACCAAGGACTAACTGACTTGTGGAGAAGTTCGTCACCAGGAATAACACCCGGAATCAACTGTCAGACCATTAATTTACTAGAGAAAAGAATAAAATTGGAATGAAGTTAGAAAAATTAAAATGAGGAAAAATGTATGTTGTGCAGTTAAAATTTCATCTGGATCTACTTAAATTAGTTGTTGATAATGAAAAACAGAATGTAGACAGAAGGAAGGATAAAGATACAAACTATAGTAACATCATAAAGAAGATTAACAGACAAGAATCAGTTGTGATAACATGGAGACCAAAAAATCCTGAAAAGTGTCTTATTCACCAAACACTTAACCAAGCAGCGAGAGATGGCAGTCAGTGCAAGCTTAGTTTGGAATAGGTCTTACAGAGAAGACCTATTAGGAACAGTATCACTCCATAAAATAGAGAGAAGTAATGGAGGGTAAAACCAGTTTAAAGAAAGCCTGGTGAGAAACACGATTAAACCAAATCATCCTGAGGCCGTTAAAGGGGGAAACAAAGCAAGAGGAAAAAGCAAAACCAAAGAAAAAAGAGAAAGATCAACCAAGAAATTTATAACCATTTTCTCCATTAATAACAATGGAGCCACAAAATATCATAATAGAAGAGGTAGAAATGGCAATCGAATCAACAAGTGTTGATTGAGGACTCATTATAGGTCCAGCTCTGCACTAGGTTCTAAGGCTAGAACAAAATTAAACAGTCACTGTCCTCAAGAAGCTTATATTTTATTTGTAAAGACATTGTGTAATCTAAGTACATAGAATGTAATATATAGAATAATATATTGTATATGACTTAATATAGTATATGTAACATAATATAATTATACATAGCAGAATATAGTTTATAGAATAATATGCTTTATATAACATAATGTATTATATCACATGTTGCTCTTGTCCTTCATCTTTGAAAGGTATCAAAGACATCACAGAGTGAAGTCTTGACTCACGCATGAACTGAATTTAAGTGAGACTCAGTTTCACAAAGTCATCAACCCCATTATCTCTTCCAGAATAATCAAAATCCAGTGGCAAGACCAGCAGTGGCCCAGGATGCAGTGTATGACATTGGAGACTTTGATGTCTAACCAAGCTCTAAGCTTCAGTCTTCTTCATGGTCATTGGACCAAATCATTTTCATCTACCCATTCCATCAGGCAAAGTCTTCACATGCTTGGGATAGACATCACCCTATACATAACACCAATATGGAATTTAACATATAGATCAGTATATGTTATATATACAAATATAATAAAGAACATTATATCTAGAATAGTATATTTATACAACAATGTATTGTATAACATAATATGGAATGTGATAGCTAAAATATATGCTATATTTAATATATAGAATATAATATCTAGAACAATATAATATATTGAATATGACAATATATAATGCATAATATGGAATATAATTCATAGAATAATATGTGGATAAAATAGAATAACCTGTGGTACATGATATAATTTATATATCTTTCCTATAATAAATAATAGAGTATATTATATATAACAGCATTGAATAATAAAATATATACAGAATAAATTCAAGGTAATTTGGGGGTAGACACTAGTAAATGGGGGAATCAAGATAGACTTTGCATAGTATATGGCATTTGATCTGAGCTTTGAAGGAAATAGGAATTCTAAGAGGTGGAGATAAGAAGGAAGGGAGGGAGTATTTATTAGGCAAGAAGGATGGTTTGTGAACAGACATGGGAGAAGGAATGAAGCCAAGCCAGGTCAGTTTGACTGAACTGAAGAGTGTGTGAAGGGAAGCCCTGTGTAAGAAGACTGGAAGGGTAGGTTGGAGTCACGATGTGCAGAGCATTAAATAACAAAAGGACAGGCCTGAATTTAGTGCTAGAAAGAGTAAGAAGCTGCTGGAGTTTATCGATCAGGACAGTGTCATGGTTAGAACAAATTAGTCTGAGGGAAAACAGCTATATTAGTACAAGGATTCATAAGGAAAGTCCATGCAGGAGGCAAGAAAATAGTGAAGGCACTCCAGGATCTATTCACCAAATATCTTGAGGAGAGACATCAAAACCATGAGGGGAGGGGGAAAGCTCTTTCATTTCTAGTACCTAAAAAAGCAACTGAAAGAAAACCAGCAACTACTGAGCTAAATACTCCCTTTCTGTTGTATGTAGACTTTTTATGAGAATTATCTACACGTCCACTGAAGGCATCCTTGTTGAGGATATTATTCAACATCAGACAGGCTTTCACAAATGATATTTCTCAGGGGAGCACATCTTTATCAACTGACTAGAACACAAGATCCCACTGTGCTCATTGTTAGACTGATTTTTAAAAATTGATTCAATAGAGTAAAAATATACCTTAAAGGTTCTTTTCCTACAGGATGCATCCCATAGATACATCAAAATTATTCAGAATTTCTTGAAAGATACAAAAAACATAACCGCATTTGATAATAATCATTAATATCAGGTGAAATATAAAACCAGATGTAACCTCAACAAAGATGTCTACCACCATGTTGGAGGAGATCTAATGCAAAGTCCTAGCTGGAAAGGTTTCCTGTGGATGAAAAGTTCCTTGTGCTCTTCTTATTTGGTAATGATTTTGTACTGGTTGTATGAAGCTCTAAAATATTTCAGAGCCTCCTAGAAGAAATATATAACCATTAAAAACAGTTTAATCTCACCAATCCACCAGCAAAAACCAGCTTACAAGAGTCAATCATAAAATTTTTAATATGAACAATTTGTTTCTGTTTAGTCATTTCAGTCATTATGAGTCTTTGTGACCCCATTTGGGGTTTTCTTAGCAAAGAAATTAGATTGGTTTGCCATTTCCCTCTCCAGCTCATTTTACAGATGGGGAAAACTGAAGCAAACAGGGTTAAGTGACTTGCCCAGAGTCATACAACTGGAAAGAATCTGAGGTCAGATCTGAACTTGTGAAGATGAACCTTCCTGACTTCAGCCCTGGTGCTCTATCCACTGCTCCCCCTACCTGGAAATCAACAAATGCTACAAATCAGGGCATGATTTCTTATTTTGTTGGTTGATTAGATTTAAGAAAGTGATGGAGGAAATGTTCATGCAGATTAAACTTTTAAAAGTGTCTTGCATATCCTGTTTTTCCCCATGAGATTCAGTTGTTAAACATTTACCAGCATACATATCTCTGACAGAGACCTAGGACCAGAGTGAGACAACAGTTCAAATCCTTCTTCTTATAGTTAATTTCAAAGTCTTTCAAACCATTTTCCAAACTAGCTAAAGGCATGTCCTTATCATTACTTTAAAAAAAAGAAGAAAATGTTTAAACTGAGCCTTTGGGGACTCTGATTATTAAATGTGTTCCTGCTGGTTAGGATTAATTTAATTAAGTTCAAGAATCTAAAAAAGATAACTCTTCCCCAGAGAAAGACCTAATCTTAGTGTTTGCCTTGAAAAACAGCCAAGACAAAATAAAAAAATAAAAAGTTAAATTTAAGACTTCACTGTCTGCAAGATGCTGGAGAATTTGTTGTCCCCTAGTTAGATCTAAGTGATGCTATCTCCCTAATTATGTTTGGCTAACAAAAAGATTAGGAACTAAATAGTTAGGATATGAGCCAATGTTCCTTCTCCATGAAGTGACACAGTCAGTTTAGAGTACATACTCATGTAAATAAGACACATAATCAGATTGGAGCAAGGTATATCAGGTTATCCTAATAGCTGAACCTGATCACAGTGGGAATGATGACTGCAGAACCAAACTTAGAAATAGTCAAAAGTAAGAGGTCAAACAGACACAGCTTAGGTTGCACAGTGGATAGAGCTATGTGTCTAGAATCAGGAAGACATGAGTTCACAATTCAATCTCAGACACTTACTAGCTGGAAGACCCTGGACAAGTCACTTAACCCTGTTTGCCTCAGTTTCCTTATCTGTAAAATGAACTGTAGAAGGAAATGGCAAACCTTTCCAATATCTTTACCAAGAAAACCCTAAATGGAGTCACAAAGAGTTAGACACAACTGAAAAATGACTTAACAACAGGTCAGACAAGAATGACATGTCTAATTCGGTCATGTAATGAAGATACAGCTTTAACAAGTAAAGCAGTGATGTCTTTGAATTCAGAAGATTGGCTACAGATAATGGTGCCTACCTTAACTTCCTTAGATCTCACTATCCTCATTTATAAAATAAGGGAACTGAGTTAAATGTTCTCCAAGGTCCCTTCCAGCTCTCAATCCATCATCCTATCATCTTAGGCATGGACTAGGATCAAAGAAACGACAAGGAAGCAAATCAGGTGAAAGGCAAACTCCCTCCAACTCCAAGAGGTCGGTTATCCCTGAGATAGAAAACCAGGCCAGGGGCGGAGTTGGCACAGTTCTTTCAAATGCCAAGTTTCCCCAGGGAAAGGGCCCCAAACCCCACATTCTTCAAGGCTAGCTTTGGTTCCAGAGTTTTAGCTTACTAGAGAATGAACCTGAGAAGGCCCAGGCTAGCTGGTTTAGTAGAGGACAGTCAGTACTACTCTACCATGCTACTAAACTGGGCCTTTTAGAGCAATGGTCTCTAAAGCAGAGTCCAAGTCTACCTGGGTGAAATGGCCTAATTCCAAGGGCGGGTGAGCAACCAACTAGGAATTAGGAACACAGGTCACTCCCCACCCTCTATGTATCATTGCTTTTCAATCATTTTACCCATGTCCGATTCTTTGTGACCCCATTTGGGGTTTTCTTAGCAAAGATACTGGAGTGATTTGCTGTTTCCTGCACATTTTATGGATGAGGAAACTGAGGCATGCAGAGTTAAGTGACTTACTCAGAATCACAGAATCACACAGCTAGAAAGTATGTGAGGCTGGATTTGAAGTCAGGTCTTCCTTATTCCAGGCCCAGCATTCTACCCACTGTACCACCTAGTTGCCCCATTAATGTGGCAGTCAATTAATTGTGAAACTTATTGACCAATACAACTACTCCAACCTTAATCCTTCACTACTTTCCCACTCTGCCTTGTCCTTCCTCTATGTAAATTCCCACCTTCTTTTCGACATTTGTTGTTTCCCCCTTTAGACTGTGAGCTCCTTAAGAGCAGGGATGGACATTTGTGTCCTCAGTGGTTTTGCACGTAGTAAGTGCTCTATTCATTCCTTCTTCCAAACTGGGCGTTTACTCCTCAGGAAAGTCATCACATAAACTAGCCACTATCCACAGCAGCTGTGCAGATATCGCTGAGAAAATTCTACCCCCCATTCATGCTTCTCAGACCACCTGGTGACTACAGCAGGCATTCATTAGAAAACAACTCTGGCGGGTAACACAATGGATAGAGTACCAGCCCTGGAGTCAGGAGGACTTGAGTTTGGATCTGGCCTCAGACACTCGACACCTAGGTGACACTAGGCAAGTCATTTAACCTGATTTCTGAAAGAGAATAGGTCTATACTTGGGGTCAGTGATTGTTATATAAGAGCCTTTCCTACTCTTTTTTTCCTTTTGGAAAGGACAGAGTCACAGAATGAATAGGCATAGATAGGTTGTGATGTCTGTATCGCATATACATCATCTCTATCCCCAATTCCTTCACCTTCCAAACTTCCCCATGACCATTGAGAGTACCACCATCTTCCAGTCAGCCAGGTTCTCACTGACCCTAGTGTTCTCTTCAGCTTCTCACTTCCCCTTACTCTATATCCACATATTCGGTCAATTGCCAAAATTTGTCATTTCTACCTCCACATCTCTCATATCTATCTGCTTTCTCTCTGCCCTCACAATCATATAGCTTGGACCCTCACTGTCTCTAGCAGTGACCTAATTAGGTTCCCTGCTTCCAATTTCTTCCTTCTCCAGTCAATCCTCCTCGCAGCTATCAAAGTGATTTTCCTAAAAACATACATCTATTCACATCCTCTCCCCATCTCCCAATAAATAAACTCTGGTGTTTCCCTATCACTCTAGGATCCGATATTATTTCCTCTTATTTTTTTTTTACATTTCTAATTTTGCGTATGTTTCATACTTTTTTTTTACTGCTAGTGGTACATCACAAGAAAAATGTGAAGACCAATATCTTAACAGTCTCCTTGAGCTGGAATGACCTATGAACAAAGTTGACCTCTCAAGATTACTTAAACTCAAGAGGACGCCTGAGCCTATCCCAATACAGACAGGCAGTATAAGATATCTAAAAGGTTACTAGATTTAGAGTCAGAAAGGAACTGAGCTTGAATATCAGCTCACACTTAGGAAAGTATGAAACTCAGGGCATATCACTTCATACCCAAATACAGACAGTTCTCATTTTACCAACGTGGACCATTCTCCAAATCTCTACGTAAAGTGATTTTTACATAATGCAAATTTGCTCTGGATATGGGAAAGAGAGGGAGGGAGGCAGGAAGAGGATTGCTGGACTGCAGAGGGAGGGGACTGGTACAAAATTCAAGTACATCTGGGTGCCAGGAACAGAAAAGCAAAAGCAGGAGGAGAAACACATGGGCTGCGGACAGACACATGATAACCCAGTGCTAACAGCATTTTCTCTACATTTTTTCTACTTACTTGGAGGGTTATTTTAGGGATTTTTTTTTTGGTAGGGGAAGATCTTTGACCCCAGGACAGAGGGTAGGAGTAAATAGAGAGCACAATATTGAATTGATAAAGTTAATATAGGTGTGTTTTTTTTAACATGGATTTCTTTCAGAATTTTTTTTATGTAAAGTTGAGTTTGTGTAATGAAAATTTACTTAAAGCAAGAACTAGCAGTATGTATCAATATATATAATTCAACCCTGAGTCTTGGTTTGCTCTTTTTATAATGAGATTATATTTCTTTTACCTATTTCATGGGATGGCTGTGAATATAGAGTTTTTAAATCATTTTAAAGTACCAAGTAAATTTAAATCATTATCATCATACACATCCCAGGGACTTTAAGAGAACCAGTCTATTTTAGGGTATATAGGCTATTACTAATTTGACTATTTCCTGTTTTCTCATTGATAGTAAACTACTATTTAATAATAATGAAATAGCTAGCATACAATGTTTTAAGGTCTTCAAAACACTTTATTATCTCATTTTATCCTCACAACAGCCGTGGAAGGTAGGTGCTATTATTATCTCATTTTACAGATAAAGAAAGTAAGGCAGACTTACCTAGGGTCAGAACTAGTAAACATCTGAGGCTGGATTTGAACTCAAATCTTCTCGACTCCAGGCTCAGCACTCTATCCACCTTACTGCCACAAAGTAAAAACAGATAAATTTGTGTGGCAAAGAAGACTCTGGAGGAAGGGAGAAATCACAAAAGATTAATTGTCCCCATTATACAGATGGAAAAGTGAGGTTAAATAACATGTAAAAGTTATTTTAGAGTGCATTTTATTTAACCTCACTTTGACCATTAGGAAGTACATTGAGACCAGATTTGAACTCAGCATGTTCTGACTCTAGGCCTAGAGCTCTATCCACTGTACCACATAGCTGCCTCTCTACAACTGCAGAACTTCTCTGACAACATGGTATATTGAAAAGATTTTGTGGTTTCCTTCTTTAAAAGGACCATGACATCAGGAAGATGATGCCACAACTTGAAAGTGAATAGGATTTACATGAGGGAGCACTGTGCAAAGTCACCAGCCTCATTTTTATCTCTGCAGCCATCTAGGTCCAGTGGCAAGATGTAGATCAGGATAAATGGAGATGGGCCAGCACATTGAAAAGCATGCTAGATTTGAAGTCATAAGGTTAGGGTTCAAAAGTGTTTCATTTACTCTCTGTGAGACTTTACGCAAGACCTTCACCCTCTCTAGGCCTCATTTTAATCATGAATATAATCAAGTGATGGAACTAAATGACCTCTAAAGTTTCTCCCTGCCTTAAATATATGATGGTATGACTGAAGACATAGCAGCAATAATGTATGATGATCTACTGTGAATGACTTAGCTATTCTCAACAGTACAGTGTTCTAAGACAATTACAAAGAACCAATGGAGTCTGAAGGCAGATTGAAGCAAACTTTTTGTAGTTTATTTTTCTTACACAACATGGTTAATATAAAAATATGTTTTGCATGTCTGTATGTGTATAATCTCTACCAAATTGCTCACCTGCTCAAGGAGAGGAAAGCGGAGGAAAAAAGAGAAAATTTGGTACTCAAAATTTTTTAAATGTTAAAAAATAGTTTTTCACATAATTGAGAAAAAAATAAATAAATAAAAGTAAAGTTTCATAGTTCCATGCATTCATGGACTGACCAGAAAGGTGACAATCACCACACTCCTGGGTGTGAACTAGCCAGAACTCATCCACAGACTCCAAAGCGAAATTTATCAGAACTCGTGGCATTTCCTGGGGATTAATGGCTGTTTTGGAGGGATGATTGCCCATGCCAAATTCAAGGATCATTAAGTTGAGCCGGTCATTAAAACCCTGAGGAAATGCAGAGGAGGAAAGCTATCATTAGCTTTGGAAGGAATCACAGGACACCATGATGGGACGACCAAGAAGACTCTTTCTTGGATTGTAGATAGCTTTGATGAGGCAGGTTTCCTCCTCAGTAAAATGGCACTTGTATTTCACAAGGTCATTGTGAGTAAAGTTCTCTATACCTGTGTCCTCCTCTAATCATCAAGCATCTTTGATTTCAGATTATGGATACACTGACCGTTAATGCAAATCACAGCTCTTCCTTGCCTCAAACATAATCATTACAAACGCAAACAAACAAGCATTTATTCAGCACCTATTTTGTGCCAGGTACTATGCACACACTTTATAAATATATCTCATTTTATACATAATCCTGAGAAATAGGTACTATTATTATCTGCATTTTATAGTTGAGGAACCAGAGGCAGAGAGAGTTTAAGTGACTTGCTCAAGGTCACACAGTTGGTAAGTACCTAGGGCAAGATTTGAATTCAGGTCTTCCTGACTCCAAATCCAGGGCTCTCTCCACCTCCTAGCTACCATTAATATAATTTTGGTTTTGTCACTTTTTGTTAACATGTCTCTCCAGACTAAATGAGTCTTCAGACAAAACCTATGCATGTGATTTACAACCCAGGAAGATCAATGGTAGGAAGAAAGGACTCATATGTTCCAAAGTATTTATAGCAGTATTTTCTTATAATAGTGAATAAATGGAAAAAAGAGTAGAAACTCATCGATTGGAAAATGTCTAGACAAGATGTAGTATATCAGTATAATAGAATGTAAGAATAAGTATAATAGAATTATTATACATAAGTATAATAAAATATCACTGTGCTATAAGAAATGAAGAATATGAAGTGTATAGAAACCCATGGAAAGAATTATATGAACAGAGCAAAGCAAGCAGGACTAGGAAAACAATACAAACAATGGTGACAGTAATTTAAATGGAAAGATCAAAAAACAATAATAATGAAACTGAATACTGTATAGTTATATTCCCAAGCTCAACCCCAAAGGAGAGATGAGAAAATGTACTTCCTTTCCTTCTTTGCAGAGGCAGGGAAACATAACTATGGAAGGTTGAAGATGCTATCAAACCCAATCAATGGATATGTTACATTTTCTCCCTTTTAATTTATTCTGTTACAAGGTATTTTTCTCTGAGGAAAGGGAAGGGAAGGGAAGGGAAGGGAAGGGAAGGGAAGGGAAGGGAAGGAAAGGAAAGGAAAGGAAAGGAAAGGAAAGGAAAGGAAAGGAAAGGAAAGGAAAGGAAAGGAAAGGAAAGGAAAGGAAAGGAAAGGAAAGGAAAGGAAAGGAAAAGCAATACTTAGAAAAGAAAGAAATACTAAAAACAGAAGATATCACCAAAATGGATTTTATCATTTTGTCTTATATCGAAGTATATCAATAAAAAAAAGATATCAAATGAAAAAGATGCATAATCAACCCCTGGTATTCTTACATTAAGTTTTTCTAGCAGCTTGTTAGGATCTTTCAGAGCTTAGGATCTTCTGACATTTCCAGGAAGAAGCTTGTGTTTTCTCCATATCATTTAGAGGAAAGTAACACCTTAAAAAATAGACTAACCCAAATGATACTAAAGGTCCAGAAAGCCAATGAGGACAATGCCTTAAAAATCAAAAGTGACAAAATGGAAAAAGAGGTTCAAAAGCTCACTGAAGAAAATGATTCCTTCAAAATCAGAATGGAGCAAATGAAAGCTAATGACTTTATGAGAAACTGAGAAATTACAAAACAGAACCAGAAGAATGAAAAATAGAGGATAATGTGGAGTATCTCATTGGAAAAACTACTGACCTGGAAAATAGATCCAGGAGAGATAATTTTAAAATTATTGGACTATCTGAAAGCCATGATCAAAAAAAGAGCCTAGACAATATTTTTCAAGACATTGTCAAGGAAAACTGCCCTGATATTCTAAAACCACAGGGTAAAATAGAAATGGAAAGAATCCACCCACCAATTGCCTCTCAAAAAAGACCCCAAAAGGAAAACTCCTAGTACTATTGTAACCAAATTCCAGAGTTCCCAGATCAAGGAGAAAATATTGCAACCAGTCAGGAAGGAACAATTTGAATATTGTGAAAATACAATCAGGATAATACAAGATCTAGCAACTTCTACACTGAGGGATTGAAAGACTTGGAATATGATATCTGGAGATCAGAGGAGCTAGGATTAAAACCAAAAATCACCTATCCAGCAAAACTGAGTGTAATACTTCAGGGGGAAAAATGGTCATCCAGTGAAATTCAGAGGATTTTCAAGCATTCTTGATGAAAAGACCAGAGCTGAATAGAAAATTTTACTTTCAAACAAAAGAATCAAGAGAAGCATGAAAAGGTAAACAGGAAAGAGAAATCATAAGGGACTTATTAGAGTTGAATTGTTTACATTCCTATATGAAAAGATGATATTTGTAACTCATGAGACCTTGCTTAGTATTAGAGTAGTTGGAGGAGGAAAAGGAGGAGGAGAGGAGAGAGAGACAGAGACAGAGACAGGAAGAGACAGAGAGATTACAAACAGTCTAATATGAAAACCTCATTGGAACATTTGCAAACAGTTTCTTTTTGAGGAATGCTAATTAGCCTTTTACATTTTTCTTCCCTTGTGTAAAACGTGATCAATTTCAAGTAGGAGTTTTCTGTCTTGTGGTCCCTCCCTCTCCCTCTTCAGGGGATTCTTTCCCATTGGGGCAGTCTATCTCTGATGTTGCTGCCACCACACTTGCTCCTCTGGTAACCTATATCTTCCTGCTTGGGTACCTGGAAAGGGAAGACCCCACTGCTATGTGAGATCACATAATACCAAAGGAAAGAAAAAGTAGATGAGAAGAGAC